>CM076572.1:1040624032-1041208131 GCA_034641835.2 Pinus albicaulis
ATTGTCAGCATCCTTACGACGCTCACCCCACTTACAACACCATTCCGCCTTTTGCCAAACCATCCTCAGTTCTATATAATGGTTCCCTGTATTTTACTGCAGTAAAATTTTCAGGTATCCAGCTATGGTATAAACTAAAGTGGGAGCCCAGTTCCAGGTCCACCCAATCACTGTCAGTACCCCCACGTCGTTTTCCCGAGTAGATTTCCCACTGCACAGGTATTCTGTCCCTCATAACCCCTCTGGTTTCCTTTTTCTTTTTAAATCGTTTTTATCAGTCATGGGAAAGGGCACCCCCAAGAAAACAGAACCAGAGACCCCACAAGTCCGTGAAACTAGAAACCCTCCCGGGTTCGAGCCCTTCTTAGACCTGCAAGCCAAAATCTGTGATCTGCAATACCCTTTTCTCATCAGCAGTATCAAACTTAAGCTTTTTAGACGACATGTCGAGAATAGGGATTGATATCGGGTGGTTTTATCAGGCCTATACCATCAAATTACCCCTCCAGTCTATCCCGTGGTTGAGTTTATTTGTTGGCTCAGAGGTGCCTATGATGAGCATCGAGGCACGTTTACCTTGGCTCAAGGGAATAGGATTTTTTCTCTTTCTCCCGACATTATCAAACAAGCCCTCCGTTTTCCCGCTAGCGCGAGCTATACCAGTTTCAGTGAAATGACTCTAACCCCTCAGTTTGCTAAATTTCCATGGGAACATCAAAGAGACTTCATTTACTCTATAACCAACAACCAGGCCACATCTCTTCCTTCCGCAGAACCTTTCCCTTTGAGTATGTTCA
The DNA here is from genome assembly GCA_034641835.2 of Pinus albicaulis. Classification (NCBI taxonomy): domain Eukaryota; kingdom Viridiplantae; phylum Streptophyta; class Pinopsida; order Pinales; family Pinaceae; genus Pinus; species Pinus albicaulis. Next base: position 1,040,624,830 of record CM076572.1, read on the forward strand.
AAGAAGAAGTGCAGCCCATCCTCGCTCTCATCGCAGGTCTGTTAGGTGTAGGTGGTTTGGGGGAAATTTCCAGGGCATGTGTCTCTTTCTTACGATTAATGTCTCAAATGGGGGTAGTTCTGGATATCCCTGGTTTCTTGGCCTCTAACATTCAGACCCAGTTCCAAGAGCTTTCAGAAACTGGTCACTTCTGATTTTGTTCCATGGTCTTCTACGTCTTCTGATATCAGCATGCTGATAAATTCGAGGGTTTGGGTTTAGACAGGGTATATAAGGTAAATTCTCAACCCCGACTAGTTTTCGACTGGAGCTTTGCAACACACCAGTTAAAAAATGGGGTGGGTTATTCCAGATTTCTAAATGAGTTCATGCCTATTGCCTACACTATCATCCATGACTCTCCCTCACCTAGGGTTTTTCCTGAGATGAAGAGCTGGTTACAAGCTAGTAAAACCCAAAGTACTGGGGATTGGTACCTATTTGACAATTACACTGAAATTTGGGTCTATGGAGCCGAGGTTCCCCCTTACCAGTTGCCTGTGTTCCCTGCTCGACGAATTTATGCTCTGGAGTACATTCGGCAGAATCTGAAATCTGACCAAATCCACTTCGTCCCTGCGAAGAAAGGTTTCATCCTGAAACTTCCTATCACTATTGGCCCTTTTATTTTCAATTCAAGACATGCCCTCCCCATTGTTGAGAAGCTGCTGCAAGACATGGATTTAAGGCAGGGGAAGACTTGGGCCTATGATCCACGAGGCATTATCTCTAACAGAAGAAGGAGGAACAAATCTACTCCTTATGTACATGAAACGAGACCATTTATAGAGTGGAGGGCTAATCTTGAAACTTGGCCTTTGCTTTCGTAGATGGAGAAAGATTCATCTACCACAGGGGAAAGAGGAGAAGTTGGTAAAGGTCAAGAAGAAGAAGTGGGCCCATCAGGAACAGGTTCCCCCCTCCGCAAAAAGCAGAAAACAGTGACAAGAGAGGCAGAGATAATAGGGGAAGAACAGTTGCTCGATCCGTTCATACCATATGGCCAAACCGACGGGAGCAAAACTAGGTTCAAGGTGCTACAAGACAGTATTACATCCTCTGACTACTTCGAAGTTTCACAGGCTAGTAGAGATGATACTTCATAGGTCGCAACTGAAAGGAGCCTGAAAGCCAGAGCTATCAGGGATAAGTACAAGGCCGAGCTAGAAGGATACATGGAGAAGTATCATACCAGGATTTTAGCTTCCATGAATTTGGACACAAAACACCTAGTATCGGCTATGGCCGAGGCCATTTTGGACCTAGATGCAGGTACCACCAGCTACAGAGTACTCGAGTACATGATTGACATGGCTAAGGTGCTAGCTCTTGATAAATGTAACCTATTCTAGGTGGTTGGTGATATGTTAAAAGATGAGGTAATGCGGCTCACGATCACGTTGAAGAAATTGGAGACTAAGTACACCCAAGTGAGGGAGACTCTCAGAAAAGAACAAGAAAACTCCCGCGCCCTCATGAATCAAGTACGTGCCCTCCATGAGTCGATTAAAGGAAAGGAAATTGGAGAATCAAATCCACAGTGTTACGTCATCGAGCAATTGCAGAAGGAGGTGGCGTCCCTGAAATGAAAAATTAGTGTACCGGCCTCCCATCATGTGTAGACAGCTGAATTAGCTCAGGCAGAGAAAGATAAAGCAGACCTAGCTGACTCTCTAGCAAAGGAGAAGGAGGAAAAGGAAAATATGGTAGAAGCAATGGCTGTTCTTCAGGGAAGGTTGACGAAACTATAGACGACCTGGGACACACACAGTTGTGTACCACCTATAGTCCAACCAAAGACTAGTTCGTTGTCTGAGCAGCTAACTACAGCGAGGGCTACAAACGCTACACTAGAGAAGCAGGCTACCACCGCAAGGCTAAGAATCACTGAGTTGGAAACTGCCTTGGCTGAAAATTCCAGAAAGATAGAGACTATGCAGAGGAAATTGAGCAGTCAAAGAAGGAAAACACTGACCAACTGAAGACCATCAACGATCTCAATAGCCGCCTGAAGGGTAATATCACCCTCAGGGATGCCAGAAGAATAGTTTGGTCAGAAATCATCGCGGCGGTGAAAGGGCAGTGGGGTTTCCTGAAAGTCATTGAAGAAATAAAATCATCTGTGCTTTATCTCTGAAGGAAGATTCATGAGGGAAATATCAATATATCCAGCAGAGCCCAGCATGCCAGAAGTTATATCTCTTTCTTGAAAGGGCTGAAAACTGATGACGTGGAGAAGCATGGCATAGCAAGTCGGTTCAAGGAGGTCGTTGAATGCCAGAAGATTATTGACAAAGAGTCTGCCCGCATTGTAGCTTCAAGGGCTTTACAACATGTGGCAGCCAATATGGATCGGTTTGATACGATTTGGGCTAAGATCACAACGGTTTGACTTCCATCATGCTGGGATCCTACCACTCCTTCTGTGCTACAACCATTATCAAAGTACGAAGCACGTATCCAGGAAGAAATGGACCGGACTGATATACTTTTAGATAAAACCACCTGGTTAAAAGCTGAGACCATTGCTTCGTCACTCCGCTAAGAATTTTCTCTCCTCCATCTGGTAAAGGACAAGATCCCCACCGATGCAAGTTTCAACGACCTCACCGAAGCCTATATCAAGGTGGAAGGATTCGCATCGATGCCTGAACCTGCAACAGATAGTCAGCAAATATGCACCCGGTATGCCAACCTGGTCGCCAACTCATCAGCCAACGTTCCACCACCTGTTTCAGTGACCGCCTCTACTCCATCTCGTCAGTGAAAATTGTCAATTCATGATTCGGCCCTGGTGGCCTTTTATTTAAACTTTAGTTTATTACTTTTAAATTTCGAGTGGAATTCATATTCCACTCCTGCATTTTACTTTATGTCAAAACTGTTGTTTAATATTTTGTTTAAAATGATCATGAGCCTAACTGTAAGTGATGAGATGCCTTTATTCCTCATCATGAATTTTGGTTGTTTTTGATGGAGACCTCAAACTAATTACTAGCACGCGAGGATGATATTTTCCCAAAAATATATTCTCACTCATGTTTCTGAGGCTTCTATATAAGCATCAACTAAAGAGTAAAATGGGTTCCAGATTTTCTGAAGAATTGGTTGTGAAATAGTTTTTTTTTTATGCATTTTGTTGAAGTTTTAATACAAATGTGAAGAGCCCATCGGGTCTCAATGATAAGGAGTTTTATCTTTAATGAGGATTCTGGTCTTGATGCTTTGTAGTATGTAACTCTATCTTATGTGATATATTTTAGTTGTTAATTTCACTATTTCCATTCTTCTTGTATCATGCTTTGGAATGCAAGTGGCTCACTGGTTCTGGTATGAATTTATCACAATTGATACTTGTATTAAACCCGTCTAGCGCTTTAAATATGGCTCAGTCATGATATGTTGTTTCATTTTCCACTTCATCCACGTTTCTTCTATATTAAGTGCTATGGGATGTTATTTTTGAAAGCTATGGACATGTATGGATTCTTATTACCATAAGCCCATCTCACGTTTAGATATGTTTATGGAATTTCATCTCATTAGTGGTTAATATTCCTTCTATATTTCTTACACAGCAAACACCGTCTGATTTTCAATCTCTGTAAAGAATTTTTAGAATCCAGCCCTCCTTACAGTAAACTTTCTTTGAGTTGTCTGATACATTTATATTGAGAATTCACTCCTTGCCTCTATAGTGTTCCTTTCATTATGCTAAGTCTATGAGTATTCTGGTTCCACCTACATTGTACCTTCCCATTAAAATTGAAATGGTAAAGAGCCTTGTTCTGATAATTGTCTTTGTTATATCATATGTTCCTTGCAATATAATATGTCCTAGGCACTGGTCTTTCACAACTCAAGGCTGTCTCTAGGGTTGACAACATCTTTTTGGCGCCGTTACTGGGGAATCGAAGTTGAGAGAAGTTGAATCGCTGGGCCTTGAAAAAACCTTATTCAATATTCAAATAGGTGAGCATGGCAGTCCTGGCTCCTCGTTAGCCACACCTGAGGTCAGATACGTCTCAGCCAAAGAGACCTTCTATGTCTGACCCAGAGAAGATCCTACATAAAAGGAGTTGGAGGGAAAGAAAATCAGTCCATACTAAGATCCCTAAATTCTCTTTAGAAGACTTTCCGTCCTCCTCCTCTCAAGTTGCCCAAGTGCAAGGTCTCGACTCCACTGTGGGAGATACCGATTACTACTCAGATAGTCCACCCCGGGGAGGTGTCCGAATCAAAGACGAAGCTGAGTCAAGGGATACCACATATTACACCTTCCACCCTACTCCTGAAGTTGAAGAGGTTAAGGAAGTCACTGAAGTATCTGCTATTAACAGCCCGTTGTTCCCGTCAACACCTCAAGCTGCTGTCCAATACATTCCTATTGTCATTCATACTTCACTTCCACCTCCTCCTCCTCCTTTTACACATCAAACCCTTGCACTACCTCCACCTCCTCCAATGGCCAATGTTCCTAGCTTCTTGTTGAATAAATATGCCCCCCTGGCATTACCTCAAGTGTTGAATGATATGCCACAGGACTATCTGAAGATCTTACCCCGATTCAATGGGGAAAATGAGATTGAAGCTCAAAAACATCTTGAGGTCTTTTGTTCTTTTGCAGAGAACTTTAATGTGGAACACCTAGATGTAGTCCTAAGACTGTTTGTGCAATCTCTTGATGGTGAAGCCAAAAAATGGTTTAAGACATTAGAAGACTGTTCCATCACCACTTGGGAAGGAATGGAAGATACTTTTCTTAGAAAATGGGGAGAGAAGAAAGATCATGGAAATTGTCTTACTAAGTTTAACACACTCAAGAAAAGACATAATGAAGGGGTGTCATAATTCTTCAAGAGATTTAAAAAGTTGTATTTGAGCCTTCCTGCTGATATGAAACCTCATCAAATCGCTACCAAAGTTGTTTTCGTGGCAGCTTTTGACTCAGAATTTGGTTTCTCTCTGAGAGAAATAAAACCTGCCACCCTGGATGATGCTCAAACAGACGCACTAGAATTGGAGGCGAATTTTTCCTCCATTGGTAAATCAAAGGGAAAATCTGAACAAGATACTAGAAGAAAGGGCAAAGAGGAGGTATCTACCTCTAGCCAAGATAGAGACTCAACTAATGACAGGATTAAGGAAATGCATAAAATGATTAAGAATCTTTCAAGTAAGCTGGTCAAACTTGAACTAGAGGCCAAGAATTCATCCTCCAAGAATTTCCAGAATGCTCCAAACAGGGGTTACAACCCTCAGTACAGAAAACCACCCTTGCAGATATTGCAAAGGGAACGAAAGGAACAACAAGATCAGGTACCACACCCTCTGTACTTGGAAGGTCAAGTAGATGGTCCTACCGAAGAAACCACTTATGAGCAAGAGGAGGCATACCTTGCTTTTTCAAATAGTGATGAAGTAGCATGTACCCTACAAGGAAGTGATGAAGTGTAGATTCCATCACATGTGGAAGAAAAAGTTAATGAAAGCACCGATGATCCAGAGATCGATGACTACTGCAAGCAGTTTGTCGATTTCATGCAAGCACCGTTTAATAGAAGATATGACCTCAGATCTTCTAGGAAGAGAACTCGCACTCAGGATCAAGTGGAAGATGCACCTCATGAGGAAGCATCCGCTCAGAAGGAGACAACGACTCAAAGGAACACAGACAAAGGTAAGAGGCCTCTTAACGAATCTTTGCCGTCTGCTGATCAAATTCCTTCCTCTTCTCAAGTTGTTACTCCCCCTAATGTCAAGTCAGTCATAAAGGAGGTCAAACCTCTTGTCCAAAACAAAGAATCAAAAGAGATGTTAGTAGATAAGTCCTCCTCTGTCTTCAGTTTACAAAAGTAGCTTGAGAAGGTCAAAATCCCAGTTCCCTTGACCGAATTTTTGAAACAGCCTGTATATCAGTCTCAGGTTACATCCTTTATGCTTCCCCCAGAAGTAACACATATTCTAGACAATCTGAACCTTCAATAAGAAAGACCCATGGTTGTATTTGGCCCACATGTTGAGGAATTAGATGCCTCTACTCCCCCATTTTATGTGTCCTTAGTAATTCATGACCTGTTGTTGCATAATTGTATGTTAGATTCAGGAGCTTCCCATAACCTATTGCCCCTATCGGTCATAGAACAACTAGGATTACAAATCACTCGTCCATACAAGGACCTCTATTCATTTGATTCCAAAAGAGTTAAATGCTTGGGTATGATCAAGGATTTGGTGGTCAATTTGGCCCAAATCCCAGCAAAAAGTGTGGTGATGGACATCGTGGTGGTTGACATCCCAGCTCGCTTCGGCATGTTGCTGTCAAGGTCCTGGGGGACTGAAATTGGTGGGTCAATCAAGTTGGATTTGACCTATGCTACTATCCTGGTTTTTGGTGGCTAGGAGAGGAGGTTGTACCGGGAAACTAGATTTGTCAAGAGAGTTACCAGGGCTGACAATTCAGTTAATTCTCCAGTTTATAGTAAGAAGGGAGATTTCTCATGTTTGATGCTGGAAGAAGATCAAGATTACGCTCATGAACCATCATTCTGCCAGATCAAGACCGATCAGTCCATAGAGAGCCATGTAGCAGGGATCTGGACACTTCATTTTGATGGAGCCTAGAGAAGGTAATGGGGCTGGGGTATTATTGATTTCTCCTACAGGCCAATGGGTCCCATTGTCTTTCAAGCTAGAGTAATAATGTGGCCGAGTATGAAGCACTTCTGTTAGGGTTACAGATAGCCAGGAGCTTGAACATACAGAGTTTAACGGTTCTAGGAGATTCAGAACTGGTGGTTAGACAGGTGAAGAATCAGTGCCAAACCAAGCATCCTAGGCTGAGGGCTTATAGGAACTAAGTTTGGGACCTAGTGGAAATTTTTTCCTTGGAATTTAATATTCAGTTCATGCCCCGGGAGCAGAATAGGATGGCAGACTCCCTTGTAGTTGCTGCCAGTACTTTTCGTCCACCTCAAAACCCTCTCCTAAGATATGAAATTGAGGTACGTTATTGGCCATCAATCCCAGATAACATTAAGCATTGGCAGGTGTTTGAGGATGAAGAACAAGTGAAAATATTCCTAGAAACAGTTGGGGAATTCTCCAACATGGAGATTGATGCTTATGAAGAAGAAGAGGTTGAAAACACTTCAGAAGATAAATGGGAAGAAAAGGTGGTTGGCCATAAAGTTCTGCAACTAAAGGGAAATGTTATACCCAGAGGATTGGTGCCCTTAGAAAGGTTGTTTAATAGGAACGATGTCCCACTGCAGCCGAACAAAGTTGTAGAGGAAAATCAGGTAGAAGATCTTAACCTTGGTACTGATGCTGACCCCAAAATTGTGAAGTTATCCAAGAAGGTCCCAGAGGAATATAAAGAACTCTACCAGAAATTATTCTAGTCATACAAAGATGTGTTTGCATGGTCTTATCAGGACCTAAAAAACTTCTATATCAGCATCATGCAGCATAAAATTCCACTGAAGGGAGATGCGAAACCACATAAACAGAAGCTTAGACAGATAAATCCCATGTTGCTTCCCTCTATTGAGAAAGAAATTAAGAAACTGTTGAAGGCCAAAATCATTGTGCCATTGAGGTATTTTGAGTGGGTAGCAAACCTAGTCCCTATCCGGAAAAAAGAATAGAGAAATAAGGCTATGTGTTGATTTCCGAAATTTAAACCAAGCATCCTTAAAGGATAATTATCCCCTGCCCAAGATGGATCACATCCTACAGAAAGTGGTAGGATCTTTTTGGATGTCGATGATGGACGAATTCTCTAGTTACAATCAGGTGGTTGTACTACCAGACAATCAGAAGAAGACTGCCTTCACCACTCCATGGGGTACATTTATGTATGCCAGGATGCCTTTTGGGTTGATTAATGCAGGGGCCACTTTTCAAAGTGCCATGGACATTGCCTTTTTTGGGGAGCAAGATAAGTTTGTGGTTGTATATTTGGATGATATCACTTTGTTCTCAAAAGATGATGCAGAGCACATTCAACACTTGCGTAGAACTTTCGAGAAGTGCAGAAGGTATGGTCTCTCTCTCAATCCACAAAAGTCATTGTTTGCATTAGAAGAGGGTAAGATTTTGGGACATATTGTAACCATAGATGGGGTAAAAATAGATCCTAAGAGAGTACAAGTTATAAATGGAATTTCTCTTCCCAGAAATAAAAAGGAGGTGTAGGTGTTCCTAGGGCTCATTAACTTTCTGAGGAGGTTTATCCCTAACGATGCTGAGATAGTTAGACATATAACTAACATGCTGAAGAAAAATAATGAGGTAAAGTGGTCCCAGGAATCACGAGAGGCCTTTTCCAAGATAAAAAATGCCTTTGCTGAAGCCCCTATGCTAGCTGGACCAGACTATGCCAAACCTTTCATGATCTTTTCATTTGCATCACCTCATACAATGGCAGGAGTTTTATTGTAGAAAAATGAAGAAGGGTATGAACAGCCCATCGCCTTCTTCAGTCAGGTGCTCCGTGATGCTGAGCTGAAATATAACATATTAGAAAAGCAGGCATATGCTCTGGTGAAGTCTCTTAAAGCATTTCGTATGTATGTCTTGCAGTCCCATATCACTGTGTTTGAGCCTACAACAGCTGTAAAAGATATTTTTATCCAAGGAGATAGCGAAGGAAAAAGAGGGAAATGGATTGCCAAAATACAAGAGTATGAGCTAGACATCCGCCCTACCAAACTGATCAAGGGACAAGGGTTAGCCAAAATCTTGTCCGAATCAAACTGTCAGGCTCTGGGTATAAAACTGTCCATGATAGAAAATGAGGAGTCTAAGAAGAAAGAAGAGCAACAGGGAGTAGAGATAGCTACTCAGAAGACACATATGAAGTACCTCATCAGCCCGTGGTACAAAGAGATAGTGGAATATCTTCTACCACTCAGCTGCCCTCCTAGCTGTGACAAAGCTAAATACAGAACAATGAGGTTGAGATCACAGAAGTACGTTGTTGCCAATGGTCGACTGTATTGGTGAGATCCCTCAGGCATCCTGCTCCCGTGTCTCATAGAGGATGAGGTAGAGAGTATAATGGCCGAATTTCATGAAGGAATATGTGGGGTTCATTATAGTTGGAGGGCTACTGCTCACAAAATCCTGAAGGCTGGTTTCTTCTGGCCCAAACTGTTTGGAGATGTGTTTGCCCAGGTTAGAGCTTGTGAGAAATGCCAAAGATTTGCTGAAAGACAAAAGTTGGCACCTCTGCCCATGATTCCTGTTCACGTGGATGAACCATTCCAGCAATGGGGAATTGACTTTATCGGTGAAATACATCCTCCATCAAGTGGTCAACATAAGTGGATATTAACTGCCATAGATTATTTCATGAAGTGTATGGAATCTATACCTGCAAGGAATGCAACAGATGTTGTGGTAATGAAATTTATGGAGGAAAATATCATATCCAGATTTGGCTGCCCGGCCAATATAGTGACTGACAATGCACAGGCCTTTAAATCTACAAAGTTTTTTAGTTTTTTCCAGCAGAATAACATTGCACTAGGTCACTCTACGGCTTATTACCCATAAGGAAACGGCCTGTCAGAGTCTTCAAATAAAACCCTGGTGAGAGCACTGAAGAAGGCTATCAACGAAAATAAAAAAAATTGGCATTCCCATTTGAAATTCGCTCTGTGGGCAACAATATTAATAGTAAGAGAGCAACCAAGAAGTCCCCATATGAATTAGTATATGGGATGGCAGCAGTATTCCCTGTACAGTTAGCCTTACCAGTAGCCCGATTCATGTAAGAAAATCAAGAAGAGCCCGATGATGTGACCAGGAGAATAAATCAGCTGGTGGAGTTAGAAGAAACACGAAACCAGGTAAGTCAGAGGCTAATTGAATATCAAGAGAAGATGAAGAACCTTTTTGATCAGCATGCCAAGGACATGAAGTTTATGGATGGGGATTTAGTGCTCAGATGCGATATTCAAAGAGCTGATAAGGGGAAACATGGTAAGTTTGACCCACTTTGGTTCGGCCCTTTTAAAATTGTGGAAAAAGGGGGCAATAACACGTTCAGGTTGGAAAATTTACAGGGAGACTTGCTTGATTCCCCTGTAAATGGTCAGTTCCTCAAACCTTACTTCCAGTTCTGATTCAGGCCGAGAGAGCCTGATGTATGATACTGTACATTAGTTTTCTGCTTGCATCTTTGTTTACTTTGAATGATGTGTGTGTCGTGATGAATCATGAAGATAAAAATAAAAAGTGCTAAAGAATGGTGTCCTCATATAAGATTAGCATGTGGTCTACGAAGTTCTCGACACGCCCAAGGATGAACGTGCTGCCCCCAGGTTGAGCCAATGTTGATCATATGGTTAACATAAATCATTTTTATAGATAGCCTTGAGTAGCAAAGTATCGAATGTCATGACTCGTGGTGAAAAATTTAAACAATGGCTGGAGAAAAACAATGATAAGCCACGTGGCTGAATAACTAAGCAAATGCCCAAAAAGGGAGGAAGACGTAAGGCTTCAAACATGAAGCAAACAAGCGAAGGTATGGTATAAAAGGTCTAAAGCGAAAAATATTATGATACAGCCCGCCTTTATATTATGCACGTGGAAATGAGTCTCTGTATGTGTAATTCCGGGGGGTTCAAGGAGCGGAATGGGTGAGAGACCCATACCCCCGCGGAATTGTGGTGACGTGTCATGGGGTGGACACAAGGTAAGGAATATATGGCGAGTGAAGTGCGGGCCCTAAAGTCTTCATGCGGTGTATTCTACAATTCCACGAGGAATACATTTCAAGAACCAAGCTGCTTACGCAGCAGAAAGGTAAGGTATGTCCATAGGTGAACTGGTACCGAGGTCCGTGCCAGTATTAAACCCGACACGCGGCATTCACCCACCTGCAAATAAACGCCCAATCCCTACGTGCCGCGTTCTCCATTGTCAGCGTCATACAATTCTCACCCCACTTACATCACCATTCCGCCTTTTGCCAAACCATCCTCAATTCTATATAATGGTCCCTCGTATTTTACTGCAGTAAAATTTTCAGGTATCTAGCTACGATATAAACTAAAGTGGGAGCCCAGTGCCAGGTCCACCCAGTCACTGTCAGTACCCCCGCATCGTTTTCCCGAGCAGATTTCCCACTGCATAGATATTCCGTCCCTCATACCCCCTGTGGTTTCCTTTTGTTTTTTAAATCGTTTTTATTAGTCATGGGAAAGGGCACCCCCAAGAAAACAGAACCAGAGACCCCGCAGGTCCGTGAAACCAGAAACCCTCCCGGGTTCGAGCCCTTCTTAGACCTACAAGCCGAAATCTGTGATCCACAATATCCTTTTCTCATCAGCAGTATCAAACTTGAGCTTTTTAGACGACATTTAGAGAATAGGGATCGATATCAGGTGGTTTTATCAGGCCTATACCATCAAATTACCCCTCCAGTCTATCCTGTGGTCGAGTTTATTTCTTGGCTTAGAGATGCCTACGACGAGTGTCGAGGCATATTTACCTCGACTCAAGGGAATAGGATTTTTTCTCTTTCTCCCGACATTATCAGACAAGCCCTGCATTTTCCCACTAGCGTGAGCTATACCAGTTTAAGTGAAATGACTCTAACCCCTCAGTTTGCTAAATTTCCATGGGAACAACAAAGAGACTTAATTTCCTCTATAACCAACAACCAGGCCACATCTCTTCCTTCCGCAGAACCTTTCCCTTTGAGTCTGCTCAAAGAAGAAATGTAGCCCATCCTCGCTCTCATCGCAGGTCTTTTAGGTGTAGGTGGTTTGGGGGAAATTTCTAGGGCATGTGTCTCTTTCTTATGATTAATGTCTCAAATGGGGGTAGTTCTGGATATCCCTGGTTTCTTGGCCTCTGACATTCAAACCCAGTTCCAAGAGCTTTCAGAAACTGGTCACTTCCGCTTTTGTTCCATGGTTTTCTACCTCTTCTTATATTAGCATGCTGATAAATTCGAGGATTTGGGTTTAGATAGGGTATATAAGGTAAATTCTCAACCTGGACCAGTTTTTGATTGCAGCTTTGCAACACACCAGTTACCAAATGGGGTGGGTTATTCCAGATTTCTAAATGAGTTCATGCCTATTTCCTACACTATCATCCATGATTCTCCCTCACCTAGGGTTTTTCCTGAGATGAAGAGTTGGTTACACGCTAGTAAAACCCGAAGTACTGGGGATTGGTACCTATTTGACAATTACACCGAAATTCGGGTCTATGGAGCCGAGGTTCCCCCTTACCAGTTGCCTATGTTGCCTGCTCGACGAATTTATGCTCTGGAGTACATTTGGCAGACTCTGAAATCTGACCAACTCCACTTCGTCCCTACAAAGAAAGGTTTCATCCTGAAACTTACTATCACTATTGGCCCTTTTATTGTCAATTCAAGACATGGCCTCCCCATTGTTGAGAAGCTGCTGCAAGACATGGATTTAAGGCAGGGGAAGACTTGGCCCTACGATCCACGGGGCATTATCTCTAACAGAAGAAGGAGGAACAAATCTACTGCTTATGTACATGAAAGGAGACCGTTTATAGAGTGGAGGGCTAATCTTGAAACTTGACCTTTGCTTTCGCAGATGGAGACAGATTCATCTTCCACAGGGGAAAGAGGAGAAGCTGGTAAAGGTCAAGAAGAAGAAGAAGTGGGCCCATTAGGAACAGGTTCCCCCCTTTGTAAAAAGCAGAAAACAGTGACAAGCAAGGCAGAGATAATAGGGGAAGAACAGTTGCTCGAGCCGTTCATATCATATGGCTAACCCGGCGGAAGTAGAACTGGGCTCAAGGTTCTACGAGATAGTATTACGTCCTCTGACTACTCTGAAGTTTCATAGGCTATTAGAGATGATACTTCACATGTCACAACTAAAAGGAGCCTGAAAGCCAGAGCTATCAGGGATAAGTACAAGGCCGAGCTAGAAGGATATGTGGAGAAGTATCATACTGTTACACAGTAATATGTCACCGTCCCTACCATTCCCCATCCCACACATTGGAGGGCTCATTCTGTGACCTGTGAGTAGAAACAAGGCTTGAAAATACTTTCATTGCATCCCTCTGAAGATGAGCTTTCATTGCCCTAAAGACATCTCCCTGCCAAAAACCCTAAAAATAGCTCTTTTTTCCATTGGCGCGGTTCCACAGTTCAGCCCTCGCGCCAAGGGGGAAAATCCTCCAAAGAGGGCATGCCAATTGGCGCTCTGTCATAGAGCCACACCCGCGCCCACCATATTAAGAGGTGTTTTTTAAAAATAAATGGCGGAAGTTTCGTCCTAACAAATTCCTGGACTAATATCTATCTTGAGTTGGGAGGTTTAGCTATGGATTTCCATAGAGAGGAAGTGGTTTGCCACCTCTCATGGAAGCTTCCTTGATGATAGGGCCAATCCCATCATTATATGGATCCCAAATCCCCTTCCTCCATCTATAAAAGCTTGCCCATCTCCTTTGCAAGCTAGTTCCCAAGATTTTTCACATCCTTATGCTGCAAGAGCCTTCTTGATTCCCTTAAGGCCAAATCCAAGCAAGGAGATTGTTGTCATGTATCCGAAGAGAGAGGCTTGTCCCATCATTGACAGGCTTTATCGAGACATGTTTTGCTGACGACCCGCCAAAGGAGACTGCTGCGTCAAAGCTATGGTTGTATTCTTCTTTTGACTCATTAATGATAAGCGACTATTGGTTATGGTTCCACTCTTGTTCTTAATTATGTTCATGGGTTATGTCCTCTTCGACTGAAATATAGTTGTATATACTGGATTTTATGCTTGCGTTTGTGTTGTTTCTTGCATGTGCAGGTGTCCGATCAGGGAGATCGTGAGGATTGTGATCTGCCAGGGCAAAGGAACGGGAGCACCACCTCTTCTACAAACGACAGCGTTGGATTCCAGGTAAGCCCTCCTCGCAAGTCGGTTTATTTGCAATTAGGAACCTGCACTGTAGCATGTTTGATTGTTACTAGACCCGATCTGGGCTAGTAGGGATCGCCTCTGTCCGCAGAGGGGATTAACCTCTTCAACACATACCAAGATTTCATCTTCCATGAATTTGGACACAGAACACCTAGTATTGGCTATGGCCAAGGCCATTTTGGACCTAGATGCAGGTACCACCAGCTACAGAGTGCTCGAGTACGCGTTTGACATGGCTAAGGTGCTAGCTCTTGATAAATGTAACCTGTTCCAGGTGGTTGGTGATATGTTAAAAGATGAGGTAATGCGGCTCATGATCACATTGAAGAAATTGGAGACTAAGCACGCCCAAGTGAGGGAGACTCTCAGAAAAGAACAGGCAAATTCCCACGCCCTCATGAATCAAGTATGTGCCCTCCATGAGTCGATTAAAGGAAAGGAAACCGGAGAATCAAATCCACGGCGTTACATCATCAAGCAATTGCAGAAGGAGGTGGCATCCCTGAAACGCAAAATTAGCGTACCGGCCTCCCATCATGTGCAGACAGCTGAATTAGCTTAGGCCGAGAAAGATAAAGAAGACCTAGCTCATTCTCTGGCAAAGGAGAAGGAGGAAAAGGAAAAAATGGTAGAAGTAATGGTTGTTCTTTAGGGCAGGCTGGTGGAACTACAGACGACCTGGGACACACACAGTTGTGCACCACCTACAGTCCAACCGGAGACTAGTTCGCTATTTGAGCAGCTGACTACAGCGAGGGCTACAAACGCTACACTAGAGAAGCAGGCTTCCACCGCAAGGCTAAGAATCACTGAGTTGGAAACTGCCTTGGCTGAAAATTCCAGAAAGATAGAGACTATGCAGAAGGAAATTGAGCAAGCAAAGAAGGAAAAAGCTGACCAACTACAGACCATCAACTATCTCAACAGCCGCCTGAAGGGTAATATCGCCCTCAGGGATGCTAGAAGAATAGTTTGGTCAGAAATCATCGCGGCGGTGAAAGGGCAGTGGGGTTTCCTAAAAGTCATTGAAGAAATAAAATCGTCTGTGCTTTATCTCCGAATGAAGATTCATGAGGGAAATATCAATATATCCAGCAGAGCCTAGCATGCCAGAAGTTATATCTCTTTCTTGAAAGCGCTGAAATCTGATGACATGGAGAAGCATGGCATAGCAAGTCGGTTCAAGGAGGCCGTTGAATGCCAGAATATTATTGACAAAGAGTCTGCCCACATTATAGCTTCAAGGGCCTTACAACATGTGGCAGCCAATATGGATCGGTTTGATACGGTTTGGGCCGAGATCACAGCGGCTGGACTTCTGTCATGCTGGGATCCTACCACTCCTTCTGTGCTACAACCATTATCAGAGTACGAAGCACGTCTCCAGGAAGAAATGGACCGGACCGATATACTTTCAGATAAAACCACCCGGTTAAAAGCTAAGACCATTGTTTCATTGCTCCGCCAAGAATTTTCTCTCTCTACTCCATCTCGTCAGTGAAAATTGTCAATTCATGATTCGGCCCTAGTGGCCTTTTATTTTCACTTTAGTTTATTACTTTTAAATTTCGAGCAGAATTCATATTCCACTCCTACATTTTACTTTCTGTCAAAACTGTTGTTTAATATTTTGTTTAAAACGGCCGTGAGCCTAATTGTAAGTGATGAGATGCCTCTATTCCTCATCATGAATTTTGGTTATTTTTGATGGAGACCTCCAACTGATTACTAGCATGCGAGGAAGATATTTTTCCCAAAAATATCTTCTCACTCATGTTTCTAAGGCTTCTATATAAGCAACAACTAAAGAGAAAAACGGATTCCAGATTTTCTGAAGAATTGGTTGTGAAATAGTTTTTTTTTGTATGCATTTTGTTGAAGTTTTAATACAAATGTGAAGAGCCCGTCGGGTCTCAATGATGAGTTTTATCTTTAATGAGGATTCTGGTCTTGATGCTTTATAGTCTGTAACTCTGTCTTATGTGATATAGTTTAGCTATTCATTTCACTATTACTATTCTTCTTGTATCATGCTCTGGAATGCGAGTGGCTCACTGGTTTTGGTATGAATTTATCACAATTGATACTTATGCTAAACCCGTCTAGCGCTTTAAATATGGCTCAGTCATGATATGCTGTTTCATTTTCCACTTCATCCACGTTTCTTCTATATTAAGTGCTATGGGATGTTATTTTTGAAAGATATGGACATGTATGGATTCTTATTACCATAATCCCATCTCATGTTTAGATATGTTTATGGAATTTCATCTCATTATTGGTTAGTATTCCTTCTATATTTCTTACACAGCAAATGCCGTCTGATTTTCAATCTCTGTAAAGCATTTTTAGAATCCAGCACTCCTTACAGTAAACTGTCTTTGAGTTTTCTGATAAATTTATATTGAGAATTCACTCCTTGCCTTTGCACTGTTCCTTTCATTATGGTGAGTCTGTGAGTATTCTGGTTCCACTTACATTGTACCTTCCTGTTAAAATTGAAATAATAAAGAGCCTTGTTTTGATAACTATCTTTGTTATATCATATGCTCCTTGCTATATAAGATGTCCTAGGCACTGGTCTTTCACAACTCAAGGCTGTCTCTAGGGTTGACAACAAAACCAATGGACATTGAAGAAGAACCTTTACAAGAAACTGATATCCCTCAGCCAAGACCTATAAAACAGAATATTAGCAAACAAAGCAGTAAGTGAATAACAAGGAGTCAGACATTGGTTAAAGGAAATCTGGAAGACATTTTACATGCAATAGATATTGAGGAGTCCCCAATAGTGAAAGCAGACGACATTGAAGGTGATGGAAGGACACAAATGAATGAATGTTATAAATTGAAATGATCATAATAACAAACGTACCCTAAAAAACAACCGATGTGGGTCTCGGACCCGATTTGTGTTGCTCAACTGCGAAACCACCAGCTGCGAATCCAAGAAAAATACTAACGAATCAACACCCAAAGATATTGCCTCCGAAAGCAAGTTAACCACTGAAGTGTATTCTGCTACGTTGTTCGAAGCAAGACCAATGCAGACACCTCTTGAAACTAACAACTGAACGGATGGATAATGGAGTAACAAAGCCGTGGAACCCAAGTTCTGGGTATGTCTACTAGCACCATCAATGAAACCAAAGTGACTCATGTCATCCAATATTACCTGCCAAAGCAGATCAAATTCATCAAAATCACATCAAAAATCGAAAACTAGATATGTACAAAAAAAAAATATACACAACAAAGCAATATGCTAGGCCAAAGCCTAGGCATAATACTTTTTCAAATAGAGTCCATTTCTAGGCTCCGCCAACTCATTTCCATCAAAACCAATCAAGGCATAAGCTCCTTTCTTCAGGACCTTTTTGACGATGAAGGGGCCATACCACATATATTTGAACTTGCATGCCCCTAAGGCATCCTTCTCTTGGGAATAAACCAAGACAAGGTCACCTTCAGAGAAAACCCTAAGTTTGATCGCCTTATCATACTGAACCTTTACCCATTTCTTATGTGCCTCATTCATCATAGTTGCATCTCGATGCTGCTCATCGAGATGTTCCAGATGAAGAAGGCATTATTCGAGACTGGAAGTGTCAGGAAGAAGCTCAACAGCTAACTTAAGAGAGGGAATTTCACATTCAATAGGAAATATAGATTCCAACTCTTAAGCCAGTTGAAACGGAGTAAAATCGGTTGCAATTTTCACTGACATTCGGTATGCCCAAAGTGCAGGATACAACATAATATGCCAATTGGATTTGGCTTTATCAATCATCCGTTGAAGAATTGTCTTCAAGGATTTGTTCATAGCTTCAACTTGCCCATTGGCTTGAGGATAATAAGGAGATGAATTCTCCTACCAGAAACCTAATTTCAGAGCCAATTCAACCATCATGATGTTCTGAAAGTGACTGCCATGATCAGTAACAATCTCTTTGGGGATACCAAAATGAGAAATGACTTGATTGAAGAGGAAAAGAGCTATTGTCTCACTATCATTCGCAAAAGTAGGCATAGCCTCAACCCACTTGGTGAAGTAGTTTACGACTACAATAATGTAATTGTGACCTTTAGTTGAAGGCGGGTTACAAGTAGTATAATCAATATCTCACTTTGTAAAGGGGCTGACAGTGATGACAGGAAATATCGGAGCTGGATGAGTGCGCATATTTCTAGTATAAACATGACACGGATCACACATTTTGACCGATGCCATACAATCTTTGAAAATCGAAGACCAAAAGTATCTTGCACGCAATATTTTTTGGGTTGTAACAAGCCCAGATAAATGACCACCACAAGCTCCACTGTGGCAATCATTCAGCATAACCTCAACTTTTTTGAGAGTTAAGCAGCGTCTAAGGATCGAATCGACCCCGTGACAATATAAAGTGTCACCAATAATCAAATAACTTTTGGCTAAGTGACATAACTTCTAGCGCTCATCTTTCGAAAAAGTCGAGGGAAACTTCGCAGTCTAGAGATAAAATACGAGATCCCCATATCAAGGATCCCGTGAAGAAATGAGAAGAAGATGTTCATCAGGAAATGATTTGTCATAAACTATCTCTTATCCACAGGGCAACGCAGAAATCAATTCCGCAAAAACTAATGATTTCTTGGACTTGGCAGACATAAACTCAAGATCAAATTCCTGCAAAATCACAATCCATCGATTGTATTTTCCCCCAATCACTTGCCTACTGAGAAAAAACTGAAATGGATTGACTGTTGCCAAAACATAAGTTTTGTGAAGGAGAATGTAATGTCTGAGCCGCTGCACAGCATGAATATTTGTTAAAGAAAGCTTCTCTACCAGAGAATATCGAAGTTCAGGTCCTACCAAGCCTCGACTAAGGTAGTATATATTATGCTCTGAAAGAGCATCATCCTCCTGAACCAGAACCATACCAATGGTATATTATGCTGCCATGAGATACAAGAGGAAATCCCTGCTATAATTAGGTGGACTCAGTAAAGGAGCTGAGGTCAATGCTTTTTTCAAAGCATCGAATGAGCATTGAGCAAAGTCATCCCAAAATAATGGAACTCCTTCCTTTAATAATCTCATAAATGCTTTTGTAATCTCAGCATAATTTACGATGAATATCCGCAGGAAATTAGCTTTTCCTTGCAGACTTTGAAGTTGATGAATTGAATATGGGGGAGGGAACTGAAGAATTGCCTCAACCTTGAAGGGATCTACCCGAATCCCTTCCGTAGACACAATGAATCCCAACAACCGACCGGATGTGACAGTGAAAACACACTTGTTTAGATTCAACCAAATTTTGTAATACCAACATCGCTCAAAAACTTGATGGAGGTGAGAAGGATGAGAAATTCTCTTGCGAGAACAAGCAGCTAAATCATCCAAATATGGCTCGATAATATGTTTGATGTTGTGGAAGGTGTAAGACATGGCCCGCCGAAAAGTAGCTCCAACATTTTTTAGGCCAAAAGGAATTTTCTTGTAAGAAAAGGTACCCCAGAGACAAATAAATGCAGTCTTATGCTGATCTTTAGGACATATAATAATTTGATTATATTTAGAGAAACCGTCCATGAAGGATAAAATCTCATTCCTCGCACACTCATCGATGATATGATCTATAAACGGTGTGGGGTAGTTATATTTAGGACATGATTTATTTAGGTCCTGGAAATTGATGCAAAATTGAATTTTTCCTTGTTTCTTGTCCACAGGAACTGGATTTGAAACCCACTTAGTCAAAGGAACAAGGTAAATGAAACCCGCCTTAAGCAGCTTCTCCACCTTAGCTTTGATAGCTGCTGCCTTCCTAGGGTTGACCGGACGAAGCTTTTGCCTAATAGGCTTAGAATTTTCGTATGCATTGTTCTCATGTTGGACAATAGATGGATCTATACCAAGCATTTCCTCATAAGACCAAGTAAACACATCATGAAACTCTCGAAAGAGATCGGTGTAAGTCTGAATTTCCTCAGGGGAACACTTGGATCCAATGAAGACATTCTCTATGATGTTGGGATCTCTGTAGATGTTCACCAGGGTAGTCGAAGAAACGACAGCCATGTTCCCTTCAGCAAAAACCCGTGCTGGTGCTAAAGGGTTTAGGACTGGGTGAACAGAACCAGAGGACTAAAGGCTAGGGAAACTTGATTCAACTTCGTGCAAGTCTGGTAGAAAGTAATATCGATGATGCAAATCATCCCACGGTCTCTCTACACCAATGATTGCTTCTAGGATGGCCTCTTCAGATGGACAAGTGGTATCAAGGCAATCCTGAGCCGAAGATGAACTGAGAGTCTAAGCTAGAGCCAAATCTCCATCCAATTCCTCTGGTGAAAGAGAAACTGGAATGGAATCTGCAGATTCAACAATAGAGCTATACGAAATCTCAGCTGCAGACATAGGAAATTCCATTCCACCCACTTGACCTTCTTCTAATGTGGAGATAGGAGAAGGTAAGGTCCAAGGGTCCGAAAAATAATGAGTTCTGAAGAATATCTCCGAAAAGGAGCCCTGGAGGATGAAATAGCATTGATATGAACTAAAGGAGGTGGAAGATCAAAAGTACCCATCAAGTAAGTGTACATTCCAACCCCCATATTCTCAACAGGTGGCTTGGTATCCTTCCCAAAGGAATGTTTGAGTCAGAAGATGCATTCGGATCTACAGGAGAACAATCCAGTTGGTCAACTGTGACAATTCTCCCTTCGTGAGGGAAGCAAAAAATATGAAATAATGAGGATGCAATAGCATCCATATCATAGATCCAGTTTTGCCCCAATAGAAGGTTATAGTCTAAGCTTGCATCGACTATCTCAACTTCGATATTAACAGTCTTTCCCCCAACACAGATGGGAAAAGCTGGAACAATACCATGCGTCCTGTGAGAATGACCATCAAACACAGTCAGAAGAGTGGCTGAAGGAACAGTTGTGGGATATTCAATACCCTTCCAGTATGCAAGAGACATTAAACACGTGGAAGCGCCCTCATCAACGACTGTTCAAAAGATATTGAATTTCCGATAAGTCGATATGATATGTAAATCCATATGATGAGGAAGTCTCTTTTTAAAATTTGACATATCAAATGTGATCATAAGAGAATTATTTGAATCGAAAACCCCAATAGCAGTGAGAAAAGCACTTCGCTGAGGAGGAAAAGACTGGAGCACCTCTAACACAGACATGGCACAAGGACTTTGAACGATATCTTCTACAATCGAGTAGTTCTGGGCACCCTTGGCATTAGGACTAATTGTCGTACACTTAGAGGACACTTTCGACATCTGAGGTATAGGCTCAACAGTAGGCCTCATAATATGAAGTGGCCCAGTACTATCAGGTTCACCCTTAGCTTTTGAAGACTCAACTTTGCCATAATCACAAGATCTCATAGCAATATCTGCATGAACACTCATCATGTATAACTTTGATGTATTTTACCCTTCTTGGATGCCCCCAAGGAGAGCCCCAATATTTGGATTCGTGCCAGCAACTAATTGCTGCCCTTGGGGAAAAGGGTTTGTCAGCACAGCCTGAGAACTAGAAGAACCTTGTTGAGCTAACAAGCGATGCACATATTTAATTTTAGGGAAAAGGTGTGTAAGATGATCTACAGTGCACAATTTTCATGGAAATTTCACCTTTTTTTATTATCCTTTTTACCCTCTCCAACATGATCGTTGGATTTGTTCGCATTCCCCTTCCCATCCTTGTCCTTTTTCTTATTATTCAGTCCTTTCTTATTCCCATCAAATTGTTGATTTCCTTTGGGGTTAGAAGTTTAGACAACATTAATTGCCAAGGACTGGGAAGAAGTTGACACTGAAGGCACAACCTGACCAGAAGAAGCATATTGTATAGACAACTGCTGCAATTGACTTAGCAGGTTAGCCGTACCACTATCAATCGAACCGATAAGCTCGTCACCATGAGGACCAAGCTTAGTTTTGGCTAAGTCCAATGTGGAGTGAGGAGCATCCAGCAAAATTTTATTAAGGACTCCAGACTGAGAATAAATCAGTTTTAGCTGTTGAGCCCTAAAAATAGCCTGCTCTTCAGAAAATACCCTGAAAGGGATACATCCTTAGAAATTTTTGGTTGTAAGGATTTCAAAAACCATTCAAGAAGTAATTCATTCGGGATTTTAGCTTTAATGAGCCTCTTCCTTCTTCGCCATTCCTGAATATGGTCGGAAATGTGAGTCGCCTTGTCTTGCTGAAAATTGGCTAGGAGGTCTGTCACGACGTCATACTAAAAATTATTTAAGAACATGGTAGCCAATTCTCCAAAAGTAGCAAAACTGCCCCCAGTTAACTCTATGTACCATTTGGCCGCATTTCCAATTAAGGTTCGTTGAAATAATCTCAACCTATTTGAGTCATCGATCAGGGAGTTCGATGAACACCATAAATGGAAAGTGGTGATATTATTTGTCGGATCCTCGCCAATATTCCCTTCAAACTTTGGAATGTCTAAGGGGAGCTTGGTGGGGACCGGAGGCCAACCCAGACTATAGCGAATAGGATCGTTAGTCAATTTCGATAGATCTGTCAAGTTTAACGTTGCCAGAAATGGTAAGCGTGGAGGAGCCTGGGAATTCCATCCTCCATAGGAAGGATTCCCTACATTCTAAAAAATAATATCATGGATTTGTTGAGGCACCATGTTGCTAGATGTTGTTCGTAGAGAATGCTGGGCCATAAGAAAATCCTTGTGACCCAACATTCGGAGAAGGAAACCCCCCCTCCACCCCCCCGCCCCCAACATAGAGTTACTATACATAGGACCATTCCCTCCAACCGAGGTGTTGAATGAAGAATAAATCCCTTATTAAGGGTTCCAAGCATTTGCAAACAGAGAAAAATCCTGAGAAGTACTCGATGAAGGGAAAGGAACATTCCCTTGCTGACTAGCGAGAAACTGACCCCCTGCTCCTAACGCTGTAAAAACAGAGTTCCATCTCGAAAAGACATTATAACTTTGACCTCTAGAAAAAGGATTGAAACCTCAACTCTGAGAGGTAAAAGGTAAAGATCCTAAGGAAGGGGTTGAATGAGGGATATGCCCACTTCCATTGGGGAACCCTTGAAATGAAGCTGATCCACTAGCCATAGAGGGTATGGGTATGGAGATAGCTGAAGTAGCAGAAAAGGAGAAAGAATGAATTCCACTAGTGGGAATTCCATAAGAAAAGGGACCAGATTAAGAAGCATGTGCTTGGGTGTTTCCAGAGCCAAAAACATCAACACTAGAAGTGACTATCAATATAGAAATAGTGCCTCCTCCTTCAACTGAAAGAGGAGTCTGAACACTTGCAGTGTTCATAGCCGAAGCTTTGTTCCCAGTCATGGCCATCGAAAGAAAGGGATATGATGGAAAAGGACTAGCCAGTCTCTGAGACTCGGGCCCAATGTATTGAATAATGTCAGGACAACTAGCAGGAAGAGGAGATGGAAGAGACTCAGCAGGCTAAGGGACTTCCTCTACTTCTACTTCTTCTGCTGGAAATAAAACTTTAGAGATGAGTGGAGCACTCCTCTCTATACTGACATTGACACCAGAACCACCCACAAAAACAATAAGCCCCAACGAAAGATCTCTCTCTGTTGCGTTCGAAACCAACGAGTGAAAATCACCCACCGAATTACTCCTACGCCTTCTTGAAGAAGACTCGGCACTCGCGGGAGATAACCCACGAAGCCTCCTCGATCAATGAGGCGATCGGTCAGCCACTTTAAGAGATTAATTTTAGACTCAAAAAATATAAGAAACTAAGAAATCCAGGAGCAAAGAGCACACTCTAAAAAGTTCGTAAGATACAGCTAGACAAGAAGTTCTCATGTATTTCCGCTCTGAGTGATGAGGACCGAACACCAAAATACAAGAAGCAAAATAATAGGACCTTCTGAAAATAGTCTAGGGTAATTACGCCCCATGCCTACTAGCAAAAGTAACAAAAGCAGTTACGTTGAACTCCTAACAACAACATTTGTCGGTGCAAGTCCCCAAGCTTTGCAAGAGCACCCTCCAGAAGTATTGATGAAAGTGATGCAACGTTTGTCTCAGGTACCACGAGTATTCTCCCCCGCAGTCACCTGTGTGGTCCCTAGGATAGGCAACTAAGAGTACCAATCCATATCAACAACTAGGCAGAACGGTCTTAGGTCAAGATTCAACAAATAAGAGAGGGGGTATCTCTCTTCTCTGCCTGCACTATCCCTCGCACTTGACTCTCTAGAGGAGAGCTTTCCCAGTCTACTTAACGGTGTTGGATTTCACTCTTTAATAAAATTTCTATGTTTAACAGTTTGAGCGGCCCTCGAGAGTTAACTCTCCACTCACCTAATTCAAGGCCCTACAACCTAGCTAGTTGGTATATGATTAATGACAATGACACAAAAACTTTTAGTTGCTTTTAATTATATCGCTTGTTTTAAATTAGTTGTTACTTAAGTCAAGGGTACATGGAAGTGAAACTAATGGTGTTTGATGACGTAGAAGAAATCAATGAAAACCTAGCTACATGTAGAATGCAACAATTTCCTTTCGATGAAAAGTAATCTATACATGGGTTATACGGAACTAATAAGAAAAAAAATTATTTTTTCTTTTCAGACACTCACACTTCACATGATCCAGAAAACTATGAAAAAGACTAAAATTCTCAAATGCACTTAATGCAAACTACCAATGATATGCAAATCCTAAGATGCTAACTCTAAAGAAGCGAAAAAGAGTCTCTAGAAAGACAATGGTTCGATTACTTTTTGACAGAAAAACAAGGCTAGTTCCAAAAAGAACTCCTATGCATAAGAACACCAAAATGCACTTGATACAAAAGAGAGAAATCAAGAAAAGACTTCCTTCAAAACCAAGCCAAGAACTAAAGACTAGAAACCAACAAAAACTTCGAAAGATATAATGAAACCGTAAACAAACTAAAAGCAAAAAGCTACGGAAGACACAAATGTTTTTGGGATTTTCACTTATAATGGAAGAAAAAATATTTCAAGAAGACAAGCATAAACTACCCAATAACTGGAATCAAACAAAATGAGTCTCAACAAGGCTTCAAAGTGCTCAAGCCAACTATGCTACTTTCGTAGCGAGACTCAAATGAGCAAGAAGAAACACAAAACTCAATCAACTGATTCAGTACAGTAGCACAATCTTGCAACGAACAACAACTCAAAAAACCAAAAAGAGATTCTTCAACATTCGCAGCGACGCAAGTTCAAGAAGTCAAGAAAACCAAGATAATCCAAAAGAGTGAAAACTAGAAGTGAAGCAATGCATAGGGCCAAGAAGAGCAAACAAACATAGGCTCACTATTCTAAATGTTCAGAAAAGCCAAGAACTTCAGGAAAAGATCTTGGTGCTTCAACCACAATTGAAAACACACAAAAGAGGCAATTCACCAAATGGCTAGGTCTTCATAAAAGCAAGAGAGAAATGTATATGAAATCACCATAAATGTAATGACCCAACTTGAATTATATGGAACATAGAAATATTAGCATGCATATGAGACTTGCATATGATAGCTACATATGCATGTATCACGTGTACTGCACTAGTACATGCACTAATCAATTATGAAAAATCTTAGTGTTGAGTAATAAGGGAATTTCTGAAGTATTGAGGAAATACCTAACTCACCAGAATATAATGAATGTATTACTTATACCTACCACTATCATAATATAAACTAATACTTTGTTCAAAGAAAATTAAAAGTATTGACTTATGCAAATAAATGATGATATTTTAATAAATCCAATATATTTATTAAATAATAATATTTTAATAGATCCAAGATATTTATTAAATAATAATATCTAAGATATTTTAGAAATCCAAGATATTTAGTAGATAATAATATTTTAATAAAACTAAGATATTTTAGAAATCCAAGATATTTATTAAAAAAATGATATTTTAATAAATATATTGAATGGAGTTTATGTATAAAAGGAGAAGAGGGGGAAACTTGATGGGCATGGGTAGTGAGTAGGAAAACTGACCCGGATGTTGTCAAAGGAGTTCTAACTGCGTGAGACATGAGCAGTGAGTTCTAACAGAGTCAGGGAGTGATCTCGATTGTTACTGGAGTTTTGGGCACGGTGGCCAGAAGACTTGTCTTTTGGATCTGGGGACCGAAGAGGTTGACCTCAGATAGGCTGGGAAAACGGCGGTTTGGTGACAGGAGCTGAAGCTATGATGGATCAGGAACATCCTCAAACACGGTTCCAGATAGGTATTAATTAGTCAATTGATATATATTATGATTCAAAATTCCCACTCTGATTTGTGCAGTACGAATTTTGTGAATGATTGTTAATTTTGAAAATTAAGAGCATTACACATGGTATCATAGGGAGATTTCAAATTCTTCAAACCTTTGTGTCTACCAGGTTAATTAGGTAATTTGAAGTGACCTGCTTTGTTATTCATCGGCCAAATTAAGATTCTATGACCATTGGGATTCTTAGACTCATCTCCACGGATCTATACATCCATACTACCTCTGAGTGGAACTCAAGCCTTCTTCACAACTTTTATTTAATCCATTCGACTATTAGCATAGACAGAACAAGGCCTCAATTGTCCTCCGCCCTCCGCTAATTAAATGATGGGGAGAGCTCCCCGTTCTATAATAGCCTGAAATCATTCTGTGGTTCCTTCCGAAAATTAAGAGTCGCAGACCAGCTTCTGCCGAACGAAATGGTGGTATCGTAGCCTCTGTTCGGATTAAAAGTTTCCATTTCGACTTTGCAGTGCGGCATCTTTTACCCCTGAACTCAATTGTACTGCAATTATCGGTTTTCAACCATTGGAGTTAGACGATGGCTCATTTTCTTTATTCCCATATATATAAAATTCACACTAAAATAATTAATTCGTGATCAGTTGGGAAAATTTACAGCACGGGTCATATTAATTCTACGTTTTGAAATCAAATTTAAATTTGGATATTTGATTGCGGAATTTTCACTGCATATAACCATAACGTAATTTTATACCCAAACCCAAAGCATAGGGTTTCCTTCACCCCATCGGATATCGAGATCAATCCCTTGTGCCCATGAATTTTTTCCTTTTTGATCCCATAGTTGAAGCTCGACGAAGGACAAACAGATTGGGACAATTAACCTACTTATTCCTTCGGGCTTTCATTCCTTTAAAAGATCGGTGGTTCGAACACCGGGGCGTCTGGAGATAGCAGTAAAAAGATTACGCAAAGGCAGCGGCTCGTATGGCAATACACTATGCCCTCATGGCTCGTGGTTCCACAGTTTTAGCAGAATTTGACGCGGCTCACAGTAATGCAAAAACAATAGCGCGCCAAATACTAGAGAAAATTCCAGGTACCGGGGACAACCACATCTCTTATTCGCAGGATTGCTATAATTTTCATGTCAAGAGGACAGATGGATTGACAATTCTATGTATGGCCGACGATACAGCCTGAAGGATTTCGAAACCCGGTGACACAGATGCATATTGAAAAAAAAAAAATTGGCCTTGGAGATGCTGATCTGCTCGAGCCTTGAAAGACTTTTGTGAGGATATTGAACTATTCTATCAGTAATAAAGTTCTATTGATATATTGTTGCTAGTGTCTGGTAGTTGAACGGGCAGAGCATGTGAGAGTCTTTACCTGTGCATTGTTGAGGTTTGATAATTGGAAGTTTGTTGAGTCAGTTCCAACATGATAATATCTCAGAGGAGCAGATTAATAAAAGGGTTGGATGTCCAACTAGAGCAAGAATCCATATCTGATAAAGCTTTAAATTCGAAATCCGTATGTTTGAGTTTATGGGCAATGATTTTTTTAATAACGTCAAACACCAAACGATACCCACAAAAGAAGTGGAGCTTTAAGCTGCTCTATGAGATACGCACAAATTCAATTTCAATATCCCAAAAACCATGGCATCGAAGACAGCCAAAGCACTCAACAGTTTGCAAGGGCAAGTCTGCATTGCCCGATTCTTCGACATTCATGGTAATGTACATTTTTATGTTCAAACATTCGCTATT
Source organism: Pinus albicaulis (assembly GCA_034641835.2). Taxonomy (NCBI): domain Eukaryota; kingdom Viridiplantae; phylum Streptophyta; class Pinopsida; order Pinales; family Pinaceae; genus Pinus; species Pinus albicaulis. The sequence goes on from CM076572.1 coordinate 1,040,652,854, forward strand.
ACATTTTCTAGTTATTGGCAAGGAGGACAGGCTTTAGAAGTGAGATCGGGGGTTTATTTCCATGTCTAGGGCTTAGATAATAATTACCTTACCTCTGCGTATTCACTGTTTGCCTGTCTGTCTCTCTGCGTATTACCTTATGGTTTTCGGCCAAGATGAGAAAACCATTACAGCTTTTGTTCTTGAAAGATTTTAAGAAGCTCAAATAAAAGGGAATTGATGCGATTGTCATAAAATTGAATTTGATTTGATATGTGCGTTAAAAAAGTTAAGAAATACGTTAAAAAAAGGTTAAAGAAATGATTTAGTAATGTATTATGGATAATAACTGGTTGAAAATTTATAGAATTAGAATTTAGTTAATATATATATATATATATATATATATATATATATATATATATATACTAAGGTTAAAGTATTATTTGTTTCGAGAATAGTAAACTATTTTTTTTCTACAATGCTTTAAAGAAGAGCCCATGAAGGGGACTACCCAAGGGCTGTAAAATAAAAATAAAAATAAAAATAAATAAATAAGTAAATAATTATGAAATATTTTACTAAAGTACTTTATTAAAATTGGGATAAGGCGTTTAAAAAAAAAAATTTTAAATATTTGAGATATGATCCATTTACCTATTTTGGAAATATAATGTGGAAATTATTTTGTGTATTTAAAAGGACTTTGTTGTCCAAACATCGAATAGGTCAATAAGAATCTTCTCAACCAAAATTATCAACCATGTGTGTTGAAATATAAAATTTGATATAATAAAGTCATATTCATGTGAAGTGATTGATAAAATAGTGATTAAATGATATTTCAACAAATATAGTTTTATCAAAGATTGAGACTGGCCATTGTAGAGAAACCCAAGATTAAACCTACCACCATTAGATCCATCCAATGTTGTCGAGAAGGGAGTTATCAATGTCAAGTCGAACAAGAAAATGAAAGCTAGTTTTGTCGTAACTTGAGATACAGAGCAACCATGCGTGTTTGACACATGGAATAATTATTTGCTTGTAAATCGTGTAATAGAGCTACCTGACCCGACATATCCAGTGCTATTATATGGGTGTGAATTGTGGGCTAGCAGCGTCCCTGTTTCAAAATGGAAACAAATTGAAAGAATTCAAAAATGCTTGATCATGAATAAGTTCCAAAAAAAAAAAAGGGTTCGGTTCCTTATGAGAGTTGAGTGAAACAGGGGCAGCTCCCATCGAAGCAATTGCCATGGTGAGTCTTATAAGGTATCTAAAAAGAATAGAGCAAATGAGAGGACATAGATGGCGGAAAGTTATCTTCATTGAAGGTATGAATAAAAGAAAGAAATCATGGATGAGACAAAACAACAAATGGATGAAAAAATGGAATATTTACCTTAATACATGTCCCACAAATAGCAAGGAGTTAAAGAATTTTGTGTTGGAGAAGTTCCGTAAGGGTGTATGGGAAAAGATTTGGGTAGAAAGAAGAAGTATTATGTTCAGGAATTCAACCCCAATTGTGGTCTTAACAAAAGAGTACATTGAAGCTAGCATCCCGTGGAGAGCAAAGAATCTTATTGCTCAACTAAGAACTAACTCACATCAACTTCGGTGGGAAACAGGACGATGGAAGAGACCTAAAGAAGCTTGGGAAGAAAGGGTATGTACTTCTTACACTTCTGGGGCAGTGGAATCAAAAAAGCATTTCATTTGGAATGTGATGCTTTGGAAACATATTATAAGTTACATTATTCCTAGTGTTTATTTTAGCAGATGTAAAATGTAAAATTGACATAGATAAAGTGTTTATGATGTAAAATTGATATGAATAAACTCTATGTCCATATTATTATCCCAAAGAATTTGAAAAGCACCCTAACTATATTATGTACCTAGGTGGCTTGGTAGCTGGGATATTACCATATGGACATTTCATCCTTGCATTTACAGCTTCTTCTTTTTTTGTATGTAGTAAAGAAGTCTTTACCGTCATACCTTATTAAGAACAAGTATGGTAGAAATAGATGATGTTTCCATGAGAAAAGAGGCCCACACCTAGTAGACAAGGAAGGGATCTAGTGTAGATACAACTTAGCATGGATGGTTGTTCATATAGTTTGGGAGTTTTTGAATATTGGGAATTATACCTTTAAGAGGGTCATGAGACACATGATGGGGCATTGTGAATGCAACTCAACATGGATGGATGTTCAATAGCGAAGGCGATTCATATTTGAGGGTTCACAGAGGTGGAATCCAGGAAATTAAGAATATGGCTTAGGAGCTAAACCTTTACAAGGGTTATGAGGTAGATTAACAAAGCCCTACTTAGTGCAAGCATTGTTTGTCAAAAAGAAACATTTGATTAATGATTTAGTTAATGTCTTTTGATTGTATGGTAAAACTTAAGAGAGGGTATTGGAAGATAAGATTTACTTGATGTAATGAAGTCGCATTCATACAAGTGACTTGTTACCCACCAAAAGTTAGTAACCCGTAGGAGAATTTTTTCTCATCTATGGACAACCAACCAGCTAGTAGCCCTATATGATGAGCACAAAACATTATGACACTATATAAAATGATTCATGGTGATTATTTAGGTATATATAAAGATTAGTTGGCAAAGTTTTGCCAAGGAGGTTAACTCTTGAAGAAAGGAAGAATAGTAATGAAAGCATGACTATGGACATTATGATAAGACCGTTAGATGTAAAGTAAGATACAACCACGTAAAAAACTAAGCTAGTTTGAGGTAAATTGATGGATGAAACATATGTTAATAGGGTAAGAAACCACCCTGTAAGGTAGTAAACACACTATTATAACAAGACGATATAGTTACCAAAAGAGTGCAGCGGAAAATTTCAAAGTTTGATCTCCATTGTTACCATAATATAATCAATATGGTACCTAGAGAGGACGGGAAAAGAACGAAATGGCAAACTTTTGATGATGATAATAAATGTTAATTATCATAATAAACTTAGAATATTGAGATCGACAAAATAGCACCAAAGGTGAGTAAGTGGAAGTTTCACAAAGCAACATAAGAAGTCAATGACATTAGATTAAAGAGTGAATCACTGAATCTATAATAACATTGATCAATTATAGGATAATTTATGTGCATGGTAACATCTATAATAGTTTCTCCCTCTAAATGGGAGAGTCGCATTATAAATTTTTCCTTAAGTGACTAAATATATCATTGGATTATGGACATCAGGAAGTATGATTAGGAAATTCTATCATGTGATGCCTTAAAACATGAAATGATAAGTAGATTACATTCGACATCCACTTTATTGAATTTATTTATAGGGTCTTACCCAAGTTGGGGAATAGTAACGACATTTCGAAGTATAATAATTGTATGCATTAAGAGAAGAAAAGAAAACCATGATGACTAGAGGTGAGAAAACAAAGTCAATTTGATAATATGTTTTGTTTTAGAATTGAAGTAGACATGGAATATTAGGAATATTTGGCATAAGGAAGTGAATGGATGCTTTATATCAAGAAGAATTTTCTTAAGGATATAAACAACATGATTGGTAAGGGTCAAAGCAATGACCTATAAGGAGTTGTGAACACTCCTAATTTGTTAAGAGTAGCAAGTGATAAACTGGGAAAATGTTTAAAGGTAAATATTAAGGATAATAATTATACACCGTTAGAAAAGAAGATACATTTGGTGATAAGATGAGACCTAAGGACTAAGGAAAAAATGATTAATGTGAAGAATAAGAAGAGGGTATACCAGTGATGTATTATGTGTTTGTAATAAATGAGTCAATATAATAGAAATGAAACAATGGTTTAAGGAATAATGGTAAAGCTAGTAATATCCTAGCTAGAATTAAGACTCTAAATGATGAAACTTGCAAGAAAAGAGACTATATCAAAACTGTAACATACTGATAATGTGACTATGCATATCTTATAAATTATGAAATTCTTATTAAAGGAGGAAATTATATGTTTGTCAAAAATTGACATGTTGTTGAAAACATGACACTCTTAGTAGACCAAGTATAAATGTAAAATGAATAATGCATTTTCAAGCAGTAACAAATTCCGTCAATAAAAAAAACCTTCCACTAAGGGATCTTTAGAGTAGTCAATTAACTCTTCCTTCATCTCCAGCATAACCCTAATGATTAGCCCTGCAAAACCCTACTCCTTGGCTTCTAGATTTTACGTTGAAGATGCGCTGAAATAACATGCTAAAGAAGTTAATGTTATCTAGATTATAGATCAAAGATAATTAGACTTAAAAGAAAAATAAGTAACAAGAATTAAAAGATTGGCTAGATCCATATGTAGTTTTGTGTTTTAGAGTCCTTAATCAATCGGTATCAAGAAATTAGATCATGCTTCGACTAAACAGTAAGTGTTTTGTGCTCTTGTTTCAATTCATTTCGTTTCTATACATGCAAAGGTTGGAGCATCCCTCAATTTAGATTTAGAGTCTCAACCTGTGACTTTTGTAAGGTTAAATCGGTTAATATAGTATAGAAAATAGTGGCTACACCCTTATTTTTATATCCATGTTCGATTATTCTATATGACATTTATAACTGTGGGTTATATTTATAAGCATTTCAAACTTATTTTTGTATAATCTACCTTGTTTTGGATGGATACTTAAGACGGTCATTTTGTACTATGACGTGTGAGAATATGTTAAATTGCTTAAACATTGCTAGTACATGGATGCCAATATGGAGAAAGTTTTGCTTAAACATTGTTGGTATTGGGATACTAATATAAATTATGAATTATGTTATGGATATGGTATCTATAATTTTACATATCAACCTAAAATGATGAGAATGAAATAAAAGAGTTATTGCACTTGACTATTCAGGGTGAGAATGAATTTACAGACCTATTGGATAAACATAACCAAGTATGTTATATGAACTCGAGGATCAATATCATAGATAGCAACATATTTGGAATGTGTAGAAATTGTTATATGGGTAACAATTTGCTTTGAACATATTGATACATATGTGGACAAGTGTTTTAACCAAGTATGTTATATGAAGTCAAGGATAAATATCATAGATAGCAACATATTTGGAATGTATAAAATTTTTTATATGGGTAACAATTTGTTTTGAACATATTGATACATATGTTATAATTTGTGGACAAGTGTTTTACATCGCAGATGATATTGTTACCAAATTGACCGTGTGATGACAAAAATCGAAGAACAATCGAGATGCACTGAGATTCCATGATAAGGTATAAACCCTGGTCCTACTAGGAGGGGTGGAGGTGTTGCCCACTGTTTATCCTCCAAAACCTAGAGTCATGAGAGGACTGTGCGAGTCACACTCCCCTAGACGTGTGAGGATGACTGTCGGATGCCTACTAGTCCATCAGGTCGACGTAATCGACACTGACACCCTGAGGTCTATAGATGGTTGGATCAGTAAAACTGATGCCATGGCATATTCCTGTAGAGGTCGGATACGATGGGAGCAGAAGAGATTAGGGAGGATAGGGTGATTCTAGAATAGCTTAGGAACACTGTTGGGGCAAGACATGACTACTAAATTTGTAAACCAACAAATGATCAAAACATAAGTGTTAAAGTGTTCTCACAAATTAAACGGAAATTTAATTATGGTACACCACCCTTATATGATTATACTAATCACTTACATAATTAATTATATATGACATAAAACTTAACTTCGGGACGAAGTTTTCTGAAGGAGGGCTGTATGTAATGACCCAACTCGAATTATATGGAACATAGAAATATTAACATGCATATGAGACCTGCATATGATAGCTACATATGCATGTATCACGTGTACTGCACTAGTACATGCACTAATCAATTATGAAAAATCTCAGTGTAGAGTAATAAGGGAATTACTGAAGTATTGAAGAAATACCTAACTCACCAATATATAATTAATGTATTAGTTATACCTACCACTATCATAATATAAACTAATACTTTGTTCAAAGAAAATTAAAGCATTGACTTATGCAAATAAATGATGATATTTTAATAAATCCAAGATATTTATTAAATAATAATATTTTAATAAATCTAAGATAATTATTAAAGAATAATATTTTAATAAAACCAAGATATTTATTAAATAATAATATTTTAATAAATCTAAGATATTTATTAAATAATAATATTTTAATAGATTCAAGATATTTGTTAAATAATAATATCTAAGATATTTTAGAAATTCAAGATATTTAGTAAATAATAATATTTTAATAAAACTAAGATATTTTAGAAATCCAAGATATTTGTTAAAAAAAAGATATTTTAATAAATATCTTGAATGGAGTTTGTGTATAAAAGGAGAAAAGGGGGAAACTTGATGGGCATGGGTAGTGAGTAGGAACACTGACCCGGATGCTGTCAGAGAAGTTCTAACTGTGTGAGACATGAGCAGTGAGTTCTAACAGAGTCATGGAGTGATCTCGATTGTTATTGGAGTTTTGGGCACGGGGGCCAGAAGATTTGTCTTCTGGATCTAGGGACCGGAGAGGTTGACCTCAGATAGGCTAAGAGGAAAATGGAGGTTTGGTGACGAAAGCTGGAGCCATGATGGATCAGGGACATCTTCAAACACGGTTCCAAGTAAGTATTAATTAGTCAATTGATATATATTTTGATTCAAAAATCCCACTCTGATTTGTGCAGTATAAATTTTGTGAATGATTGTTAATTTTGAAAATTAAGGGCATACACAGTTTTGCAGTATGCAACTAGCGTGTATATGCGGCTGTAACAAAGGAAACTCACGTATATGCGGGTCCCTTTAGAAGATACAGGAGGTATACGCGATTGTGCAGAGACTAAGTTGCGTATGGAAATAAAGATAAGGAAAAATAAAAAAGTCATGCCTGATCAAGGGACCAGGTCATTTGTCTAATTGAAAAAAGAATTACTAGACTGTAAAAAGTGATAAAACCTGTCAAGAACCTACAAGAGAGATAAAACAACCCAAATGGGAATCACAAGAATGTGATCCCCAGTGGAGTCGCCATTTCTGTTTCGGGAAATTTTACCCTAAAGGTCTTGGGTTGATAAACCTTCACAGATCAGAGGCATGTCATTACAAGAAGGACTCAATTAACCAAATTTTATGCTAATAACTAGAAACTACAGGTTTTAGACCTTACCTGGATATCCTTCGGTTGTAGTAGATCCCGTGGGGTGCAAACCCCCTGCAACTCTTTGTGCTCTGAAATATGTAAATCAACAAAGAATGAACAAAAAATCCTAGTTGCACAACATATATATGTTCTAGATGTTAGTGAAAAGCATGCATAATCTTATAAAAACAATAGTAAATTAACAACTTACGATCATTACACATGTATAAAAGATTATTGACACGTAAACATCAGGAACAAGATGGCACTTATGTTATTAATGATATGTACAATAAACAAATGTGGAGAGATCACCTGAAATCTGCCATGGCCTTCGAGCATACCGTCCTCTAGAACTGTCCAGCCCTAGCCTCTCAATATTTCTTCCAAGAATAGTGCACCATGGATGTCACATAGGGTGGTGAACATCTCAAGGAAATAATGGTTTCCTGAAAATATCTGGGAAGTGCAAGAGGCACGGGAATATATCAGACTTGGATAGGGCTCCAACAACGTATAAAATCTATATTTCTCTCTCTCTTCCTCCTTTAGGACATTCCCTTGAGGGGCTTTTATACTCCCTCAAATTAGTTTTTGCAGCTGGGAACAGTTAGGCTACGAGCTAGGGTGGTTAAGTTACTGGAACAACCGTAAACCCCACCTCTAAAATAGGGAAAATATATATTTTTTAATGTTTAAAAAGGCATACACAGTTCTTTATGTATGGACTCGCGTGTATACGCAGAAAATTCTAGGCAGAGTCGCGTATAGGTTTTAAGAAACTATTTTTTGAGAAATATGTCCAAGTCTAAAGGGAAGGGTTGCCCAAGGCCAATGCATAAGTCATCAAGTATATGATGGTGATAAATGATGCTACAATAGTCAAGAAATTGGATTTTGCAGGAGAGGATGTTGGCTTCATATTTCAACCAAGGAATCCAATGACCAGGTCACAGATTGCAAAGAAAGCCATAGAAAAAAAAAGAGCATAAAAATTTAGTGAAGGTATGCAGCCAGAAAATTTCATAGATTTATCCCCAGTAGCAGAAGAAGTTGTCACTGTGCAGAGAAATGGAAAGGAGAATATGGTTGGAAAATAAAAAACAAAACTCCTCACAGAACAACTAAGACACACCAGGGAAGAAATACTTGAGTTTAAGTTGGAAGTAGAGAAGCATAGGTATGAAAAGTCTGAATTTGATCATATGATGAAAAAATGGGATAGTCAACTCTCAAATGTTTCATAATCCATGAGTAATGCCAAAAGACTACTGAAAAGGACCTAGCCTCTAAGACTTATAGCCAAACATACCAGGAGGATGAACTTGCGTCTGCAAGCTAAAAACAGATAATTACAAAATCAAGTGGAAGACCTTCGGGAACAAATGGACATGATTCAAGATGAGCCGGAGAAGAAAGGACTGAAAATGAAAGTGATTGAAGAACCTGAAGGTCAACCTATTGTTAATGAAGATGAAACTCCCAAAGAATGAAGAGTTGAGTTGAGACATTTTTGTTAAGGTTTATAGCTTGCAAGGGACATAAATTTTGGCTCATAAAATCAAATTTTGAAGAAAATTACAAAATATGCAAATTCGACCTTATTAGGTAGTTTCGTATCGAGCTCCAGACCTGAAGGCCGAAAAACGCTACGAAATTTCTGAAGATTCCTTTTAGCCTTTAAAAATAGTTTTATGAAGAATTAAGGAGGGAGTTTAAATGTATTTAGATATTTTGACCTAATAAATGTTTTTGAACAACAGAGGTGGTAGAAGGAAGGGTGAAAATACGGAAACCAGTTCGCTACTAAACTATGCTACGAAATTGCCTAAAATGCTATGTTTTGCAGCGAGGGGTTTTTGAAGGATTTTTGAAGGTTCAAATGGGATATGGAAGATTAGCCAGCCACGTGGAGGAATCCAAACAGATGAAGAGACATCTCAACAAATGTTCATCACTCGACATGTGTACCTTTTATACAAAACAACATGAAGATGAAATTGTAGTTGTTATTAGTTCCTTCCTAGAAAATAGGACAATTGTTACTAAATTCTTGGAAAGTGTATTTATGTCTTTTGTCATGGATAATGCCATTCGAGCACCTAATCCTTATCTATTTAATAATCCCACTATTAGAGAAGTGGAGGAAATAAATGTAAGTAGATTCATATTAGGAGAGAAACTCTTAAAATGAATAGGTGTCTTTTTTATGTTCCAGAAATAGAGTTGTCAGTTATGCTTAGTTGTCAGAGTTAAGGTTCGATGATCCAACATCCTATGTAATGTAATAGAGTCTATTTATAGACAGAAGATTGAATATCAAAGGGTTGGATAATATTGTACTAAACTGCTACTCTGTAAAGGTTTTCAGTTTAAGTAATATACAGTGATATTTTTATTTTTCTTCTTTACCTAAGATTCGAAGGAGGTGTTCAATGTGTTGTATGTTCTATATCTTTCATGTTTAAATATATGCAGTTAGTTTTATGTCTAATTACTCAGAACTCATGGTAACATGCTCTGACTTCCTTTAGAGGTTAAACTTTTGTTTCCTTCCTGTGTTGTGTGTGTGTACCTCTTTTCTTTGAAACCTCCATCTGCCTCAGTTTCCATAAGAAGAATTATTTTCATTGAGTTTACTGATGTTGAACCCATAGCCCAATGGTAGCAAGTCCTTTCATTTTCAACCTGCAGTCAATCACAATAAAGTTACAGTAGTAGAGTTAGCCATCTAATAGAATTCCCATTGAAAATCATAAGTTACCTTCAGTCAAAAGTAGTTTGAAAGAGTTACATTAAGTTCATTGATGAGAAGCCTATCAGAATCAATTTGGTGATAATAGGCACTCTTTTCTCCTGATGACGAGTTGGTCAATTTAAAAGGTATTTTTCCGAGTCAAACAACTAATAATATTTCGAAGTATAGTGCGGTCAACGAATTATTATTAAATACAATTACTCTCGGTATCAGGAACTTGGTTGTCAAGCTGGACTCACAACTTGTTGTGTCACAGTTAAATGGTCATTATTAAGTGTGAAACCCTCAGATTTTGTGCATGTATTTATGTATTTGATTACTGAAAATAAAATTTGAATGCATTACATATCAACACATTCCACGCAATTTGAATACATTAACATATACATTTGCAACTTATGTATTAGATTTCCATTTGCGTCATATGTAAAAAACCAAACAAATCACCATGATATATGAACACTTAGTAAGAATAGAAACATGCATATATATATATATATATATATATATATATATATATATATATATATATTGAGTCTGTGAAAGCTTTTTACATCAAAATATGAAAAAATATGTGTTCCATGACACAATGGCTTCACGAGCTTACATCAGTGCAAAAAATAAACTAAAGGCTGCTATGCACCCACATGGAGCTCATGATAGCACGTGACTGCCCGGATAACTCGAAAGAGTAACTGATGAAGTCTTCTTGGGACTCCTATGATGTGCCTCTGAAGGCGTAGTGGTATGTCATCAAAAGTTGTGTATTTCAGAATGCCTCTGGTCAGGCCTTCCAGGTTACGCTCCAACTCTGCAATCAGTTCTGCTCCCTCCTCATAAAGAGCATCCTTGATCTAGCGTACTATCCTCCTCGTAATCAGAGACATGCCAATTGGTCTCTCTGGTTCAACATCTGCAAAAATATCATAAGTTTAGATCTCAGAATGCATAACAAAAACATCAAATAACAAAAATTCCAAAGATAAATTTTACCTGCATCATACCACTTTGCACCTAAGGGGTAGATCTGGATCTCCTCAAAAAATCTGAGCCGACATATGCGTAGTCGTCCACCACAATCAGCTGATGGCGTAACAAGTTGAAAAATGCTGTCAGGAAATGCATCTGTTGACCACCTCGCTAGCGAGGCATAATATCACACCATCTGAGTAGACTAGGACCTCTCGAGGCTGGATCATATACATCAAGTTGTTGATACTGAAATAATGGCACTCGCTCTAGGAAGAAAGTGACCAATATAGATCTGTACCCAAATTGGTTCAGTCGTCCCGTTTTGCACTTTGTTAGTTGGATTTTCATGTTATCCAAAAATCATTCACACCAATTGAACATGGTGGGAGAATAACAATCTACGACATATTGGAACTGAGACTTTGTTTCCTCATGCAACGCCTGGGCCCTAGCTACACGGGCCATATAGTGAAAAATCATACTCAAACGTAGACTGGTGATAGTTTTGATATCCACCTTTCTACTTGAAGTCTTTCTAGCACTGGGAAAATGTCTCTGAATGAGCATACTTGTGCTCTCGCCTCCAGTACGAGCTTCAGAGAGTTGGATCCTCTCCCCTCCCGTGGACAATCCAATTATGAAGTAGATGTTTGAAATCTCTATTTCGAGCTCTTGATCCCCAATGATGAAAATTTGGTGATCGACATCCCATATCCCAATGAGATATTCTAATAGCTCTAGTTGAGATCTAGGTCTCGAGGTTTGGAAGAAATTAAGAAATCCATAGTTTCTCAACGCATTTATGCAATGTGTATCTTGGAGAGATTCGTAGTCTTCCACCTCGTGATCTCTTTCTTTCCATTGAATAACCATATTCATCGAAAACACTTGCAAAACATTCATAAATGGAATTTTAGGAGTTTTCAACAAATCAAAATTGGAAATAAATAATTAATAATGGAGTTGTTTCACGTTTTAAATTCTTCTTTGCATTCAGTGCGCCTCTCAGAATTAAAAAGGCGCTGACAACACGTTGTCCTAACAGGCTAGGGGTGATCGACACGGTCCGATAGGTCAAACCTGCAGTGATTGCCCACAATATAAAACTTTGAAATCCTCCCCTTAGGACCAAAATTTCTAAAATAAATGACATGAAAATGGAATTAAAATGACAAGGAGAGATAGAGATCTTACCTGCAACTGACATATCGTCAAATGGTGTCCTAGATTGGTCGCACCACTTGTCTGAAGATCAAAGGAAAATGGGGTAAAATGAGCTTCCTCCAATTTACTCCAACTGAAATGGTAAAATGTTTTAATTTTTGTATATTTATAAGTTTTTGAAGATATTTTTACAAATATTTTATTATTTTTCTCGATATCAGTGATGTGTGTCATTCCTTGTGCAGTAACAAGATATTTTTATGGTGACAATGGTTACTTTTGACTGATGCAACGAGTTTTATCTCTTTCTCAGACTCGTTAAAAAATAAACGAAAAATAAACCCCCCCTAGAGTCATCTTTCAGCTCTTTTATGACTCTTGAAAAATGAAAAGATTGTTGAGTACTTGTCATTTCAAACTTGTTAAATTAAATGAATTGATGTGATCTCAGTATATGTTTACCCCTTTTTCGGGTTGAGATTAACAATTTAGGAAAAAAAATACCTTGATCAAACATGGTCAAGAGGTTCTCTCGAATATTTTTTTCTACCTTTTTGGATTCGAGGGACGATTTACAAAAAGGGATCTGATGGAGTTTTATTTTCCGTTTATTTTTCAAACTCCCTAAACATGAAAAAGACACTGAGTTACTCTTCCGTTGGGCTCGTGAAAAAATAAATGGCGAAATACTTGTCACTATGACGAGACCAAGTTAATCCTTCGTAGGGCTTGTTAAAATTACTAGGATGGATTCATTCGAAGAATGAACTTATAGGCTCAACATATGCTATCCTCTTCACACTGGCTATAAAAAATAAAAAGGTACTCGTTAGCAATAACAAGGGAAATTTGAGTGGAACGTCCTATGTGTTTTAGACATCATGTTGCTATTGAACATGACACTCATCTGCATTCTGTGTTGGGTTAGGGATATCCTTCATTCATCACTTGCCTTCCTGGATTTGGGAAATCCATTTGCCTCTCATTTGATCACCATTTTTTGTCATCATGACCTCTGATCTTGTTTGAGTCAAATTTTTCCACACTTTAAAGTTGTGTCACCGATATGTTCAAGAGAAGTACTTTCTGTCAAATTCAAACATCCTCTGCTTTTTTACCCTCCCTACAATAGTCTTGGATCACTCCTATCATATTGAGAAGTCCTTTGTTTCATGTCGATGATGTGGGAATCATTATGGCCCTCCTTCGACTGTTCACTTCCTGTCGACTTCAGCTCATTATCTAAAAAGAAGGTTTAGAAACTCTTTTTCAGTACCTTGGAGCTTGCATGCCTCAATGGAAATTTCTTCTCATTCAACAACAAGTTCATCTCATTGGCCTTTGATCGAATGATTTTGAAAGTGTTTGACTTCAACAAAAATTTTCACACTTGTAGATTGTGTTGTTGTACATTGAGGGCCATCGTCATTATTGGTGGTCTCTCTCGTACCTGTTAAGGATTTTCATCATTAACCTGTAATTGGGTGGTTTCTACCATGTTTGACATCAACACATCTATTCACATGGCTAGATTCATACGTTGGGTAGATCGAGATTGAGTCGAAGACCCTGAAACACATATGTTATTATCCAGGCTGTGTTGAGTTATTGAGTATTCATGATTGTACACATGATTCTTTTTATATGGATGGTTGTGACCATACTGTGGATCCATTTTCATGATCTCCTTCAGACGGATGGCTGCGACCATACAGTGGATCCGTTTTCATGATCTCCTTCAGAAGGATGGCTACGCCCATACCATGGGTTCATGTGTTATTTGATTCCTATTAGGAATATTCATATCATAGATGTCATATATTGTATTTTGTTTTATTTGGAAGGTTTCTTGGCGGCATTTCGAGTCCTTGCCTTGGTTCGTAAAGAATTTCACCCATCACTCCATGTCTTGCCTTCATGCTTTAGGGGGCATTTGTTACACAGTAATATGTCACCCCGTTCACTTCCCGTCCCTGATCCTGAAGTGCCTTGTGATGAATGTTGTGCAATATATCCACCTTTGAAAAATACATCAAGATATAATTTTGTTGGCTCACTAAGATATCTATTTAAAAACAATCCAAATGCCTACATTAATCACCAACCCAAGGTAAGTATTTTTATTTCAAGGGTGTTCAACATAGTTTATGAAGTGAAACTAGAGGTTATCAAATCGAAATCGTTGCAAAAATAAAATCTAATTCTTGAATTTCAATCAAAGCAATTCGGAAAGTAATCATTAAACAACTCAACTGATTAAATCAACTTAACTCTGATCTGCTCTAGGAAAGTAGATGGAAATGCAAAGCTTAAAGGAATTCACAATGAACCAGAATTACAGACTAACATCTACAACAATCTATTAACATCTACAACAATCCATTAACATCTATATCAATTTATTAACATCTACAAAAATCCATTAATCAAATAGGGAATACTGCAGTAACTGAACAGCAAGTAACACAGTCACGTTCTGCAATTGAAATTCTCAATGGTTGATCAACCAACAAGCTCACTTAGAATGAACAACAATCTAATTATTCAAATAATTCTAGTAAACATGAGAAGTAGCATTCATGAAGAAAATGAAAGCGATTAAGACTTAATCAATAAGATGCAAACCACTCGATGCTGATGAAATTCAAATCAATTATAAATTCTATAAAACACAGAAATGATTAATTGCAAAACAAGGAAATAAGAATATAACACAAGACAACAGTAGAAATCCCAGTGACTGGGCCTAGAGCCTCCAGAAGTCTCTTCCAGATGATCTTCAGAATATGATTATGGAAAAACCAATATTTCTTTCATTAAATTTAAGAGTCGGGGTAAAACATCGCTGAGTGCGAAATCTTTTGTTAAGAAGGAATGCAAATAAAATACAATTACAACATATGGATTATCAACCTCCATTATATTCCATCTATTGATCTTTTATATATTTACAGAAAAACAGAATGGATAAAGGCAAATCCTCAGGATCAGGGGATCTTGAGGATTTCACAGTTGTCTAACAGTTTGCGCTATATAATAAGCGAGGTCTTCCTCATTTGTCATTGATTTGTATAAATAGAAACGAGATCGTTTTCCTTTGCTTGGTCGGTGTTGTTCAATCATTTGAACAATGATTAATCAGTTTAGATTTCCCGCACATAAAAACAACGGAAGTTATCCTTTTTATCTATAATTACATTATTTATTGATAGCTGATTTTGCCCTTTGTTTATAATTAATTCTTCCAGATTTACTCCCAAAATGAAGGTAAACACATGAAAGTTAAGAATAAATCAAGTTAATCATGAGGGTAAAACATACCCTTTTCGTGACCCAACATACTCCCTAGCTTACCTTATTGCATGTCCTCATGCAATGAGATGATTGAGGTGTAACAATATCAAGGAATATGCAGGGTAAACTTCCTCCTTATACAATCTAAAACCATGTTTCTGTTTAACCTTTATAAAAGCATGATTTTCATGACCCTCTGGAAGATCATAATTATGGTGAGGAGGGTACCATATGATAAGGCACCTGTAGTGATACCTTGTCCATGTAGGACCCATGCATAAAATTATGTTAATGTATGTGAAAAAATGAACAACAACTGCTTTAAAATTTCTATAATTAAAAGGCTCCCGATTCTTAACACTGTTGGTGGATGTCTGCCATCTTTGCTTAGCTGCTAACAAGGCATCTTCTTTGATCTCTTGAAAGTATTCTCTCCCAGCTTGTACAATATCCTTGTGGAGTGGCCCCAATTTGGCTATAAGCCCTTCCTGTTTCATAAATATTTTTTGTTGAGTGAAGAGATGCAGAGGTTTAGTGGGTTCCCCTTTGACCTAGAGATCTAGACCATGTTATCTTTTCTCAAAAACGTTATAAGTTTTAGCCCACTTTATTTGATTATCAACAAAAGAAATGAATGCTTGAAACTGGATGTATCCTATCAAGGAACTCGGGTTACTGTCTCTTTCATCCTCCAAAAAGAAGTTGTGCAAATATAGTTCACACAAGAGGCGTTGAACTTTCTCATTCTGTTCCCCACAACACTGGACAAATTTTGCAGTAGTCTTAAACTCAGTGGATTTCCCTGCTCTAATGGCTTTCACCTTTAATAACAAATATCTTTCTAATAAGAACAGAGTATAATTAGTAGCAGGTGATCTACAAGACAGGACATCTGAGTAAATTGAAAAAATAATGTTTGTTTGCTTTTTGGATTCTTCAATCTGAGCTTGTGCTTTCTTTACCTTCTCCTGTTCACTTCTGAAGTTGGCAAAAGTCTCATCTTCAGTTGCAGTAAGTTTCTTGAGATTTTCCAACAGCTCCTAATGTACCTATAGTGGTACCACTTCCTTCTTATAGTTAGCCAATTCCTATTGGGTCTATGTCAATTCGTCTTGAAGTCTTGAAATAACGACTTCTTTTATCAGTGGAGTATAAAAAGGTGTTGAAATAACGACTTCTTTTATCAGTGGAGTATAAAAGGTGTTTCATCCGTCTGAGTTTCATCTGTCTCTGTCCCCAATTCTGTCTGAGTTTCCACTGTCTCCGTTTCTAATTCTATATGGGTTTCAGCAGTGTGTGTCTCTAATTTTGTCTGAGTCCCAACAATGGTTGTTTCTTTCTTAGGCTTCCAAGCCTTATCTGCCTCTTTTAACCACTCCCTTAATTGCTTGACTATTCTTTTCAACTTTTTGTGCTTCTTGCGCAATTTCCTCAATTTGGCCTTTGCTGACTTACTTTTCTTTGTAGGGCTTCCCGTAGAAGAGGGAATAGTACCCTTTTTAGGCATATGGGGAGTTGTACCAATTTCTAGGCCATAATTTGGTAAAACAATATTTTTTTCAAGCACTAAAGGTGTTGTGCCTCTATTAGTATTTTGATCTAATGGGATGGAATTTTGTTCAGGTACCATAGGAATTGTGCATACATCAGTACTCTGATAAAATAGGATGGTGTTTTCTTCAGGCACCATGGGAATTGTGCCTATATCCACACGCTTTTCTAATGGGACGGTGTCACCTGACTAGTTTTCGGACTCAGGAGTTCTTTCTGCAAATTTTTCTTCCTCCAAATATTCACCACCACAGGGTGATGAATCCCTTAAATTTTGCATTTCCTCCTCAGATGGTAGAATCTCAGTGTGAATAGAACTGCCAGCAGAAGCAGTCTGGTATAGAGGGAAACTTTGTCCCTCAGAATTCTTGGAGGAGTTTCTTTCTTCATGAAATGCACTCATACTTTCCAACACTCTGGCCATTTCCTCCTCATATCCTTGTAGAATTCCTTCTTCTGTGTTTAGAGGAGGTGGATGAGATTGTCCTGCCTCGTCGACCAAGGTTGAAGTCTTTTGTCGTGAACTTAATTTCTTAGAGCGTCTACGTTTCATCGAGACCGAGGTCAAGGGATGGTTCCTTTTTCCTCTGGATTTACTTGGAATTAATATTTTCCTTCTTGGCTGGTCAATTTCTCTATTGTTTGGGTTTTCTTCTAATGGGGTTAGGACAGGGTTTACAAAGCTATCCCAAGTTAACTGATGCTCATTTAATCCATGAGCGACAATCAAATTTATTAGACCATGATGGCTGATAACAGTGTGTGGATTTTTAGCCCTCCTAACCCGACTAGATATTTCATGCAACAAAGCATTCAAGAAAAATGGAAAATTAACTGAAAATTTCTGCTTGAGTATGGCTAGGAGTTTAAGTTGTCGGGATTTTACCACGTGTTGGCGACCATTGCATGTAATATACTTCTGAATGATGATTTTTAGTTGCTTCCATGGTTCCTTCAAAGTCGTAGGGTGAATCCCTTTTCCTTTGCATACCAAATTCTCGTCTGGATCTTGGAACACTGCAATTGCTTCATGTAGCAGAATGTGCTTGTCAATCCACTTTGTTCCTTCTGTCAGAAGTCTAGAAACTTAAGCTATTACAGTTTATGATATTGTTATGTCTCTGCCTTTCACAATTATGTGTCCATTCTGCAGGTTCTGCAAGAATTCTAATTCTATCTCAGTGTGGAATCCCTGCAAATTTTCCAAATTTGAGAGCCAACTAGCATTCTGCAGTATAGCACAAGCTTGTTCTATAATATTGAGTATTGTGGGCTCGTTGCAGACATATATTCCACCCATGATTGTTGTGTCTCAAAGGCTGAAATCTACTTCTGCATGCGCTACTCACGACTTCATAAATTTAGAACAACACAAATATTGCATGCAAATACGTTGAAATTGTTAAAAGGGGTATCAATGCAATTATATTTGTTTTTCAAATTGGCAGGTTTCGGCATATTTTGATTATTAGTTTGCATTTTTTTTCATCATGTATACATATGTACACCTTTTTCCCTCCAATGAGAGAAGAGCGTCCACACCCTTAGAGCACAGAAAAAGAGAAAGACGTTGAGGATGCATTTAGAATAATAACCAGAGTGACGTACATGGTGGAAAAAATAAATCAAATTAGCTCAAATCATGAGGACGGTGGGGAAATGATTAAAAAGGAAAAACAGAGAAATAATTATTATGAAAAGAATTTTTTCTTTGATGGGAAATTGTAATAGAACATGACGTGTAAAGAATGGAAACAACTGCTGGAATTAAGTGGTCAGACATAATTAAGTTAATTCATATGTAGTTTTACCATGCATACTAGTTTTTTTAAAATTAACACTATTCAAATGATATGTTCTCCTTTGAGAATGGGTTAGTAAAAATAATTGAATATGAAATTATTGGCTTTTTAACATGAAACTCCATTTCCACAAGCAGAGCCATTACTGCTAGCAGGAGTCCATAGCCTCGACAGGGTTGCTTTTTAACCCAAAAATGAGCTAGAATCCTCTATTTAGTGTTTAGATAATTTATTATTCTCATAGAGAGAGCACTGTGATGGCATGGTAACCAGATAATCACAATGCCATTCACTAGGTTTAAACAAAGTAATCAGGCTAGCTCGTGATGAGACTTTTTGTCCTTCAAGCATTTTTCTCGCTAGAAGGTCATTGCCCTGGTGTGGTGGCCATAATTGGAATCTTACTTGTTATCTCCTTATGATCATGGTAGGCTGGATCATGATGAGACCCCCTATCGTATTTTAGAAGATTTGCATATTATTTTCTTATTTGTATATTTTTGATTCACAAATAGAGTGAGGTTCATTAACTCCTTAAGAGTTAGGGATGGTGTGAGGAGTGAAAAGAACTGCCAATGAAAGTTATACACTTATTCCTAAGTCACCCTACCCTGGAATATTAGTCATTGATAGTGTGAAAATATAAACCAACATGGTATTAAGATAATGAATTTTTCATAATATCTCTGAAGAAAATATATCCAACAAACCATTACATAGTTTGAATCATATCAATGTCTCGAAATAAAGACACCCATCAAAGGTAAAAAAAATCATAATTGTTATTAATATCACTATTTTTCTCCTTCTTAGATGCATATTCCTTATCCACAAGATGATTCCCATGACAAAATATATGAGAAAAAGACAAAAATTCATTCAGACTGCTACTTATTACAAAAGCGTTGCTGTTCATTTGACCGAACAACGACTGTTCAGTCGATTGAACAGCAGTTGTTCAATCGATTGAAAAACAAAAACACTCAAAAATAAAATCCGTTGTTCTTTTGACCGAACATCAGATGTTCAGTCAATTGAACAACAACTATTCAATTGATTGAACAACAAAAACACTCAAAAATAAAATCCGTTGTTCTTTTGATCGAACAACGGTTGTTCAGTCGATTGAACAACAATTGTTCAATCGATTGAATAACAAAAACACACAAAAAGAAAATACGACGTCCTTTTGATCGAGCAACGGTTGTTCAGTCGATTGAACAACAAATTTTCAATCATTTGAACAACAAAAACACAAAAATAAAATCCTTTTTTCTTTTGACCAAACGACAGCTATTCAGTCGATTGAAGAGCAGTTGTTCAATCATTTGAACAATAAAAACACGCAAAAATAAAATCCATTGTTCTTTTGACCAAACAGTGGTTGTTCAGTCGATTGAACAACAACTGTTCAATTGATTGAACAACAAAAACACACAAAGTAAAATTCGCTTATTCTTTTGACTGAACAATGATTGTTCAGTC
Source organism: Pinus albicaulis (assembly GCA_034641835.2). Taxonomy (NCBI): domain Eukaryota; kingdom Viridiplantae; phylum Streptophyta; class Pinopsida; order Pinales; family Pinaceae; genus Pinus; species Pinus albicaulis. The sequence continues at coordinate 1,040,673,023 of CM076572.1, forward strand.
AATTGAACATCAATTGTTCAATCATTTGAACAACAAAATAAAATAAAATAAAATAGGTTGTTTAATCAACTAAGCAGCAGTTGTTTAGTCAATTTAGCAAAGAACCAAAATTTTTATACTTGTACAACGATGGAATCACAATCAAATGAAAGACAATATATACATTATTTACAAAAACTGAAAAGAATGGATTTTTACGAAGGCAAAGCTGCTGGGTTATTACTCTCTGTAGCTAAAATTTGCATGGCGGGGTCGTCACATACCTACTGGAAGAAAGACTCCATTGGGAGTGGTTTATGATAAAGACATATCCGATGTACGTTTCCTCGGAAGGAAGAGTCAAACCCATTTATGGTGGTCAAAGTGAGAGTGCCATTATTATGCACTTCTTGTATTTCATATGGGCTGAGCCACCTTGTCTGCAGTTTACCTCGGAAGTCTTGAAATTTGGAGTCGTAGAGGAGTGCCCAATCTCCTTCTTGAAATGTCTTCTTCTTGATAAGGCTTTCATGCCACTTATCCCGTTGTTGTTGAATGATTGTGGTGCATTGTAAAGCAAGTAATCAGGCTTCATCTTATTCGTTTATCTGCTGAAGTCTTTTAATTTGAGCCTCCGTCAAGTCTAGTCCCACTTCTTGCGCTGTTCTGGGTGTCTTTATTTCAAATTCGATGGGAAAAATTGGCTCTTTTCCGAATACTAGTTGGTACAAAGAATATCCAGTATTATTATGCCAAGTTGTGTGGTAAGCCCACAAAGCCTCTAGCAGTCTAGGAGCCCAGTGTCGTCAATGTGTCGAGACCGTTTTAGTCAGAATTGCTTCAATGAATTTAGCGGTACTTTCAACCTGCTCATTCACCTATAGGTGATATGGAGAAGTGATTCTATGTGTGATGTGGTGGTTCCATAGAGTGGCTGTAATATTATGTCCTGCGAACTGTGCCACTTTGTTTGTTATCACTTCCCTGGGTAAACCATACCGCACAAATATCTTGGAAAGAAAATTAATAACCGTTTCCTCTATAGCTCTCAACAATGCTACTGTTTCGACCCATTTTGTTACATAATCTGTGACAACTAGTATGTAAGCTTTCTGTTTTGAGGGTGGATTGAATGGACCAACAAAATCTAGTGCCCACCTTTCAAAAGGTTCTATCAACAATTGTGGTTGTAGGGGCATTTCATCAGATTGAACAGGGCGGCCCATTCTCTGGAAGCTATTGCAGGCCTGCACATATTTCTTAGCATCCTTAAAAATAATGGGCCAATAATAGCCCATTTGTAATACTTTGTGCTCGGTTTTGCGATCTATGAAGTGTCCACCGCAAGGTTCATCGTGGCAGGCACTTAGGATGTCAAAAATTTCATCTTCCCGGATGCATCTGCGTATATGCATATCAGCTCATGTGTGGAAGAGATACCCACCAATCCAGGAAAAGTGGGTGTTGCGTTGGACAATCATCTTCCTTTCTTTTGCTGTTAAATGTCTGGGCAGCAGAGAGACCCATTTACTATCTGAAATAGGATAAATAAAGTTTACATCTAGCAACTTTTGTAACTCCTCCTTCACGATATCTTTAAGGTGCGGGTTTAATCTTTGTTGAGGTTCCCTGATAGGATGAGCATCTTTTTCAGTATAAATTTGATGGGTACGCAGTTGAGGATCTATACCCTTCATGTCTGAATAATCCCAAGCAAAAGCTCCCTTGTATTTTTGTAAAACTTTAATGAGCTTCTGTTGTTGGTCGTCATTCAGATTGTCATTGATGTTCAAATTTTTCTCGGTTCAATTTCAATAGGTCTACTATTATGAACAACAACTGTGGGTATGTGATGGTCATTGTTATCCCTTAAAAGGTCTTGATGTGCTTCATTATCAAAAATTGATTTTAACATTTGGCACTTCAAATTTTCTGCAGTAACTAGTTGATTAATAAAATTATTAATTATGTCATCTTCAGTCTGATTTTGAATTCAAGTGCTTCTACTACTGTGAGTGGTGAACGAATGTTTTCTTCCAGGTATGCAGGTGGGTGTTTTGTAATTTTTACAATGGGAAGACTTGGTTTGGAAAGGGGATATAGAACAAGATTTTTGACAGCATCTCCCTTAGCAATGGTCGTCATACTTCCTGTACGACAGCCTATGTAAGCGTCAACTGTGGCCAACCAAGGTCGACCCAAAATCAAGGGATGTTCGTCTAATTGGATTTTTGGATTAATGACTAGGAAATCCACTAGGTACTCCCATGAGTCGATAGAAACCATGATGTCTTGTAAAGTTCCTTCTAGTTTGACAATTGATCGATCAACAAGTTCCAACAAAGTGGAAGTTGGTTCTAAAGCGGTAATGCCAAGAATTTCACAAGTTTCTGCAGTCAAAATATTAATGGTTGTCCTCAAGTCAGCTAGCATGTTTGGGAAAGAGAGGCCATATATTTGTACTGTAACTATAGGACTCCCTGGAAATTCATACTTTATAGGTGTCTCTCGGCCCAATAATAAATCAGACAAGGTTCCTACGACATGGACAGTTGGCAGAGTTTTTGTTTTCCTCACAAATTTTTTTGTAAACCGTTCTTTAATTGTCTTAGCATAGATAGGGATGTCTTGAATGGCCTCGAGGAGAGGAATTTTAATACAAATATTTTTTAGTTCCCCCAAAAGATCAAAATTTTGATAGACAATTGGTTTAGGTATCACTAATCTTTCGGGGAATGAGGGAGAAACACCAACAAGTTTCCTAGAGTCTTCTTGTTCACTCGTGCCTTCTCCCTATCTTATTTCTATATTGATTATTGTTGATGGATTAATTTCAGTTGGGAGCTCTGATTTGTCTTGTTGCAGATCTGTGACTTCCCTCGGGCTAATAATATGCCCAGATCTCAGCCTAAATTCACTGCATTCTTTTTTCTCGATTTCAAGGTCTGGATTTTCAACGATTTGGATCAATTGCACTGGTATATTGTTGGGATTCAGGTTCGGTTGAGCTGGCAGTTGAGGGCGTATTAGAGGATGAGAATTCGGCGGTAGAGGATATGGAGCTGGTAATGTGGGTTGAGGTTGTGGACCCATTCCCACAGGTGAATTGGTTATTCCCAGGGATTGCTGCCAGTTTTGGGACCAGTTGGGATTTTGTCAGGTAGAGGCAGGCCACTGGGATGAATATAGATGGTTCTGCGAAAAAGGAGGAGAGAAAGAAGAATTTGGCCAACTGCTTCCTGGAAAGGATTGGTTTCACCAAGGGGGCATGGAGAATGGTTGGGATGGCCAAGTCGAAAAAGGTGATTGACTTTGCCATGTTGTCTCAGGTTTTTGTTGTTGATTAAATTGCGAAGCCGGAAAGGACCGAGATGGGTCTTGTGACATACCTGTAGTTCGGGCTTGCGACTGTCGACGTTGATTCATTAAATATACTAGTTTAGCTTCCTCCTCTCCTTCTTTGAATACTGCTTTCAACCCTGGTAGTGACAGGCACTATTCAGTGGCATGGTCTTTGGTACATATGGCGCATGTTTGGACCAAGTCCAATTGGCATTCTCACTGGATGTGCTTCTTTCGACAGTGTGGGCAAAAGGCAGCCAAGTTTTGCTCTGCCAATAATGACTGAAGAGTCTGTCATCTCACCATCGAGGGGAGGCATCACAATGGGTGAATAATTGTCCTCCAGTTCTAGTGAGGCAGAACTCACAAGTAGAGAAGTACATTATCCACTACGAGTGGCCTCTATTTCACGAATTTCCTCAAGGGTATCGCGAAAGTTGTCGAGATGAGGAAAATGATGAGAATAGTGGTCGTAAAGGTCGCACAAATCACAAGGGTGGTTCATGCGTAATTATTTGAGTTTCTTTGTTGAATCAGGTAAGGTAACATGGACCTTTAGGATGTCATATACTAGAAATGTTTCATTGACCATAGGTTTGAGATGAGGAAGTTCGAGACAATTATGGGTGGCATGCCCAACAACATCACGCAAAGCGCAGGGAGGTGTTGACTTTGGAGGCTTAGGTGGAGCTAGAGTTGTTTGGGGAGCCTTATCCTTAGGTTCCTTCTTTTTGGATTTACCCCCCCTCACTGGATGCTTTTGCAATAGGAGCAGGTTCATTAGGAGAATTTTGAGGTATAAAATGGGCCTCCGAAGGAAATTATAAAACAATAGTGGAAATAATAAAATAAGATTTGATGACATCATCAAATTTTAGAGGGAAAAAAGAAAAAACTACTTTTTCAACTCGTATTTTCAACTTATCTCCCAAAGTGTTTACTCAAATTTCCAGCGGGAGTACTCGTTGGATGAAAAATTTAATTCCTAATCCAAGGAGTACCCATGTTGCATACTTTCGATGGACCCTACTAAGCGAAAAACGAGAAATATATGAAAATTGTGGTTGCAATCACGTTTTTCATGTATTTCTCATTTTTCACTTAGTAGGGTCCATCGAAAGTAGCAACATGTGTACTCCTTGGATTAGGAATTAAATTTTGCATCCAACGAGTACTCTCGCTCGAAATTAGAGTAAAAACTTTGGGAGATAAGTTGAAAATACGAGTTGAAAAAGTAGTTTTATTATTTTATTATTTTTTAATCTTTTTACCTTTTTAGTTAAAAAATGGTGAATCATCCCCCATGGTTGACATCATCATCTTGAATCCTATTAGGTCTTATAAATTTTATTTTGGTTGTACATTTTTCTTAGGAGGCCCATTTTAGAGCTCAAAATTCCCCTAATGCCTATTGAGGTGGCTATGGCACTGAAGCAAAGGGGTGGTCATGGCAAATGGTTCAATCGGGGTCAAAGCGGTATATGGTTTAAGATGACTACGAGGAGTGTTTGATGGGGGATCAATGTACCAAACTGGGATCCCCAAGGTCAAATTGGGTAGATTCAACGTAGCCATAGCAGTGACATAAATGGTTGGGATGGCCAAGAGGAAACTTGGTGATTGATTTTTCTATGCTATCCCAGCGTTTTGTTGTTGATTAAATTGCAAAAGAGAAAATAACTGAGATGGGTCTTGTGACATACCTATAGTTTGGGCTTGCCACTGTCGACGTTGATTCATTAAATATATTGGTTCAGCTTCCTCCTCTGCTTCTTTGAAGACTGCTTTCAACCTTGGTAGTGCTGGGCACTGTTCATTAGCGTGGTCTTTGGTACAGATGGCACAAGTTTGGACCAAGTCCAATGGGCATTCTCGTTGGCTATGCTTCTTTCGATAGCATGGGCAAAAGACAACAAAGTTTTGTTTTGCCAATGCTTATTTTTGCTTGGCCTGTAGGATGTCTAATGTATTGGTCATGTCATTCAGAGATCGACCAAATACTCAGAAGGATATATTGTAGTGCCCCACTCTAGATTTCTGACCTTGATATGACATTTAAAATGATTTAGCCTTAAGGCTCACACATTATTATTTGGGGACCTTAGGTGGAGGATACTGACACTTCACTCTACTATTAGTGGATGTGTTTATTTCCTAGTCGGTGTTAGGATGATGGTGGCTTTGATGGATATGTATTTTATATTGACGTTATGATGATGATAGTTGTGATGAATGTGTCTACTTACATTACTTCTGGTTCACGATGAACAATGATGTGGATGACTATGTCATGTTGATGATTTTTTTATGAAAATGACTAACACTAAGAAACTTGGTGACTGATGATTATTGAGTATTACAGGAAACCGCCAGAGGCACTCGCATATGATGAGCTGACAACATCTGGAACATGTTAGTTGCTTGGCCGAATGACTCACATATGGGTGATGGGGTTGTACAATTGGATGGAACTTCATGGGAGGGGTGGGACAGTGTCCCTGATCTCACCTACTAGCACTCCCACCATGACTTAGGATGGAAAGGTCGAAACACCTTCGCCTTGAAGATCATGATGCCGTGGGGGCAGGTCCCAAATTGGGTTCGCTCACGAGGATTTATGGGGGGCACGCATCAAGGCGGACTCCTTGATCCCCAGCACCATTAGTCTCACTATAGCAGGCAACATACGAGATGATAAGGGTCTCTGTAGTTGCACATATAATTTCCCCTCATAACCACTGGATGCTTGAAGGGCAAGTGGTGTGGCACCCTTGGAATTTCAAGAGAAATTCTTGAAGGGCACGACCGACTTGGCACCCTTGGCATCAACAATAATTCTTAGGCATGGCACCCTTGGAACTTCGAATGGAAGTTCTTGAAGGGCATGGCTAAACTCGAGCCTCAACATCATTAAAGAAACTAATAAATATAATCAATATATGAAATCCAACTAATTCATAACAAATGATATATGAGGTCAGAACCAAAAGAATTAAATCAAGAATAAAACTTAGGGTAAGGGAGGAATAGGAAGAGATAAATTAATTACCATGATAACTCTACCCTTTCCTTGTTAAAACAAAATATTAAATGGATAATGTATATGAGTAACTTAATTAGGCAAAAAAATAGGGACATAGAGTTAAGTATAAAGATTTATTAAAAACTTCATTAAGAGAAGAGGGTGGTGAATTATAATAAGATTAATAAATTAAAATTTGAGAAATTAGAGAACTTCCATGTGGCAAGAGCCAACATAAGAATATTCATCATAAATGCAAATTGAGGTAGTTTAGGGGACCAAATCTTAGACTTATCAATTAACTGCAGTAATAAACACAAATTAAGGAGTAGAAAAGGGGAATCAAGAGACAACTAGGAGAAGAAATAGGAAGTCTTATTGGGTTGAGGAAAATTACTATTTTAAATGAATAATTAAGTAAATTATTTTGGAGAGTCTTGATGAGAGGATGACACATGGGTGGGTGAATAATAAAATTTTGGGTTAATAAAAAAAAATTATTTATGCATGAAGTTCCAAGTGTCACCTATGAAACATTCTATAAAAGAAAGGGAAAAGGAAGGGAAAACGGAATTTTGGTTTTACCCTATTGTTGGATGGAGGAGACTATGCCAAAATTGAGTGGTTATGAGCTATAGTTGAGTTTGGTGAGACAGAGTGTTATAGAGAGGGGACTCTTGAGCCAGGAGAGGCTCACCTCTGCCAGCTGGCATTTTCCTTTGTTTGTACAACCCCATTGCAGCTCGAGGGTCCGCGGGGAAGGAGAGTACCCAAGGAGTAGGCTGGGAGGCTCACCGGTGAGTCACTGCATTCGGCTTGAGCACGACACATTCAGGCGTGGAGGTAGACGACATCAAAGGAGCTCGCCAAGCAGCAGGTCCAGTTTGGCCCTCGTTTCAGGGTGTACGGTACACGTTTATTTATATCACTTTTATTTATGATGATTTCATATGTGTATGAAGTCTAATTTTATGAACTTGGATATAACTGATGCAAATTCTTGTGTTCAGCTTTGTATGCTTATGGTATGAATAGTTAAATTTTTACTAAGTTTTCAGAAACTTGTATGACTATGGTTTAAATTGGCAGTTAGTCACACCCCTTCTTGGATAGCCTCGGTGTCAGTTGTTGTGTTCTATTGTACACTTAGACAGAGCCTGGACAGGGCCAGGTAGCCTCCCGATCTCATCCTCTTTAGGAGGTGACATATCTGTTAAATGCCCTCCCAGTCAATCTCTGGTCAGAGTTCGTTGTGTTTAAGCCTAGCGTTCTAGTAAAATATAGATTTGAGTCTCTACATATATCTTCGAACCCCTTGAGCATGTGAGTGATCCTTTCTTTGTAGGGTTGGAACTTCTCAACCTTGCTGTTAAAAGTTCCCTTAATTTGTGAGATGACCAGATCATAATCCCCTATTATGATCAATTATTAAATCCCTCTTGATCTGACTGCTTCAAGACCTAACAATAGGGCCTCATATTCAACAATGTTATTAGTGCAGGTGAATTGGAGCCTTATCGAAAAAAAAAGATATTCTTCGCATGGGAAAATGATTACAATGCCAACACTTGCCCCAGATTTGGAATGTGCCCCATCAAATTACATTACCCATAATCCCGGGGGGAGGGGCAGTAACATGCTCATTTTTTAAAAGCCTCCATTCTCCAATTTTGTTATTTTCTTCCTCTAGTCCATTTCTAGTTTCGTGAGAGGATGTAATCACGGGGGAAGAGAATTCATGCCTAGGTACCAACACATAGGAGTTTTCTTTCCACGGGAGATAAATGACAGATATATCTTCATTAATGGATACGTTAAGATATTCAATCAGCTTTTTGGAGACAAACATTCCCCATGTTGGGGGTGCTTTTACCACAACTATGTTGATGGATAATATTTTTTCTGGATATGTATGAAGAAAGGTCTTCACCCCTTCCATGACCCCACATACCTCGAGCTCATCGGAGTTAAAAATCATTTTAGCGAGACTTTTCTTTAAAGGCTTGAGTCATAACTTTTTCATAATGCTTGAAGACATGATGTTGATAGGGTTGCTAGAATTTAGGATGCAATTTCTTAAGGTAAATTTTTTTAGTCCAAGGGTGATGTAGAATGGGTTACTTATATCCAAGGTTGGCCTCATTGGGACTTTCAGGATAGGATTAGGGGGCTTATCCTTTACTTTGGGGATGTCTTGGGGTAGAACATCTTCTTCATTTGGAAAAGTTTCCTCATCATCGGATGAACTATCTTCTTCGACCTGTAACATATTTATAAAAATTTTCCTCATATTTTGATCAAGGTTGAATATGATATTTTGGGGTTGGAAGAGGCTATTAGGTTCCTTATTTCAGGCATCAAAATATAATTTCCTTGTGAATGTGTTTAGGTACATAGCCAAGGTTGTTTCTTTTGGAGGGGTTAAGCTATATGGAAGGGTGTGAATGATGGTATTAAACCTATGGTTGAATTCCACAACATATTCATTGAACCACACCCTTTATATGGTACCATCCCTTTTCAAATGTTTCAATGAATCCCTCCCATGAATAGATAGATGATGTAGGAAGGGAGAGATACCACTCATGCGCTTTTCCTATGAAGCTTTTGGCAAATGAAATCATGTAGTTAAACTCATTATAAGATTCCCCACATGTCAGACCTTTAAATTTTAGAAGGTGCTCCTGAGGATCTTCCTCCACATTAAATGTGGGTATGTCCGAATCTTCAGGTAAATGGGTGTTGTAGCCGCTACAACACCACCCAAAATTTTGGGTATATTTAAAATTTCGGGTTCCCCCCTCTGGTCTCTTAGGCATTAGAGTATTTCACCGAACCTGCAAGCAGTGACATCCCAGTGACCTATTCCCAACCCCTCATGAGTTGTCTCACCCTCATGAGCAGGCGCTGTTGTTGCAATCACGCCATGTGCGAAGGATCGCCATGCATACATTCGACAGGAAACTTGTGTGTATTTACATTAAGAGCGCTTGCATCATGGATTGTCCAGGCACTTTGTTTTAGCACTGCACCGAGCTCATAGTCTAATATTTATTAGTTGGGGGGCACTGTTCTCTAAAAGGTAACTATAAACTAATTAGTGTTATAATGTTACGTGCAGGCGATCCCACAGACGATATACCAAAGGATGTCACCATCGCTTGGGAGGAAGAGATTGGAACCCAACTAACAAGAGCACAATGCCTGGGGAAAATGATGACGCTCTTGAAGATGCAGATAAGGCTATCATTAGATTCCAGAGTAAGCGACAGTCATGGATGCTTAAGAAGGAAAAATACACTTTATCAGATGGAGAAGATGACATTCTTACTCATCATGGTATTTCTCTATTGACGCTTGACAACCTTGAGGATGAGATTGTTTGAAGATGAAAATGATTATGACACAATTACCAAGAAGCTGCATTTTGGTGGGGGTGCTGATCAAGGAACAATCCCATGCTGCTATTTTAGGAGGGGGCAGAATAAGCATAAATTCAAAAGGGAGGTTTTGGAGGTCTTGCAAAATACCATCTAAATGTCGATGGGCACACACAGAGGAACATATTTCACCACTTCGACAAGTCTAGCCTAAATTATAGCTTGGTGAGCAGAGTAGACTCAGAAGGATTCCCTAGAAAGTGACAATCTCATTCAAGGATTTTTCGTGCCGAGATGCAGTGCGAAAGCACACATGCTGATGGCGACAAGAAAGTTGCACAACTAAAAGGGTTTCTTCCATTTTCCACAGTTGAATGAAATGGTTCGCAGGTTCAACATGCGTCACGATAAGTATTTGAAGGGTCATCACTGTCAACTTGGTAATTAAGTTTGGATTTGCTTCTTTCAGTGCCTCATCATCCACCAAAGTACAGGTGTAGGTTTGTTGGTGAGATTTAGGCTTGATTATTCAGGCAATTGGTGCATTACAGTTTTGGCACAATTTCGAATATCTAAACACACCCTTGGGAAACAATAGCTATTAGCCTCGAGCTACATGGTGGGCGCAAATATGAAGACCAAGGTTGCATTTTTAAGCATTATATAATCAAACCAAGGTGCAAAAGGGTAAAAACATATGGTTTTAACACCATATGAGATGCACGTATCATGAAACATATAAAGACACATTTAAAATGGGCTTAAAACATGTTGAGCGGATATATTAATCAAAGCTTACGTGTAAAACTTGGGGCGGAGTGCATACAGACCTCTACTAGCGTGTTATAATGACCATGGCACGTTGCATGGGCACAAATGTTCGATAACGTATATTATATATCAGTCCAACCTCACGATAAAAGGTGGAACAGAGCTGCATGGACACGTTGGTCGACTCTACGTTGGAAACATGGTGTAGAACCATGTGAACACGTTGCAAATTGGGCGTAAATGCTTTTGGCCGAAGTCTAGTCTTTGGAATGCATGTTAAAATACAAGTGAGAGGTTATAATAAAACCACGATGGCATGTATAATACTGCAGTGCAGTAACAGTCAAATCAAGAGCAGGATTGTAAAACGATGCATTGAACGATACCGAGTCATGGTTTTAAGCACAGTTGCACTGTTGCAATTGAATTTAAACAATTCAACATGTAGGTGGAACATTATCGATTACGACTTCAACATTGATCCCATTATCATAAGAAGAAACTCGACGATCACGACGAGGTGGAGTTAACAAGCTAATAATTCATCTCTGTTTAGGTATGTAGCTTCGGTGTCTTGGAGAGCGACTCCTACGAGAATGATACTCTTAACTTGGGTTTCACTGATGGCACATAGGACATTATTTTTAGACAGAAGCATTTCATAAATCGATGATGTGTTTGCTACATTTAGGCACATGTTTAACGTAGGCCCGTCTGTCCGTTATCAAACTTATACAGTTGCCATTTGAGAAATACATGCAACGCTAGTTTTAAGCCATGTCGGATGGAGATTATTGATGCAGGTTCGTTAACCGTCGGATGTTAGCTATGAGCAGGCTATTAAATGCACAATGGGTGACAGAGCAGGTCCAGCTCACCACCGACGCCAAGTCAGATTCCACACACGCTGGAGGAGGAAAATTTAACGCACGACATGTCTGTCATATCTCAGCATGCCGTGATTTCAGGCCATGCGGAACAGAATGAAGGCTGGTGCATTCCAAAAGCGGATGTTTAACGTTCCATGCACCAAAATAGGCAATTTTAACGCGCAACATGTCTGTCATATCTCAGCACGTCGTGATTTCAGGCCATGCGAAACAAATGAAGGCTGGTGCATTCCAAAAGCGGATTTTAAGTGACAGACGAGGCGAAAATCATGAGCAAGTTTAATGTTTAGAACGTTGCCATAAAAAATTAGAATGTGTTTTCACACACCCGGCTTGTACAGAGAGAGTCAGGTCTGAAGTGTTAATTCATCACCAGTCAACGGCTCCCTTGGATATTCAGTTGATTATGAATGAGTTATGGAGGGCCCTTCAGCACTTGCACTCCGTGAATGTGCTGCGTGGCAAATTGAAGCCCCAAAATATTCTTATAATGGAAAACCAGATTGTAAAATATGTGACTTTAGTCTTGCTGGGATAATACAGAAACTTAGAATGAAGTCGCGCGACCCTTTGAGTCGCTGGGTCGCAAATCCATGCAGCCAATGGAGAATGCGACTTGCTGATATTAGCGACCTGCAAATTGCGAAGATGAAGTCGCGCGACCCCTTGAGTCGCTAGGTCGCAGATCCATGCAGTCAATGAAGAATGCGACTTGCTCATATTAGTGACCTGCGACTTGTAAAGAATGAAGTCGCGCGACCCTTGGAGTCGCTGGGTCGCAGATCCATGCAGCCAATGAAGGATGCGACTTGGTGATCAACTGACTAGCTCATGGGAAGATTTCACAAGCGTCTTACTTCCCTGCCTAAAGATCTCTGATGCCAGGTCAAGAAGCCAAGGTGTTGCTGCCCAGTTTCAATACAGGGCCACGAGAAGGGGTTGCATGAAAACCTTTACTCCCTAATCTCCAAGGAAAATTTAGAGAACAGTTTTATTGCTGATAATAAGAACAAGGGCACCAATAGCTTTAAAGTTGGTGAGTCGAGAACTCCAAGTGGCACCTGCGTTGGCCAAATAAACCCCAGTTTGAAGTATGTTGCATTATAACGGGAATGAGTGCAATGTTAACCCTAAACCACTGTGGGCATGGAAGAAGCAGTGTTCCAATAAATGGTAACAGCTATCAAAACAAGTTAAGCTACATATTTGCATTTGGAACTCAGTCCATAGCCATACCAATGGAAATTATGGTGATTAAAGAGGCACAAAGACGACCTACACATGCCTTTCACTTTGATGACATAGTGACATAGCGCCTGACCACACAGGGGTCCAAAAAATTTTCACTGTGCTAAAGTTATTGTATTTTTTTATGTTGATTCCCTAACATGTGCATATATATACATATGGCTGATTTAAATTCGCTCATCTGCAGGTTATATGAGAAGATGCTGGAGCAGCTATGTCTACCCAAATCGAAAAAACTACTAGCTCTCTTCGAAGGATGCAGATCTGGTTTTCAGATCAAACTCAAAACCTCATGTTATGTGGATGCTCAGTATCTTTCTCGAAGCAAAAACCATTCTTCCCACTTATCATCACATGCAAAGTCCCTTAGCGCGGAAGTGACATCACCAGCAAATAGCAGCTGTCGTTTCATAACAAGGGCTAAGGCTAGCCTCTAGTGAACAAGGTCATGAGATATCTGAATGAAAATGCAAAAAGAACTCACTGATCTGCCCAAGGTCGTAGGTCGCATATCTGCCTAGGTCGCAGGTCACGGATGGTACAGGGTCGCAAATCCCAGCAGGTCGCAAGGTCACATTTATGATTTTCCCGAAATTTGCGACCCCGCGACCCAGCGACCTAGTCGCAAGGTCGCATTTATGATTTTCCCGAAATTTGCGACCCAGCGACCTAGTCGCAAGGTCGCATTTTCATTTTTTTTCACGATCTGCGACCCCGCGACCCTATGACCCAGTCGCAAGGTCGCAAGGTCGCACCTTGGACATTTTCTTACAACCTGCGACCCCGCGACCCATTCAGGTCGCAGGTTGCAACAACAGCTCAGGTCGCAGGTCACAGAAAAGACTGGGTCGCAAGGCAGCCCAACGGTCAAGAAGATGAAAATTCAAGGAAGCCCGAAGGGTAGGTTTTGTATTATAAATACTCCTTCGGGAGCTTGTAAAAGGGATTTTGGGTTTGGGACTCGAGCTGAGTATATTGTATTACTAGAGGATTATACACTTAAGCATTAATACAAGCATTTTGAAAAATCCCCTTGTGGATCTGGTGTTGTCTTATGTATAAGCATTGTCGAGTATTATATTTTCAGTTTCTGAACATCCTTAGATTAAGGGAACTGTATTTTCAATTCACATCACAGTTGCATAACAGTTTGCTGAGTATGTTAATGGTGGTTGATTTTATTTCACTTTCTTAGCGAATGTTGATGACTGTTTATCTGCGTTCATGTTATCATTTAAATTTTTAGGAAGTGAAGGGTGTTCTTGCCATGAGGAACTGTTTCCTTTGCGGTTAGAACAGTTTGCAAGCATGACCCTAATGAAGTGTTGCTAACGACACTTCCTTCAGTCTTCATGCTTTATTATTTCCTCTTGCTACTCATAGTGCTGCATGTACATTTAATGCATCAATCATATGTCTTGTATCAGTTGATTAGGTGTGTACCCATTGTTTTATAGAGTTTAAGCGAGACCCAAAGCAAAGGAGAAATCAGTGGTAGCCGGACCCACACCCAGGACGAGATCCCTATTCCAAATGGTTCAAGGTCTAATTGGGACCTTTTATTGGGGAGATCCCCTATTGTTGGCTAGACAAATTTTCCCGTCAACAAGGGGTTAATAGTTCCCCAATCACATTTGAAAGGTTGAGAGGCATGAAGATATTATTTTTGTGTTTCAGCCTCTTAAGCATCTTATCAAAGAATGAAGTATCAGATTCATGACTCTTTCTACGATCATAGGTCAAAGTCTCAGGGGATTCCATCTCAAGATGGATATTGTGGAGTTGCTAGAGGAATATTGATTAATGTCGTAAATGAACCAATTCCTTAATGATTCACTAGGGAGGCGGACCTGCTTCCTCCCCAGAAATGGCGCTAGAAATGTTACCACTAAAACAACAGGGGACCTAAAAGTGTTTCCTAAGAGGGCAACTACTAGGTTAAGGGCAACAATAGAGGCTTAGTCCACTGTGACCAAAGTTATGGCTCCTTGCTCTTTACGGAATTTCATCGATGGGAGGAGTCCTGATTATTTTGGAAAGTCACTTATGAAGGATATATCAATGAATAGGTATAAAGTGATCCCAAAAACTCTCTCCCTTAGGATAGAATAAAGAATGATACTTTCTTGCTTTTTAAGCAAGGGACTTGATCTTCTTGGGGAAGAGGGGTGAGAATTGGAGGGTAAGGATGAAGGGTACAACTTGTAGAGGTACTTCCTAATCCCTAAAATCCTATAATAACTTGGATTCCCAAGTAGTCCTTGATGAATAATTTTTACCAAGAAATGGGAACATACGGGACATGGTGGACACAACCCACGTTTGAGGATGGAATATAACAAATGATGATTCTCTAATCTATGAAAAGGTGAGGGGAAAGGATCAAATAAGAAATTTTACTTCAAAAGGTCAAACTGATCTTGCAAGGTGCTAGCTTTGGGAAACACAAGGAAAAACTTGGTCTTAGAGCTAGGGATTTAGGTATCTGGAGATCCCACTGTCGAAATCGGCCGAAATTCAGAGGAGAGAAAGCGGACCCACCAACTCAATTGCCTCTAGCAGATTGAATTTTTCTTGTGGCTAGGTTCCCGAGAATTTGATGCCCTGGGAAACCTAATGGGGCTAGACCTGGGAAAAAGGGGGAAAAATCTAAAAGGAGAGGAAAGTGACCACCCTTTTGTGAGTGACCAGTTCCTAATTCACTTAAGGATATGGAGTCAAAGATGACAATGAATAAGAATCCAGTTTCTTGTTCAAGGAGGCTCAGAAAGGCAACTTTTTCCTATGTTAAGGGAAAGATACGAAAAGTGACCTTCACGCATTTATAATTCATACAAATGATGAAATATTATTGAGAAAAAAATGATCTCTAGGACATTTCACTCATCTAACAATGGCCCATACATAGAATAAGCTAAATAGACACATAATTCCACATCTACATCATGTAGAAATTACCCCTAATTATAGTGAAATCCAGTAGTATGTAACACCAACAAGAAAAAGAACATCAAATTTACATTTAAAATGGTATATTGTATATCCAACCCAAATCAATGTTCACATAAGAAGCTCCAATATAGAAATAACCCAAATCCATACATCAAAATTCATCCATTATCCAAAAAATCTCCACCAAGGAAAAAATATGAAATTCTTGTAAGAGAGAGAGATCCCAAATCAAGTGATGATACAAATGAATCCAAATAACTTCAATTTATACCCCTTTTAGGAGTTTGAATTAGCCTATGAGCCTATATTAGCCCCTAATAATAAAATAATGTGCGAATAAAACCACTTTTGGTGACAAGTGTTGAGATTCAAAAAGATGATGATCCTAGTGAAAATTAAGAACCTTCACTAGGTGGGGCCCGTGGGCTATTTTTAGGTGTATGTCTATTTTTAGAATGGTGAGCATATTCTAAAATTAACAGGAGACTAATGCTAGATGGTTGAGAAAATTCTATCTTTAGACGAGTTTCTATTTTAGATCATGGGTGAAGTCTATTTATAGATCGCATATCTAAAAATAGAATGCATGTCGATTATTATTAGCCCTTAATGATAATGAGACAATAAATAATAACTTATTCTCTTGAAGCACTTTATTTCAGTTAACTGATGTTGCAAACCCATTAGCTGAAGGAATTACGCATTCCAAGTTTGGTTGGTGGGACATGCACAATGGACTTCGTTGTAATTGATTGTGGCAGAGTTGTAATAGAGTTGGAAGAGTAGTTATGTGAGTTGTTATTTAGTTTAACTCAGTTGTGCTAGTTGTAACTAAAGATACACTAGTGAGAGATCAGTGAATTAATTATTTAATTAATTCACAAGCAATGTCTTACTTGCAACTAAAGAAATACAACAATTAACTACTTTCATGTCCGATCTAGTGGAGACCCAGTGGAGAGCTTGCTCTGATACCATGTAGAAATTTAAATAAAATTATGTATTACCGAACTCCCTTGATCTAACAATTAAAGCCACTGTTAAATACATAATCCTTCTACTCAATTCTTTGCGGAAATTAAATCGCCAATTGCAAACACATGAAGAAAAATCAATCGCACATAACAAGATGTTTTTTCCAGGAAAGCTTAAAGATAAAAACCCCAACTATCATATATTATGTATATCATGGATCATGAAACGATCTCATACAAAGCTCAGCTCATAGAGCTCTCAGTGCAATATGCAATCGTCTCACCCTGTCATACAAAAATTGGTTCACACATGCACCAATTTACTGCCTCCTGAAAGCCTGCCTCCATTGTGCAATCCCTGCTGAAGAAGATCCCTGAATGAATTAGATCTTGCCTTGCCTTGACTGCGCAATCCTCATTGGAAACTCCAATGTGTCTGTAGATTCATTGAATGCATCACTATAGTCACAACTGAAGAAATACAACAGTTAACTACTTGCATGTTAGATCCAGTGGAGACCCAGTGGAGAGATAGGTGAAAGGGCATGTTTGACTATCAGTTGTGACTATAGTGATGAATTCAATGCATCTACACACACATTGGAGTTGCCAATGAGGATTGCACAGTCAAGGCAAGGCAAGATCAAATTCATTCAGGGATCTTTTTCAGTAGGGATTGCGTAGTGGAGGCAGTAAATTGGTGCATGTGTGAACCAATTTTTGTATGACAGTGTGAGACGATTGCATATTGTACTGAGAGCTCTATGAGATGAGCTTTGTATGAGATTGTTTCATGATAGTTGGGGTTTTTAGCTTGAAGCTTTCTCGGTAAAAACATCTCGTTATGTGCGATTGATTTTTCTTCATGTGTTTGCAATTGGCGATTTAATTTCCGCAAATAATTGAGTAGAAGGATTATGTATTTAACAATGGCTTTAATTGTTAGAGCAGGGGAGTCCGGTAATACATAATTGTATTTAAATTTCTACATGGTATTAGAGCAGTGTTAATCACTGAAGATTGCAATATTGAAGTAGTGCTGAGTTTTGTTGGAGGAACAATTCGAATTTGCTGCAAGAATTTATTGGTGTGACAGTTGAGTAAACATCGAAATGGCTTTCAATGGTTTGCGGTTGGAGTATGCACTCAAGGGCAGCTCGAACTACATTTCATGGAAGGATAGGATGGAGGTAGTGCTTGAAGATAATGGCTTGAAGGAGTTCATCGATAGCGATGTTCCTAAGCCCACTTCGACGGATGCTGCATTACTTGACGTTTGGCAAAAGAAAGTAGCAAAGACGAGAAGGATTCTTTTGGAAGGTGTGAAAGACCACATTGTGTCAAGCCTTCATGGGAAAGCCACTCCATTTGAAATGTGGAAGGCTCTGAAAAATATTTTCCAAAGCAGCAGCAACCATAGGAAGTTGGTGCTGAATGATAAACTCAGAAAAATCAAAGTGGAGAAGGGGGACAATATTCCAAAGTATCTCACGAAGTTTGTCCAATGTAGGGATGAACTAGGGAGTGTGGGAATCACGGTTACTGATGATGATTTGGTGAGCTTGGCTCTCTTGGGTCTTCCTTAGAGTTGGCACAGTTATCAAGACTCTGTCAACGGACGGGAAAAATTGCCGGATTGGAAATGACTATGGTTGGATCTAGTGCAGGAGGAGTTCAGGCGGAACACCAGGGATGGCTCTTCATCAAAGCATGATGATGAAGAGGATTGTGCTTTGGCTACCAAAGTGAGGAAAAGGAAGGGGAATAAATCCCATTGAAAATCCGAGGCTAAAGGCAAGAAGCTGGATTTGTCCAAAGTGAAGTGTTTTCACTATCATGAACATGGGCATCTCCCCACTAACTGCCCACAAAAAAAGAAGAACAAGAAGGTTGCTAGAGCTGCAGCTGGTGAGGCCCTTGCCTCGCAATTTGAACTTGATTTCTCTTTGATCGCATGCTTGGTTTCAAGCGCAATGGGATCAGTGAGGTATCTTGAGAGTGGTGCTTCCTTCCACATGATGAGAGATAAGGAGCTTTTCAGCGACTTGGAGGAGAAAGATCACCAAATGCATATAGAGATGTGCGACGATGGATGATACAATGTGACCAACATTGGTACCATTACCTTTGAGAGGGAGTCAGGTAAACCATTTCTGTTGAAATATGTTATGCATGTTCCAGGTCTAAATAAGAACTTGGTCTCAGTCGTGATGTTGGAGGACAGAGGTTATGACGTTGTTTTCAGCGATGGAAAATCTTCTTGCGACATAAAACATTGGGTCAAACCAAGAGGATAGGGATTCGAGTCAAGAATATATACAAGCTAGAGGTAGATGGTTGTGCTACAATGGTGGGCAAAGAAGAAGAAGTGATGAGCCGGGATGAGGGCGAATTATGGCATAGGAAATTGGGCCATCTTCACCATGGTGCCCTGAAGATTTTGCAGCAGATTTCTATTGGACTTCCCAAGGGTACACTTGCGCAGATAAATCAGTGCAAGGGATGTACTATGGGTAAGTTTGTGAAGACCACCTTTCATGAAAAGGAGAACCGTGCTTCAGTGATCCTGGAGAGAGTTCACACAGACGTGTGTGGACCATTCTCGATTGCTTCAACAACAAAACATAGGTATTATGTTATTTTTGTTGATGACTATTCTCATAGATGTTGGATCTTCTTCATGCAGAAGAAATATCAAACATTCTCAAAGTTCTGTGAGTTTAAAGAATTGGTGGAAAAAGAGTCAAGGAAGCAAGTGAAGGCTCTGCGAAGCGATAATGGTGGTGAATATATCTCGAATGAATTCAAAGACTTCTGTAGCAAAGAAGGAATTCGAAGAGAACTCATAGCGCCTCATAACCCACAACAGAATGGGGTCGTGGAGAGGAAGAACGGAACGATCGTGGGTGTTGCACGAGCTATGCTGCATGATTAGGTCCTACCAATGCACTTTTGGGCGGAAGCATGCAACACTGCGGTTTATGTGCAAAACCGTTGTCCTCATAGGGTACTTGGCATGAGTACACCTGAAAAAGCTTTTACTGGTAAGAAACCATATGTTTCACACTTTAATATTTTTGGCTCATTTGTTTATGTTCATGTGACCAAGAATGCGAGGAAGAAGCTAGAGCCGACTGCTGAAGTTGGGATATTTGTGGGGTACACAGAAACACCCCATAATTATCATGTGTATTTTCCAAACAGTCGAATGACTGTGGTGTGACGGGATATAAAATTCAATGAGGAGAAAGCCATGAAGTTGTCACTTGAGAGGGAGCTACACTTGCATGTAGAGGAGGAACTACTTGTTCCCAAAGATGAGCCTCTAGATGTGGATCAGCTATAGGATGAAGTTCATGGAGTGGAGGAGTCCACTCATGCAGAGCCAAACATCATAACTGGCAGAAGTTGTACCACAGAAGCTGAGAGGCTGAAGCTTGATGCGGCAAAGAATGTAGGAACCCCTACTTCACAGCGCAGACAGAGAAAATCTCCTGGCCGATTCACTGGATACATGGATCTCATGAGAAAATGTATTGTGACAAAGCCATCCTATTTTCAGGAAGCAGTGCAGGATCCCACATTGGTAGATGCAATGGTGGAGGAGTATGACTCCATTGTCAGAAACAGTGCTTGGGAAATTGTTCCGAGGCCAATTGATAAATCAGTGGTAGGTTCAAGATGGATCTACAAGGTAAAGCAAACTATTGATGGGAGTGTTGAGAAGTATAAGGAAATATTTTCTACCCAGGGCTTCTCATAGATCGAGGGGATTGATTATGAAGAAACCTTTGCACTTGTCACATAATATTCTTCCATAAGGACCATCCTTGCTCTCTCAGTGCAGATGGGTTGGCACATTCATTAGATGGATGTGAAGGCTGCATTCCTTAATGGGATCTTGAGGAAGAAGTGTACATTGAGCAGCCAGAAGGATTTGATATCTTTAGCAGCGAGTCGCATGTGTGCAGACTCAAAAGAGCGTTGTATGTGCTGAAGCAAGCACCTCGTTCTTGTGTCTCAAGGCAAGTATGCAAGGGAGATACTTGGTAAGTTTCACATGGAGGACTGCAAACCCATGGATACTCCTCTTCTAGGAAACTAGAGGAAAGAGGATGCTACATCGACAAAGGTAGTGGATGCTACTATCTATCGATAGTTGGTGGGTTCGCTCATGTATTTAGTTAATACAAGACCAGACATATGCTATGCGATGAACCAACTTAGTCAAGCGATGGTTATGCCTACCAAGCTCTTTTGGAAGGCAGGAAATCATGTCCTGAGATATCTCAGGGGCACATCTGAGTATGGCTTATGGTACAAACAGACGGATGAGGTGAAGTTGCATGGCTTCATGGATGCAAATTGGGCAGGCAGCCCAATGGACAGAAAGAGCACATCAGGAGGGTTTTCAGTATCGGATCTGCAACTATTCTTGGTATAGCAGGAAACACAGATCTGTGGCACTCAGTTTAGCGGAAGCGGAATACATGGCAGCAAGTCAAGCTGCATGTGAGGCTATCTGGATGAGGAAGATCATGGTCGGTTTGTTCGGTTCTCATCTAGATCCTACAGTGATTCATTGTGATAATCAGAGTTGCATTAAACTCTCGATTAATCCTGTGTTTCATGATAGATCTAAGCATATAGATATCCAGTATCATCATATCAGAGATTGTGTGCGAAGATATTGTGTGCGACGGAAGATCATCATCATATTTAGCCGATATAAATTATTCCTACAAAGGATCGGGATGCATATATTCGAGCAAAAGCACTCACTAGGAGAAAAGTCGATACCATAGAGACAGGATCGGGGTGAAGGATAATCCCTTTCTTGTTGAGAGGGAGTGTTGAGATTCAACAAGATGATGATCCTAGTGAAAATTAAGCACCTTCACTAGGTGGGGCCCGCAGGCTATTTTTATGTGTATGCCTATTTTTGGAATGGTGAGCATATTCTAAAATTAGCAGGAGACTAATTCTAGATGGTTGAGTAAATTATATCTTTAGATGAGTTTCAATTTTTATATCAAGGGTGAAGTCTATTTATAGATCTCATATCTAAAAATAGAATGCATGTCAATTATTATTAGCCCTTAATGATAATCAGACAATAAATAGTAACTTATTCTCTTGAAGCACTTGAATTCAGTTAACTGATGTGGCAAACCAGTTAGCTGAAGGAATTACACATTCCAAGGTTGGTTGGTGGGACATGCATAATGGACTTCATTGTAACTAATTGTGACAAAGTTGTAACAGAGTTGGAAAAATAGTTATGTGAGTTGTTATTTAGTTTAACTTAGTTAAGTGAGTTAAACTCAGTTGTGCTAGTTGTAACTAAAGATACACTAGTGAGAGATTAGTGAATTAATTATTTAATTAATTCACAAGCAGTGTATTACTTGCAACTGAAGAAATACAACAGTTAACTACTTGCATGTCAGATCCAGTGGAGACCCAGTGGAGAGATAGGTGAAAGGGATTGTTTGACTATCAGTTGTGACTTAGTGATGCATTCAATGCATCTACACACACATTGGAGTTTCCAATGAGGATTGCGCAGTCAAGGAAAGGCAAGATCGAATTCATTCAGGGATATTCTTCAGCAGGGATTGCACAATGGAGGCAGGCTATAAGGAGGCAGTAAATTGGTGCATGTGTGAACCAATTTTTGAATGACAGTGTGAGATGATTGTATATTGTACTGAGAGCTCTATGAGTTGAACTTTGTATAAGATTGTTTCATGATCCACGATATACATAATATATGATAGTTGGGGTTTTTAGCTTTTAGCTTTCCCGGTAAAAACATCTTGTTATGTGCGTTTGATTTTTATTCATGTGTTTGCAATTGGCGATTTAATTTCCACAAAGAATTGAGTACAAGGATTTTGTATTTAATAGTGGCTTTAATTGTTAGATCAGGGGATTCCGGTAATACATAATTATATTTAAATTTCTACAAAAAGCCCACCAAAATAGCTCATAAATGGAATAATAAGCCTCTCAGGAGGTCAAATAATAATCTGTGCATGTCCCAGGGCCCTTCAAAGTCTTAATAATAATACCCCAGAGTGCCATAATAATGAATAAAATCCTCCACATATAATGGACAAGGGGGTGGCCCCTTGTTCTCGAAATAGTAGACCCGTGGTGCTCCCAATGGGTGTGGGGGCACACCAATGACCCCATGGGTCTCCATATGAGTCAAAGATGCATTTAAATTCTTCGCAAGGGCGCGAATGATGGAATGAACGCTGACATCAAATCGTACAAGTCCTGGGACACCTACCAAGAGTGTGGTGCTCCTGTGGGGCCTGCTAGGCATAGTGTACCATGCACATCATCATCATCGCAGAAGTGGATCTATACTAGTTGATGAGCTCCATCATTAGGTACATTTGGAGGGGTTAATGGTCACCTTTTTTCCTTATTCTCTTTTTCTTGCATTTTAATTATATTATGGTCTTATGATGCTAGTGTAGATGTTGATTGAGGCTTGTCATACTTCGAGTGCCTAACATGAGTTAAATGCAGGAAAATCACGAAAAATATTGCATTTTTATGAAGATTTTTCCATTAAGACTCAGAGTAGAGAGCAAGGAGAGATTATAGGAGGATTGTCCACCTCCTTAACTCCCAAAACAGCCAAGCGATCCTCGAAATCCCCTCTAAACCTGCCAAAACCACCCATACACCTTCAGCCTTGCACCCATGTGTTCAAGCCTTCCATAAGCCACATTAGTGCTTTCTCCAATGCATTTACAAGCATAGTTAGGTCATGATTATTTGCATGATTAAAATAATTATAGATAGAACATAGAGTGGATAGAGTGTGTTTAGCCATTTGGCCCAGCAAAGTGTGATTAGGTTAGTTTCCTTTATGAAATTTCAATTCAGCAATTTACTTCATGCAAGATGCCTAGGTCGCTTTCATTTCTTATCATAGCCTAATGTGTAGATTTCTTTCATTGCAGAGTAGTTAGATGTACTTGCTTGTTTTAGTGTAGTTTTGTACTTGCTGATAGAGCCATGGCTTTGAATCATTTGTATCCCTAGGCCTAAATTCAGAAGTGTGACAGACTTCATCCAGAAACCCTAGAAGTAGCACCCTTTCATAGAGCTCAGAAGAGGCTGACATGAGTAGAATGAATTTTTTGTGTATATAACACTGTCACCTCCAAGTTTGTATGAACACCGAGTTGATAAAGTAAAGTAGGGAAGCCTCTGGGAGTTGCAACATTCTTGGTGCAATACCAGGGCTCACCACTAGTCTCTAAACATCGGTGGGGATCCGTGGAGTGTTGTCTGTTGTTGTGGTGTCCCATGGCTTTCTACACACACCCTATATGTGCCAATGTATTCCTTTAGGGTTTAGGACCCCATATAAGGAGACCAAACCCAAATGGAAATCACCTGAAATATTGTATAATATCAAATGTGTCCCATATCCTTCCAGTACAACTAGTCATTATAATAACCTTGTAAAAGAGTTTACAAACCATGGATAACAATGTGGGCACTTCACAATGGCATGCCCTTTCTTAGTGGGCTTTTCCATGTGCTTGTATCTCCAAGCTCCAAAGGAAGTTAACCAAGTACCTTATTTCATCCCTTAAAGGGGATAATATATCCAAGGTACATCCCTCTAATGGGGTGGCAAGTGATAAATAAGTGGAATGGAGAGGGAATGAGAGGGGAAATCCTGGGCCACATATTGGGGCATATGGGAAACTATATAAGGGGAACCCCACACCTGGGTATATAATGTGTAGGAAGGAGAAATTGTGGTACATGAGGTGCCTCGACCTTGATTTTTTCAGTCTTCTATGTATTCATTTTCCCTTTTATGAATTTTCTTTAATTAACTACTCGAGGCTCAAAGGATAAGAGCATGATGTGTAAGATATAACAATGATTACCCCTTTAAGGTAGGAAAATTCATTTCCCTCCAGGGGTTGGGACAATCATGGGTTCCTAAATGATAGAGGAATCTCATCTAGGGCCTATGGAACCAGGGTGATGACCATGGGTTGGGGTAGAGTTCATGTATTGGATTTTTCCCACATGCTACTTATTTTTGTCCTGGACATATTTTGCATTTTGTGGGTGGCCAATTATGATTTTTCTTTTTATTTTATTTGCTTTAACCTCCAAGGCATCATTCTAGGCCTGACCTGAGGTGGGGGCAAGGGGATAGGGAGGCTGACCCTATGTGGACCCAGAATGGAAATGTGTACCCAGGTGGGAGAAATGATGAATGGGGGTATAATGAGTGCAAGGGAGTAATAAATGTGGATAAAGGAGAAAGACCACACACCCAAATTCAGGGTTTCCCAAGTAGTACCACCCTAGAACCAAATGGTCAATAAAGGAAATCCCACGGGACTATGTGATGAGCCTCAGTATTGCAACAATAATGTTGCAACTTTCTAGGCTACCAAATTTAATTATCAACCTGGGTTTCTTACAAACTGAAGAGGTATCGGAAATCAAAGCCTAAAATAATTGCATAAATGGAAATGTTGTTTTGAAAAGAAACTAATCCTAAGCAAGAACAACAATTTTTAATTGAAATCCTAAGAGCATGAATTCAAATAAATAGGCCCAATCTACTTTGTAATAATGCATGTCATAAGTGGTGTTTATTTTTCCTCAATCATGGATTTAGATCCTAGGGGTCATGATTCAAGCCTAACAAACAAAAACCAAGCTTTGGGAAAAAATATGGTCAAGTTTACACATGCTACAAGAGTGCTATAGGAAGTGATGTTTTTTCTATAGAAAGTTGTGTTTTGAAGATAACTCACAGAATGAATAATTAAATCAAATTCAAAGTGGGTGGGGCAAATTTTGTTATTAATTATGATGTCTTAGGTCTCCATTCCAAGTGGAATCACTCCAAAATACCCCTGTTCACACATGCTAAAAATAACATAAATTTACTACTCTAAAATCTAGAAATTCAAGAACTAGTGATTCGAGTTTGAGCTGGGGGGAAGAAGACATGTCAGAGCTAACATGCACAAATACCACAAAACTAGTGATTCGAGTTTGAGCAGGGCAGGGTTTCACCAACTTTGAAGGGAAAAGAATGCTTCCTATGCACCAATATTTTGCAACATTGTTAACAGTTCCAACACATACTCAACGCACCATTGAACAATTAAACTTCTCCATTCATCACACAGTCTTCAAGGCTCAACGCAAAAAAATAATTCTCCAAGTCTTGGAAATGGACAAAGGACATAGTTATTGTGAAAAATATAGAACATAATGCAACTAGAATTTAGTTGATGGGACATTCATGAAATGCAGGACTGATAGAAGAACTGGCAACAGAACTAGTGGTTCAACTTTAGGCAAGGAAGGAGCTCACCCGCTCTGATACCATGTTAAACAAAATAATGTATGGACAACCAAATAGGATAAGCATGAAATACATATATTATTCACATGACATCAATTTTATAATAAATTGGAGTGGTTTTTGGACTCCATATTCCAAGGTCTCTTGGACTTCCTTCGATTGTCCAACTCCTACACCTTAACCCTTAGCGGATTAGGTGTCCAATACTCAGGCTCCCTTTTCCCTTGCCCCAACTTGGGTCAGGCCTGGAACGATGACCCGAAAGT
This sequence comes from Pinus albicaulis, assembly GCA_034641835.2. Taxonomy (NCBI): domain Eukaryota; kingdom Viridiplantae; phylum Streptophyta; class Pinopsida; order Pinales; family Pinaceae; genus Pinus; species Pinus albicaulis. Next base: position 1,040,699,223 of record CM076572.1, read on the forward strand.
TGAAGAGTAGAAAGGAAAAGTGTTAGGTCCCTATATTACTATTATAGTCTCTTATTTTTGTTATTGTAACCCCCTTATTGTCATTGTGGTACCCTTGTAGCCCCAATATTATTATTATTGTGCCATTACATTATTATTGTTAGGTCGGCTAGGATTATATTGTGACCCCATGGACTCCTATATATAGAAGGAGGTTTTGACATTTGTATCATCCAAGAATTGTTCATTTATGTAATGTATTGGAGGTTGCCCCCTCGAAGTGGATTATTTTTAAGGCATCAATCTCTCTTTTCTTCTATTTTTGGAGTTGGTTTCATAACATTTGGTATCATAACTTTGGATTTTAGGGTTTCATTGCTCCAAACAAGTCATCGTGACATTTTCGCTATAACTTTTTTCTAAAAATATTCAGAAGATGAAATTTTTAGCACGCAAAGCCAAAATCACGAGGAATATTGTGTATAAATTTCAGATCTTGGTTCGCAATATTTGCAGAGATATGATCTGTGGTAGTTAGGGTTTTTTCAGGATCCTCAATTTCATCTAAAACATGTAATCATGGAATTTTCGCTATAACTTCTTTTCTACGAAGGTTCAGAAGAAAAAAAAATTATCACGCGAAGCTGAAATCCTGAGGAACGTCGTGTAAAAATTTCAAATCTTGGTTCACAATATTTTCAGAGATATGATCTGTGGAAGTTAGGGTTTTTTCATGCTCCCAAATTTCATCTCAAAGAGGTGACTGTGGGAAAATCGTTATAACTCTCTCTCTGAGCATCAGATTGGAATTTTGTAAAAAGTGGTCACAAGTACACGGACTGTACATTCCTGTGTATCAATTTTAGAGCTGAAGGAGGAAATAGTGACACGTGGCATGCTGTACAAGTTCGCTCTACTGAACCAATCCATAATTAGGTCATTGTGGGAGATCAAACATAATGCTTCCTTGAAGAACCCAAATCATGTCAGACCTGTGGCATTCGAAAGAATATTCAGAGAGATACTACAGGGCCGAATTTCAGATATTGAAGATTCGAAATCACAAAGATAATTCAGTTTCAATATTGAGCTCCTCAAAAGCAAGAAAAATGTGTGTATTTTTTTTCTTCGAATTGCATAAGTCTTGTGTGAAAAATCAGTTTGAATTGATTCCAAAGGCATATTGTAGAATAGATAGTAGTATTGGGTTCTAAAATGCCCCCTAAAAAGAATTCAACACCCATTAAGACTTCAGAAGGCTCTATTATGACTCAAGAAGATGAAGAAGTGCACCATGACATAACAAAATTACAAGAGCAAGTGCACCAAATTTTTCTCTCGCAAAGAGCAACAAAAAATGAAATGGAAGTTTTGAAGAAAGGCGTGGAAGCTAAGATGGATGGTTTGAAGAAATGCATGGAACCTAAGATGGATGGCATGGAAGCTAAGATGGATGACATGGAAAAAAAAATGAAAGACAACATGGATAACATGAAAAATGATCTAAAAGCATACATGGAAGGGTTGAAAAAGTTGATACAAGAAATGTTTCCTAATGGCGAAAAGATAGTAGAGGAAACTCATGACGAAAACAAAATAAATGTTAATCGTGATGTCATAAACTCTAATGTTGGATGGAAAAACCACCATATTCCAAATATGGATATGAGGAAGTTTGATGGCAAGGATCCCGTAACATGGATACTACAGATGGAGCAATATTTTGATCTGAATAATTCAGTTTCAATATTGAGCTCCTCAAAAGCAAGAAAAATGTGTGTATTTTTTTTTTCGAATTGCATAAGTCTTGTGTGAAAAATCAGTTTGAATTGATTCCAAGGGCATATTGTAGAATAGATAATAGTATTGTGTTTTAAAATGCCCCCAAAAAGAATTCAACACCCATTAAGCCTTCAGAAGGCTCTACTATGACTCAAAAAGACAAAGAAGTGCACCATGACATATCAAAATTACAAGAGCAAGTGCACCAAATTTCTCTTTCGCAAAGAGCAACAAAAAATGAAATGGAAGTTTTGAAGAAAGGTGTGGAAGCTAAGATGGATGGTTTGAAGAAAGGCATGGAAGCTAAGATGGATGGCATGGAAGCTGGCATGGAAGCTAAGATGGATGACATGGAAGAAAAAATGAAAGACAACATGGAAAACATGAAAAATGATCTAAAAGCAAACATGGAAGGGTTGACAAAGTTGATACAAGAAATGTTTCCTAATGGCGAAAAGATAGTAGAGGAAACTCATGATGAGAACACAATAAATGTTAATCGTGATTTCATAAACTCTAATGTTGGATGGAAAAACCACCATATTCCAAATATGGATATGAGGAAGTTTGATGGCAAGGATCCCGTAACATGGATACTATAGATGGAGCAATATTTTGATCTGAATAATGTGAAAAACACACAAAAGGTATGCATTACAACTTTACATTTAGAACAAAATACGTTTGTATGGTATCGATGGATTTGCTCCTGTAAAAAAATTGTCACTTGGTCATTTTTTACAGAGGAAATGATAGCACATTATGAGGATACAAAGAGAAACACCTTCTTTAGCCAATTGATAAATCTCAAACAAAAGGGTTCAATGGTGGAGCACATTGAGGACTTCCAAAAATTGAATATAAGGATAACTGATATTCTAGAGGAACACTGGATTGATGTCTTTATAGGGACTGCAAAGGATAGAATTCAACATGAAGTTCGTGTTTAGGAACCTAATTCATTGGAGAAGGCATTCAGGTTGGTAAGAAAAATTGAATGTAAAATTATGGCGACAAGGAAGCCTACCACTCACATCCATAAAGATGGAAGTGTTGCTACTCCTAGACTTCCACAACCTACAAGTTTGACACCACAACAATTGGAAGAAAAAAGAGAAAAAGGGCTTTGCTACAGATGTGATAGAAAATACGTTAAAGGTCATAAGTGTGCTGAGAAGAAATTATTTTACATAGATTGTGAAGAGGAGGAAGAAAATGAACAAGAAACTTCAAAAAAAGAGGATATACACCAGGAACCAACCCTAGAAGAAGAGGAAATGAGTGTGACCATATCGTGTAATGCATTGGCAGGAATTACCACTCCTCAAACTCTCAAGATAGAAGGACATATCAAGAAGAAAAAGGTAATAGTGTTGATTTATTTGGCTAGTACCCATAATTTTATTCATTGTAAGGTAGCCAAGGAATTGAATTGTTTCCTATATCCAACAATAGAATGTCAAGTGATGGTTGCAAATGGAGGAACTATAAATTTCTCTGGAAAATTCCATAATATCAAGCTAACCATGGGGGAATATGTACTGAATAGTCCAATGGTTTCCATTCCAATGGTAGGTGTTGATGTTGTACTGGGAGTACAATGGTTACAATATTTGGGGACGGTAGATTTTAATTTTCAAGAACTTTTCTTGAATTTTTTTTTCGGAAGGAAAGGAAGTCGAATTACGGGGTATTGTAGGGAAGTCAGGAAATATAATAAGCTCTAATATCATGACAAAGCTTCTGAAGAAAGAACAACGAGACGTAATTGCACAATTATGCTCAGTAGAAGTTCCAACATCAAAATCATCTACTTCTCCAGTTCTCCAAAAATTCTTGGACAACCATTCCAAGGTGTTTGAAACTCCCAAAGGACTCCCACCTATTTTTTATCACGATCATGCTATTCATTTGATTCCAGGAAGTGTTCCTCCAAAAATCAGGCCTTACAGATATCCTTATGTCCAAAAGAGCGAAATTTAACGTATGATTGCAGAAATGTTAGAGGCTGGTATAATTCAACCTAGTCAAATTTCTGTATCTACTCCAGTAGTATTGGTGCACAAGAAAGATGGATCATGGCGCATGTGTCCGGATAATAGCGAGCTCAATAAGCTCACTATTAAAGATAAATTTCCCATTTCTGTGATTAATGAATTATTGGATGAATTACATGGAGCAATTTATTTTACCAAGTTGGATCTTCGTTCATAATATCATCAAATTAGAATGAAGACTGAAGATATTTCGAAAACATCATTTCGAACTCATGAGGGTCATTATGAATTTTTGGTCATGCCTTTTGGCCTTACCAATGCACCTTCTACATTTCAAGGGTTGATGAATTCCATTTTCAAACCCTTCCTTAGAAAATTTGTGCTAGTATTTTTGGATGATATACTAATCTATAGCAGGTCTTGGAAGGATCATGTTGAACATGTTGACAGGGTGCTCAAACTATTGCAGGAGAAACAATTATATGCAAAAACATCCAAATGTTTTTTTGGAGTACAAGAGGTGGAATATCTGGGTCATATTATATCTCACGAGGGTGTTAAAGTAGACCCTAACAAAATTAAAGCCATTAAGGAATGGAAAGTCCCCAAGACAATAAAGCAGTTGCGAGGATTTCTCGAGTTAACAGGCTATTATCGCAAGTTTGTTAAGAATTATGGGAGAATAGCAGCACCCCTAACAACATTATTGAAGAAAGATGCATTTTCATGGACTCCTGAAGCAACTAAGGCCTTTGAACATCTTAAAGAGGCAATGTGCCTAGCACTGGTCTTAGCTACACTAGACTTCACAAAAACCTTTATTGTGGAATGTGATGCCCCGGGAAATGAAATTGGTGTTGTTTTAATGCAAGAAAGAAGACCCATTGCTTTTGAAAGTCGTCCAATCAAAGGAAAGTATTTACAAAAAGCTATTTATGAGAACGAAATGTTGGAAATACTACATGCACTAAAGAAGGGGAGACCTTACCTAATGGGAACACACTTCAAGGTAAAAAATGATCATGATAGTCTTAAACACTTTTTGGGGCAAAGACTATCTTCAGAAGAGCAACAAAAATGGGTCACAAAGATGTTGGATTATGACTTTGAAATCATCTACAAAAAAGGAAAGATAAATGTTGTTGCAGATGCACTCTCAAGAAAGGATGAAGAGGTGGAAGCATTGCTTTGTGTCATTTCTATTATCCAACCAGATTGGATAAACGAAGCAAGGGATGAATGGAAGAAGGACAAATAAGTGTGGACACTCATTCAAAAGTTGCAACAAGATCCTAGTACATCTAATATATTTAGTTGGAAAAATGATTCCTTATGGTACAAAGATCTCTTATATATTTGTAAGAATTCCCAAATAAAACCAAATATTCTTTTCGAATTTCACACTTCTCCTTTAGGAGGACACTCAATATTTTTAAAAACTTACCACAGGGTGAAGAAATTTTTTTTTGGGATGGCCTTAAATATAATATTAAAAAGTTTGCGGTGGAATGTTTGGTTTGCCAACAAAATAAAGTTGAGACAATTAAGATCCCGGGTCTTCTACAACCTTTATCCATTCCAAGTCAACGTTGGGAGGAGATTTCAATGGATTTTATCACATGTTTACCGAAGTCCGAAAGAAAGAGTGTCATCATGGTGGTAGTTGATAGAATTAACAAGTATGCACACTTATGTGCATTATCTCATCCATTTAAAGCAAGTATAGTTGTTACTGCATTTATGGAAACAATTCAAAAGCTACATGGAAACCCAAAGATTATTGTAAGTGACAGAGATCCCATTTTTACTGGAGATTTTTGGACGGAATTATTTTCTTGTTTGGGTACTAAACTAGCTCATAGTTCATCTTATCATCCTCAATCCGATGATCAAACTGAGATATTGAATAAATGTTTGGAAGGATATCTTTGCTGTTTTGTGTCTAATAAGCAAACACAATGGGTCAAGTGGTTACCTCTCGCTGAATGGTGGTATAACACTTTGTTCCAAAATGCAGCAAAAAAGAACCCATTTATGACACTTTATGGATATCATCTACCGTCCATCACATCGTCTTTAAGAGAAATCTAAAGTTCAAGCAGTGGAAGATCACATCGAGCATCAACAAGAAGTTCTCAAACTCTTAAAGGATGACCTAAATTTGGCACAAAATCGAATGAAACAATAGGTAGATCAATATCGCAGCGAGAGAAGTTTTGATGTAGGAGACTGGGCATTTTTACAGCTACAACCATACAAACAAATATCCTTCAAGCAAGCTAAGAAGGATAAAAATTATCACCAAAGTACTATGGTCCTTACAAGGTGTTGCAAAATATTGGTACTATGGCATACAAATTGGAGCTTCCTGCTTGTTCGCAATTGCATCCAATTTTCCATGTTTCATGCTTAAAGAAGGTTATAGGTGACAAACTTCCAGTTCAAACAATATTGCCAGAACTTGATGAGGAAGGAAAAATCATATTGGAACCTGAAGCAGTCACGGAAACAAGAACTCGAAAACTACGGAATCGATCAATTTCAGAGTATCTCATCAAGTGGAAGAACTTCCCGACTGAAGATTCTACATGGGAGGATGAAAATTTTATACAGAAGCATCTAGAGCTACTCAAGCGTTGAGGACAACACTTTTTTGAAGGAGAGAGGCATGGTAGGTCCCTGTATTACTAGTATAGTCCCTTATTGTTGTTAGTGTAACCCCCTTATTGTTATTGTGGTACCCCTGTAACCCCAATATTGTTATTATTGTGCCCTTACATTATTATTGTTAGGTCGACTAAGATTATATTGTGACCCCATGGACTCCTATATATAGAAAGAGGTTTTTTCATTTGTATCAACCAAGAGTTGTTCATTTATGTAATGTATCAGAGCTTTCCCACTCGAAGTGGTTGATTTCTAAGGCATTGATCTCTCTTTTCTTATATTTTTGGAGTTGGATTCATAACAAAAAGTAAAAGCATAAATGGCCACATTCAACAGGAAAATGTACCACAAGATGCAAAAGATTAGCGAGACAAATATATTTAGCATGTGGGAAAAAGCCAATACATCAGCTCTGCCCCATACCCATAGCCATCACCCTGGTTCCATAGGCCCTTGATGAGCCCCCTTTATCATTCATGAACCCATGATTGTCCCAACCCCTAGTGGGCAATTAACCACCCTACCTTAAAGGGGGTATTCAATGCTATATCTTACACATCATGCTATTATCATTTGAGCCTCGAGAAGTTAAACAAAGAAAATTCATAAAAGGAAAAATGCATATAAATAAGGAAGGAAAAATCAACGTCACGACACCTCATGTACCATGATTTCTCCCTCCTACACACATTATATAACCAGGCGCGGGCTTCCCTTTTTCTAGCTACCTCAGTTTCCTGATATGTGGCTCTACATTGCCCCTTTTCATTCCCATTTCCATTCACCTGTTTGTCACATGCCGCTACCATTTGAAGGGTGTACCTTGGACATATAGTACCTAGTTAACCCCCTTTGGAGCTTGGAGACATTAGCACATCCTAAAGTTCACTATGGAAGTGCATGCCATAATGAAGGGTCCACTTATCATCCACGGTTTGTAAGCTCTTTTACCCAATTAATTTAATGACTTGGTATGTTGGAAGGTGTTGAAGCCTCGAAAATCGCTGCTTCAAACATTGGGGGATAACCACTCGGTTGGGACCTTAGGACAGCTCCTTTTCCGTTTGGTGTGGTGGCTCCGACTGGATTTATAGGACCAGTTTCCTAGTAATTTAAATGGGTTGGTAATGGAATGATTGGATGGAGGGAAAATGAGACTAAATGATTGAAATGAAACTATTTAAACTAACCTAAAACTAATAAAATAATTCCAATACTAACACGGGCATCAAATGTGAATACAACTTTAAATTGTTTCAATTAACCAATAACCATGAAAATGTATTATAACTTAATTGAAATATGCAGTAACAAATAAAGATAACTCTGTTTAAGAAATTAAACAGAGTTAAAATAACATATTGCATTCATCATCATATATCGCTTGCATATACTGTAAAAGATAAATATTTCCAACACACTCAGAAATGATATGTATAAAGAAATATTGTAAAGTGAGTACACATAAAAAATAGCAATTTAAAAGAGAATATCACATAACATAAGAAACTAACAGTGAATAGATAGAAATACCATATCCATATCGATATTTTCCAATGCAATTTGATATCCAACTCCAACAACTTCAATGTAAAATCAACTCCAAGATACAGAAATGCAATTCTTAAAGGCAATTTCGCAGAGAATCACCAGATGTGATCCTTTATAAAAATATAGGAGTCAATGGAGTACAGAAATTTAATCTCCAAGTCAAAATATTACAAATTCAGGACCCCTTTCTAAATGCATGAAAGGGGTTTAAATAGGTACTTAACAAAAATAACTAAAACTATTCCTACAATCTATCTAAATTAAAAAATATCTAAAACAGAAATGCGATCTTAATGAAAACCAACTCATTGATCATCTGTTGTGGTTGATGTGTGAAGATGGAAGATTTTGAGCATTTCCTTCACTTCTTCAGGATGAATAAGCTTTGAGTGCAACCGCCCTGTATATGTGGCATCAGATAATTCAGGAATGATGCAATCGATGGCATTTGCAAGAAATTTTATTGTTGTTTGTTGACTATGTGGCTTGATAAGATAAGGCCCCATTGTATCCCATGATATTCCTTGTAATTGGCCAATTTGCTGATTTTTATTAATTATCTCTTGTTTCCATCTGTGATCAGTTTCTTTTACCCTAGGTAATTGGCCGGGACTACAATATGCAATTAAATTGATTGCATATAAGTTATCATTCACCAGTTGTGTAACATTGTTCATTATTCCTTTAGCTCTGGATGTGGCCCTTTCTGCTTTGATCAAATGATGTTCCCATTCTGCAAAAATAATTTCTTTATGTCTCTCCATAATATTGGGAATATCTGCTTTTCTCCCTGATTCTAAGTCTTGGCATAAAAGAAATTCGGAGATCTTTTCATCAGCCTCATCAAATTCAATTTTAAGAGTGACTCCTTCATCTATCAAGGAAGATGTTAACTCACATAGAGATTCTTCTTTTGCAATCTTTAAACAAAATTCATTTAATTGTTGAGACAATAACTTGTTTGTCTCCAAGGCTTCATTTTTGAATTGATCCAGACTAGGATAACTCTTAAACTTGTCTAATTTAGATTGAAACATGTTATCTTGTTCAATCTTCGAAGTCTGCTCATTTTGTAGAAGAGCCTGTAATTTTTCTATTTCTTGATTTACCTGTTGTTTTTTTTCTAGGGTCTGCTGATCAATCTTCTCTTTTTCAACAGCTGGCTGCTCTTCTAATTGTTTAGATTTGAGCTCTCCATCCTGTAATCACTATTCTAATTGAATGATCTTCTGTTGGTTTTCTGCAACATGTTCCTCTAACATGGCTATTTGCACATCCTTTTGCTTCATCAACTATGTAACTTCGGAGGCTTTATCTATAGTAGCAGCACTATAGGCACCTACATACTGGGATAATTTGGTGAGATCCTTAGATGGATTCACCTCAGCATTCTTATAAACAATATTCATGAATTCCCCCTATGATGCCAAAAGTGCATCTTGATTAGTTCTCCTCCTTTTCCTCTGTTTTCTCACCACAACCCTATGTTTGGGACTGTAAAATATATCCAAAGGATAGATTTCTTCTATCTTCAACATGATCTCACCTATGGGGTTTTCAGGGATGATTTTTACATCCTAGTCTTTTGGATCATCAACTTGGGGAGTGTTTTGTTGTCCTATTTGCTAGGCAAATTGTTCATATTAGCTCAGCAAATGAGGAGAAACAATAAGTTTAGTAGCTTCTTGTCCTCCAAGTTGAGAATTTGCACTATTTTTTATATCACTTTTAGGTATTTTTTTAGTATTTTTATTGTATATGCCTCCTTTTTCAATCTGCACATTGGCATCAGTACCTGTGCTTTCTTTTCTTGGTTGGGCCGAAGACTGTTGTATATCAATTTTAGCAGTTGTTTCTATCTTTTCAGTGTCAGCTTTGCTGTTGTCATATTTCTTTTCCAAAATAGGATTATTTCTTGTTACTTCTTTGCCAGATGTACTTCCTGTATCCTTCTGTTGTGATTCACATCCCTGTGTAGAAATTCTCAACTGATCCAGAGGAACTTTGAGTAACCTCTGACTTCTAAATAACAAAAATTTATTCATTTCTTCGGCCTGAAGTTTGGACTTGGCCAAATAAAAAACTTGGGACATTTTATCTACAGAAACAAATAAATCATCAAATACATCTGGTTCATGTTCAAACCGAGCAATTGAAACAGAGGTAGTAAAATCATATGCCACCTTCCTGGGATCATATTGCCTTCCAGGAATTGTTGAAAGTTTAAGATCGGTTAACTTAACAACTTCTTTTTCAGCATGGACAAAATTGCTGAGAGTATAGTCACCACATTTAAAAGGAAAATTAGGCCACATAAGCTTCTTGCTGTTCTTTAAAGTTCTAGACATACCTTCTACTGTTAGCTGATAAGAAATTTTCTGTGATAACAGTTTGTCTGGAACATACAAAGGAAGGATGTGTGGCTCTACAATAGTTCCAAAAATTCTAACATATGTGAAATTTTCCTCCCTGAACCAATCTCCAATAGAGGACAAATCAACTCTAGCTTTGTCGGAAAGTCTAGGAGGGAATCGGTCAAAAATGATTTGGTAAATCGGAATAAGAAAACCATGACAGACTCTGTAAACATGACTTATGAAATGCCCCTTCCATAAGAACTTGTGATATATATGAATTGGAACAAGTTCTTTAGGAGTCCATTTCCATCCTAATAAGGGGAATTCCGAATTGAAACAGAGGACATCTAGGATATAAGCACAAAAGTAAAAAGGAGTGGAATTTCCTGAATTTTTGTCTTTCTTGTACTCAAGAATTTTGTTGGCCATCTTATCAGACAAAATGACAGCCCAATCCATTATCTCAGAATTAATAGCAGAATGTATCAATGGAACCATATGAATGGAAAACCTAGCTGAGTTATCATTACCAAACAATCTAAACATCATTGCTGCGGCATAAAAATATGGAGGCAAAAGAGACTCCACAGAGTACATACCTGATGCCTCATGCCTGTGTTTTTCAGGAGCCCTTCTCCATTCTCTAATTGGTTCTGACTGATTTTCATTGTTTGCAGCGAATTCTTTGATAAAATCTTTGTTATAAATCTTCTGTGGGTTAGGAAGGTGGTACATCGCTTTAATATCTTCTGGTCTGAACGACTCGAAGATTGCTCCAGATGCAGAAACAAAAGTTCTGTATTTGATAGACACATTATCAATCACCCATCTAATAACATCATAATACGGGAAAATGTTTGCCCAAGCTACAACTCGATGCATAAATGAGTTTGCTAATGCACCAAGAGGACTTTCAGAATCAGAGTCGGAGCCGGCTTTGTCAGGAATTGTGGCTTTAGATTCAAAGACTCTAGCTTCCCACGTCATTTTACCAAGTCCTTGGCAGGATGTGTCTGTAACTAGCTTAAGTTTTGTTGGTTTCTCTTTAGGCGGCATAGTAATCACAGGGGCTTTTACAGCAATGGTAGCTTTCGATTTCCTGAATCTCTTTGACATTTCAGTGTCAGGCAGTGTTTCTCTTGTTCTCCAAACAGAAAAATTGGATGTTCTATTGTTCTGCGACAAAGAGAAGCTTTCAGCTAAGGTGAAGACGTAATAATGAAAAACAACTATACAAAAGGTTTATTCACTCATTTGTATTTATTATATCCATGGTTAAAACTTAAATGCCCTCTAGGGAGTCACATTCATGCATTCAATAACAAAACAAATCATTGTTATTTGTTTGATTCACGAGTTAATGTTAACGTACAATCAGAGATTTGGCATATTTCGAAATAAATGTAAGTATATTACCTTTTAAAACTTTGAAACACGATGAATAATAATATAGGGAAAATTAAGTTGTATTCGCATCGAATTCGTTTAAAAAGGAAAATGAAATAAAATTTATGCCAAATTCTGATTGCGAAGATTGCATCGGAGATTTTGGAATGAAGCGAACCGTTTAAGATCCTCTCCGATAATGCGATTGCGATGAGATAGGATCCATCGCATCAGAGTTTTAAACCAAAATAATGCAATGTTTTAATTCTTCCGAAATGCAATTGCGATGAATTGCATCGCATCAGAAGTATATAAAAGAAACACAACACTTTAAATTTATCCAAAATGCGATTGCGATTGAGCGCGATCGCATCAGAATTTTACAAAGCAAAAACAAACTTTTAAAGAGTTCTCTGATTTTCCGATTTCTGATTACTGTTCATATCGATCATTGTTTAAATATAAGGATTTTATAATGTTTTTGATATGATTAAAATTTTTTATGTCTCATCGGATCAGAAATAATTTTTAAAGGTTGTACAATTTGTAAAATAAAAAATGTGATATGTATCCTTTTATCAATGAATCTTTTATTTCTAAAAAATGATTGGGATTTTTTCTAAATCTTTTATTTTTATCTAGAAAGAAAGATAAGAAAAAGGGGACCTATTTCTAAATGGGATTTATTCTAAAATTTAAAAATGGGGAGGGTTGTTGTACAGTACAACAGAAGGCTAGGGGACCCATTGGATCTTATGTAGGATTGCAGATGGTTTCTGTTATCACTCCACCAGATTCCCAAGGCTGAGGAAGGAATCCCAACAAAGGTAAGTACAAACCAAGCTTTTGACTTGATAACTATCAAGCTAGAGAGGGCTCTCTCCAAAAGGGTCATAGCCAAGAGTGCTGGAGCGATTTGGGTTTCAGGCTAGATAATGAGTGCAAGGGGGTTTTTTTGATTTGGTTTTGGTTGGGTGAATCAACAGATAATGAAGTTAGGCAAAGGAAAACTAGGTTAGGGCTATAGAGTTAGGGTTGTAGGGATGAATGGGGCAAGGTAGGTATAATGCCAATCACTTGAGGGAAATGGTTATGGAATGGTTCAGAAAATGTAAGGAGGCTGAGGGAAGCATAAGAGATGTATTTCTCTCATACAGAAGATATGAAACAAAATATGATCAGTTACCCAAAATAGAACATGGCTAGCATGTATTCTGAATTTCACACTTACAAAATATCATAATCATAGACATGAAAAGGAAATGAACAATACATTAACACATATGTCACTGAAGAAGAAACAATGAAAGACATTTAATACCACAGGTATCCCATAAATATAGCTGCAACTCCTCTTGTATTAATGGCCAAAATTGAGTACAAAGTCTCCTTGATCAACTAAGAAAAATGAAATTGATTCCAACCCTTGACTCCTGTGAAGAACTGAGCTAAATAGACATGAAAACTACCTCCACTCATCCTCAGGGGTCGAATCCATGAGATGAGGGAGATATTACACAAAAATCTGAACTGATAGCTAGAGTATAGGATGACAAAAGTGACTCATTCCTATCTCAAGTGAACTGATTCATTACACCTCATATGGTTGACTTACCTAATGTATTTACCCTAGTAAATAGTAATAACATGATAATTACATTCATCTTGATCATTTACATAGGTAAATTCCTCATTTCCCAAGGTAAAAGTCAAACTCGATTGAAAATCAAAAAAATTGTAAACACTGTAAAAAACACAATTTCCTTGTTAAACGCGCAATGTCGAGGCAGAAAAAATGACCTCTGTTCAAGGTTGAATTTGAGTGCCTTATCGGTATCCAAATCTACTCCATGATGGCTTGTTGGAAATCCCTTTGAGTCTGCTTTCCAGAACTACCTCTAGTTTTTAAAATGGTGCTCATTGGCCCTGTCAAAAACCTATTCTCCCAAGACTGGTAAACGTGCAACAACCAGGCAGGTTTTGAGGCAAAAACATGAAATTTTGATGGTTTTTTTACTTTTTGATGGACCAGTTCTCCTCCAAAAACTCTGAAACTTCATAGGGTTGATGTCCTCATCAATGCAAATCTGCTGGTGGTGGCCATTTTTCCTTTAGATACTCCAAAAAAGAGCGTAGCATCCAAGGCGCTACATGTTTAGCAAATTTTCTGTGTGCAAAATATTCTCAAAAACACAGAAATGAACAAAATGCTAATTTTGCCAAAATTTTGTCAAAATTGTGAAAGGTAACTTCTTTTTCTCGTCTTGCTTGGTCAAAACTTCAATCTTGGCATTGGCTCTTTTGAGCTTGGCCAATGCAATTCTCTCTTTCCGGGAATGAAGTTTGATTCTTGTCCTCAACAAGCCATTGTCCTTGTTGGCCTTCTCTATTAACTTCTCCAAATGTAGATTGGCTCTATCAAGCCATGGTTCCCTGTTCTTGCTGATTTCTAGGGCAAGTTGTTCATTTAGTGTAAGTTGGTATGCTAGGTCAACTTCCCTTTCTCTCTCTAGGGCTAGAGCTCTTTTCAGCCCTCTAGTCCTAGTTATTTTTCTTGGAGGTTGCTCCTCATCATCATCAAGTTCACCAAATTTTTCCAATGTTTCCTCAAGCAAGGCTTTAGCCTTCTCTGGCTCACTTTGTGTTGTGATTCATGTTACCTCATTGATGGCCTACTTGGTCTTTAGCTGTTGATTTTCTTGCTCAAGGAAGTGAATCACATACTTGGCCCTCTCAAGATTGTTTTGGAGCTCATTAGTCTTAGCCTCTTTACCTTTAATTACTGCATTGGTGATTTTTCCTTCATCTTCCTCACCTAGGTCAATCAATTGAAATTCGTGCTCTGTCTCACGGTTTTCCTCCTCATCATGAAAGACTAGCTCGACCACATTTTCCTTACCTTTATCTACCTATTGTGTTGATGAAGAAAGCATGACCCCTTTCACTCCAAGTGAAGCAAACACATGCCTATAACCTCTCTGGTAAGTTTTGGGGAATGGCTCAACTTCAACCAAATTAGCCCATTTTTCCTCAATGTCTTCATCGCTGCTTGTTGACTTAGAATCATGATGTGATGATGATGTAGGGTTATAAAAAGGTGAATAAGAAGGCTCAATATGAGGTGAATGAGGTGAATGGCGTTGACCTGGCCATGACGTATGAACAGTAGGTTGAGATGGAGGGATAGATGAGGGAGGATGAGATGATGAAGGTGCATTCTAGCCATGCTAACTAGGTGGAGCAGTGAAAATATCATTGGATATGAAGGTGTCCCATGGAATTTTTAATTGATCAAGTTGATGCATGACTATCATTTTGATGAGGGAGTGGTGGGAGATACTCTGCATTTGATGATCATAATCTCTCTTTTGGGAAATAAATGCCATTTTATCAATAATCCAGGAGAGATAATAGGGTATGTGAAGCATTCTGACCCTAGTGAAGTGCATGAGGAGTCGGATATGATAGGAATAGAGTCTAGAAAATCTTCCCCCATAGGTGAATTATTTCATAATGATTTTCATCATGGAGACATATCTGTCAAGGAGATGGGAGAAAGGAAAAAATATATTTTTATCATTCTTGTACCTTGGTTTAAGATATCGCCCATAATAATAATGATTGAGGTTTCCTTGTTTAAACCATCTTTCTCCTACATTTGGGATCCCTGTAGAAGCTGCAATGATATCAATGGACATAGTGAAATTGACCCCAGAAAGAGTGACCTATTTGTCATGAAGGTTAGAGATGAACAATCTTGTCAAAATAGGATGGTACTGGATCCTTTGCACTTTCTCACAAAATTCGAAATAGCCTACATGCTTAAAGTATGACACAGTGAGGGGAGATGCCATAAGCTCTCTAGTAGTTGTTGGTTCATGTCTGATGACTTTCCCTTCCTTCTTATATGGATTTTTCTTTTGTCTCTCTTCCTCACTAGAACTTCTATTCTCCTCTTCAGCCATAGTTGATGTCAAAAACCCTAGGGTGATGGAATGAAATGGAGGAATGTGAAGGGAAATGAAGTGTTGGGAAATGAAGGGAATGGGAATGTGAAGGAAGCCTAGGTTAGTGAAAACCATAGGACTTAGAGCTATTAGGAATGATATTGTTTTAGGGAATGGGGTTATAGGGAAATGGGAAACTATTTATAGGAATGTGAGGGGAAGTGTATAACAAGTTATGGATTAGGTTTAAATAAGAATTAGGGTCCAAACGCGTAGCGACCTCTCCAAACGCGCAATGCCAGTTAGAAATTGCAATGAAGAGCTTGACCAAATACGCAGCGTCCCTCCTGAACACACAGCGACCTTGAGAACGTGCAGCGACCAGGAAATTTGCCTAGTTACACTCTGAAATTCTGAATTTTATCCTTTGATGAAGATTACTGAAGGCTGAATGCAACAAATGATATTTGTCTTGAGGTTTTGAGGACTCTTATGGTCTAGTATATTTGATTTATAATTTGAATAACCCTCTTTTCTTATGTTCAATTTCTCTCTTCAAAATTTGACACTGATACTGTTTGACTTTCTGACTTTTTGTTTTTTAGGTTGATCAGCTGATGGAGTTTGACTTTCTTTGCTTCAGTTTGGCAAGACTGCTTGATTTGGCAGCTTAGGGAATGAAATATTACATAATAAAAACATAAAATTACATTTGAAAATAGAAAATAAATTCCATTTTTTATTTTATATCAAAATGATATTTTGATATTAAAATCATAGAAATCAAAATTACAACTTGAAAAATATAATAGTTACATAGTGATGATCTTATGTAGAGGAAGATAGAATATCTTTGAGTGACTCTCATATGTTCGCTGACTTTATTAGGATGGATTAATGCATTTTGGATCTTGAAAGACAAAACCCTAATGACCTAATGAGACTTTAAAACCTGATCTCCATGACTGACTTTAACTGAGACAAGACATGGTGAAATTAGCATTTTCATAGGTGTTATTATGCTCAAGAAGACATGGGAGTGAGTCAGCAAATATGGTTCTCTGAAAGAGAGTGAAATTTTATTGAGGGAGGCTACCATCAGTGAAACAATTTTTAGCTATGACCTAATGGAATGATATAAAAATTTCAGAATGAGACACCTAAAATGAGAAATGAAGGAATGATATTGATCGATGATGGTAGAATGCATATTCTGACTCTAACATTGGCCTTATTGGGGATGGCAGCTCTAACAGAGGTGTCAAGAACCGCATATCTCTAGGTTTTGTAGATCAGACCCTCTTCCATTGGGCCAATACGGTCAAAAAATCACTGAAACTGAAATGCAAGACTGACTATTTGACAACTCAATGACACAAACTGAATGAAATTGACTCAAATTTGACTCGACTTGACTGAAACAAAGACTCAAAAACTGAACTTACCCTAATGCAAACTTATTGATGGCAGTACATCAGCGAGACTTGAGGGCTTCAAATCCTGATGATAACCACCTGCATGTTGAAGACATATTTACAATCATGTGAAGTGATCCTTCTAGTGTAACCAATCCAACAGATGGCTACTTACTAAAATTATGCTCTCATTTTCCTCGAGTAGGTAGAAAAAACAAAAACTAGGCCACTCTACGTGTCTACTAAACATGTGCTTATGGTCCATGAAAACAAGAAATGTTACCTTGTCTTGAGATTCAGCAAAAACACAAGCACACCCTTCATTCTGATATGAAAGAACACTTGGTTGTTGATCTATAGGAGAGCATAGGGAAGTATGACTTTCTGCTATCTGAGTGTTGGTTGCAAATTCCTGAAGCATGAGCAACTCTGATTCTTTCTCTGGCATACTGTCTCTCTTAGGCTCATACTCCTCAAATTCATATTCTAAATATTCTTTGAACATAAAACATTCTTCAAGATTATTAAGCATGACAACCCTATCTTTTTCATGAGAAAACAATATATGTTAGCTGATATCCTTGCAGGAAATCTTCATCACAAATTGGTTTACCCATGGCAACTTCCTGTATGGCTTCATCAGTTTCATCACTATCATCATTCAAACCCATACTTTCATTTTCAATAATGGAAGATCCTTCAATCACACATTCTTGACTGTGTGAACATTGTAAGAGCTGCAAATATACATTTGCTTGGGTTGTAATATGATTTTTCAAGAGCTGATCTATCTCATCTTCAGATAAAGGAGAAAACTGCATTTTAAAGAAATTTACGTTTATTTGGTGATTTTCATTTTTAGGATCGGGAATTGGAGCTTCTCTTACTTGGTCCCAGTCTGTCTCATCTAAGGAGGGAGCTACTGATTCTTTTTGGTGATGAAAAGGGTTCTCATGCAAAGGCTCAAGGATTTCTTCATCCAGGGAGGAAACTGATATTTCTTGTTGGGAGGAAAAATCATTAAGGGATTTTATGAGCTCATCATCTAGACACTCTTCATTCCCATACAAATTTTCAAGAAACTCAATGAAATTATCAGAGATCTCACAACAACTATCAATAATTGACATGGAAGAATTAGAGCTTTGATAGTTTTGAAAGAAAACTGAATGAAAGTCCTTTAGAGAATATAAACTAGAAGATGGTAGATTCTCATACCATGATCTCACTTTTTCCTCCAAGGTATCCATAAGCATCTTCATCAGACAATCTTCAAGAAACTTAATCTTTAGTCTATGAATATGCAAATGAAATTTGACCAAATGTAAACTAGCATCTTCACCGTCTTGACCCTTGAACTTTGACAGTACTGATTGCCAATCTATACGAGGAATATGGTTCAGAAAATCAGGAATATGAGCTCGATTCCTAGGAGCATACCTTTGAGAAATCAAATCCATTTTGACAATAGTGAGTTCACTAAGAATATCTCTAGACTATTGGTTCTTGAAGAGTGGAGTTGCCATGAGAATTCTGAATCATGGGATTCTTTGACACTGGAGTCGCTAGGTGAATGATGCACAACCTTCTTCTGCCTAATCATTGTTTACCATCAACAATCAAATCTAGACTTTGTCGTTCTTTCCCAGGGGATATTTGTCTTTTCGTCTCCCTGACAACGACACCAGTGTGTTATCACTCCACTAGATTCCCAAGGCTGAGGAAGGAATCCCAACAAAGGTAACCACAAACCAAGCTTTTGACTTGATAGCTAGCCCTATCAAGCCGGAGAGGGCTCTCTCCAAAAGGGTCACAGCCAGCAGGGCTGGAGAAAGTTGGGTTTTAGGCTAGATAATGAGTGCAAGGGATTGTTTTGATTTGGTTTTGGTTGGGTGAATCAACAGATAATGAAGTTAGGTCAAGGAAAACTAGGTCAGGGATATTGAGTTAGGGTTGCAGGGATGAATGGGGCAAGGTAGATATAATGCCAATCACTTGAGGGAAATAGTTATGGAATGGTTTAGAAAATGTAAGAGGCTGAATTTCACAGTTATAAAAGATCATAATCATAGACATGAAAAGGAAATGAACAATACATTCACACATATGTCACTGAAGAAGAAACAATGAAAAATATTTAATACCACATGTATCCCATAAATATAGTTGCAACTCCTCTTGTATTAATGGCAAAAAATGAGTACACAGTCTCCTTGATCAACTAAAAGCAAAATGAAACTGATTCCAACCCTTGACTCCTGTGAAGAACTGAGCTAAATAGACATGAAAACCACCTCCACTCATCCTCAGGAATCGAATCCATGAGGTGAGGGAGATATTACACAAAAATCTGAACTAATAGCTAAATTATAGGATGACAAAAGTGACTCATTCCTATCTCAAGTGAACTAATTCATTACACCTCTTGTGGTTGACTTACCTAATGTATTTACCCTAGTAAATAGTAATAACATGATAATTACATTCATCTTGATCATTTACATAGGTAAATTCCTCATTTCCCAAGGTAAAAGTCAAACTGGAGTGAAACTCAAAAAATTTCTAAACACTGTAAAAAACACGATTTCCTTGCTAAACGGGCAGCATCCAGGTAGAAAAAATGACCTCTATTCAAGGTTGAATTTGAGTGCCTTCCTGGTATCCAAATATTCTCCACGATGGCTCGTTGGAAAGCCCTTTGAGTCTGCTTTCCATAACTACCTCTAGTTTTCAAAATGTCTCTCATTTACCCTATCAAAAACCTCTTCTACCAAGACTGGTAAACGCACAACGACCAGGCAGATTTTGAGGCATAAACATGAAAATTTGATGGTTTTTTTACTTTTGATGGACACGTTCTCCTTTAAAAACTCTGAAACTTCATAGGGCTGATGTCCTCATGAATAAAAATTTGCTGGTGGTGGCCATTTGTCCTTTAGATGCTCCAAAAAGAGCGTAGCGTCCAAGGCACTATGCATTTAGCAAACTTTCTGTGCACAAAATATTCTCAAAAACACAGAAATGAACAAAATGCTAAGTTTGCCAAAATTTTGTCTAAATTGTTAGGGTACTTGCTCATCAAGTGTTTGAGGCATGAATTGACACCTCAGCAAGTATGTCTAACTTCTTTTTCTCTTCTTGCTTGGTCAAAACTTCAATCTTGGCATTGGCTCTTTTGAGCTTGGCTAATGCAATTCTCTCTTTCCGGGAATGAAGTTTGATTCTTGTCCTCAACAAGTCATTGTCCTTATTGGCCTTCTCTAGTAACTTCTCCAAATGTAGATTGGCTCTATCAAGCCATGGTTCCCTGTTCTTGCTGATTTCTAGGGAAAGATGTTCATTTAGTGTAAGTTGGTCTGCTAGGTCAGCTTCCCTTTGTCTCTCTAGGGTTAGAGCTCTTTTCAGTCCTCTAGTCCTAGGTCTCTGTCTTGGAGGCTGCTCCTCATCATCATCAAGTTCACCAATTTTTTCCAATGTTTCCTCAAGCAAGGCTTTAGCCTTCTCTGCCTCATTTTGTGCTTTGATGCATGCTACCTCATTGATGGCTTGCTTGGTCTTTAGCAGCTGATTTTCTTATTCAAGGAAGTGAATCATATATTTGGCCCTCTCAAGATTTTTTTGGGGCTCATTAGTCTCAGCCTCTTTACCTTTAATTACTGCATTGGTGATTTTTCCTTCATCTTCCTCACCTAGGTCAATCAATTGAAATTCTTGCTCTGTGTCATGGTTGTCCTCCTCATAATGAAAGACTCGCTCCACCACCTTTTCCTTACCTTTATCTACCTGCTATGATGATGAAGAAAGCATGGCCCCTTTCACTCCAAGTGAAGCAAACACATGCCTATAGCCTCTCTGGTAAGGTTTGGGCAATGACTCAACCTCAACCAAATTAGCCCATTTTGCCTCAATGTCTTCATCACTGCTTGCTGACTCAGAGTCATGATGTGATGATGATGTAGGGTAATTAAAAGGTGAAGAAGAAGGCTCAATATGAGGTGAATGGAGCTAACCTGGTAATGATGTATGAACAATAGGCTGAGATGATGAAGGTGCATTCTGGCCATGCTGACTAGGTGGAGCAGTGAAAATCTCATTGGATATGAAGGTGTGCCATGGAATGTTTAATTGATCAAGTTGATGCATGACCATCATTTTGATGAGGGAGTGGTGGAAGAGAATCTGCATTTGATGATCATAATCTTTCTTTTGGGTAATAAATGCCATTTTATCAATACTCCAAGAGAGATAATAGGGTATGTGATGCTTTCTGACCCTAGTGAAGTGCATGAGGAGCTGGATATGATGGGAATGGAGTCTAGAAAATCTTCCCCCACAAGTGAAGTATTTCATGATGATTTTCACCATGGGGACATATCTGTCAAGGAGATGGGAGAAAGGAAAATTGTCCTTTTATCATTCTTGTACCTTGGTTTAAGATATGTCTCTTAATAATAATGATTGAGGTTTCGTTGTTTAAACCATCTTTCTCCTACATTTGGGATATGTGTTGCAGCTCCAATGATATTAGAGGACATAGTGAAATTGACCACGATAAGAGTGACCTGTTTGTCATGAAGGTTAGAGATGAAGAATCTTGTCAACATAGGATGTTACTGGATTCTTTGCACTTTTTCACAAAATTTGAAACAACCTACATGCTTAAAGCATGACACAGTGAGGGGAGATGCCATAAGCTCTCTAGTAGTTGTTGGTTCATGTCTTATGACTTTCCCTCCCTTCTTATATGGCTTTTTCTTCTGTCTCTCTTCCTCACTAGAACTTTTGTTCTCCTCCTCAGCCATAGTTGATGTCAAAAACCCTAGGGTGATGGAATGAAATAGACGAATGTAAAGGGAAATGAAGTGTTGGGAAATGAAGGGAATGGGAATGTGAAGGGAGCCTAGGTTAGTGAAAACCCTAGGACTTAGAGCTATTAGGGATGATATTGTTTTAGGGAATGGGGTTATAGGGAAATGAGAAAATGTTTATAGGAATGTGAGGGGAAGTGTATAATAGTTTAGGGATTAGGTTTAAATAAGAATTAGAATTTCTTTCTTTAGAAATAAGTTTGAATGACCATGAAGCACAACAATACATCAATGAGAAGATGGTTGGGTTACTTACTAATAAATGGAGCTTTGAAGAACCCATTTGTAGAGATTTGGCATGAAATGGAGTGGCAGGTTGTGAGAATGTTTTTGGCACTTGCTGAGTGAACATGCAATGTCCCTTCCAAACGCATAGCGCCAGTTAGAAATTGCACTGAAGAGCTTGACCAAACATGTATCGTCCTCCCCAAATGCTCATCGTCCCTCCTAAATGCGCAGCGACCTGGAGAACACGCAACGACTAGGAAATTTGCTTAGTTACACTCTGAAATTCTGAATTTTCTCCTTTGCTGAAGATTACTGAAGGCTTAATGCAACAGATGAGATTTATCTTGAGGGTTTAAGGACTTTTATGGTCTAGTAGATTTGATTTATAATTTGAATAACCCACTTTTCTTATGTTCAATTTTCTCTCTTCAAAATTTGACACTGATACTGTTTGACTTTCTGACTTTTTGTTTTTCAGGTTGATCAGCTGATGGAGTTTGACTTTCTTTGCTTCAGTTTGGCAAGACTGCTTGATTTGGCAGCTTAGGGAATGAAATATTACATAATAAAAACATAAAATTACATTTGAAAATAAAAAATAAATTACATTTTTTATTTTATATCAAAATGACATTTTGATATTAAAATCATAGAAATCAAAATTACTACTTGAAAAATATAATAGTTACATAGTGATGATCTTATGTAGAGGAAGATAGAATGTATTTGAGTCACTCTCATATGTTTGTTGACTTTATTAGGATGGAGTAACGCATTTTGGATCTTAAAAGACAAAACCCTAATGACCTAATGAGACTTTAAAAGCTGATCCCCATGACTGACTTTAATTGAGACAAGACATGGTGAAATGAGCATTTTCATAGGTGTTATTATGCTCAAGAAGTTATGGGAGTGAGTCAACAAATATGGTTCTTTGAAAGAGAGTGAAATTTTATTGAGGGAGGCTACCATCAATGAAACAATTTTTAGCATGACCTAATGGAATGACATAAAAATTTCAGAATGAGACACCTAAATGATAAATGAAGGAATTATATTGATCACTCATGGCAGAATGCATATTCTGACTCTAACAGTTTCCATTCTGAGTTTGGTCTCCCTATACGGGGTCCTAACTCTCCAAAGGGCCACATTGGCACACGTAGGGTGTGTGTAGAGAGTCATGGGTCTCCACAACAATAGAAAACACACCATGGATCCCCATAGATGGCCAGAGATTGCTCGAGATTCACTTATTGGACGAGGAAGATGCAACTGCTTCATCATGCACAACCGGCCCCACAGTTGTACCGTGTATTTGGCAGATGACCCGGGACTTGTATGTTGATGTGGCATCACTTATATTATCATTTGAGCCCGTACAGATGGTCTACAGGCATCTTATATCTACTTGGAGACCCATGAAGTTATTTGTGTTCCCCCACACCCATTGGGAGCACCACAGGTTTATTTTTTGGAGAACAAGGGGCCACCCCCTTTTCCATCACTTTTTGAGTCCTAATCATCAATGTGGCACTCAAAAACTTCATCAGGCCTCCTGGAGGGCCCAACGACATGTATTATTCATCACTTGACCTCTTTAGAGGGTTATTATTTTGTTTTTGAGCTAGTTTGGTGGGCTTGTCACCAAAAGTCAGTTATTTTTCACTTTATTTCATTTTAGGGGCTAATGTAGGCCTAATTAGGTAATTCGAACTCCTAACAAGTGTATAAATATGATTCATGTGAATTCATTTCGAATCATCAGTTGGATTGG
Source organism: Pinus albicaulis (assembly GCA_034641835.2). NCBI lineage: Eukaryota > Viridiplantae > Streptophyta > Pinopsida > Pinales > Pinaceae > Pinus > Pinus albicaulis. The sequence goes on from CM076572.1 coordinate 1,040,723,177, forward strand.
ATCATTCTCTCTCTTGAGATTTTCGCTATTCCTTCTTGGTGGATGATATTGGAGTATGGTAGCATTTTGATGTTGGGATTACAATTTTTTGTCTTGGAGCTTCTTGATTAGAAATTCTATTGATGATTGGATATAAGTACGAACTTAATTCTATTTTATTTTACTTCGTCACATGCATTAGTAAAGGTATTTTCACTATTTTAGAGCTACTTGTTGCATGCATTTACTGCTAAATTGTGGAATTATGTTTCTATATAGCATATCTCTATGTATGGGCCATGTATGTTGAAAAAATTGTCCTAGAGATCGATTTCATCTTGATAAGTCATCTTGATTTGGAAACTAAGTATAAATTCTTTAAGCTCACTCTCTTTTTCCCTAATGCCAAACAAAGTTGTCCTTAGAGCCTCCTTGATCGAAACAAAATCCATTCTCATCATTCTTCTCGACTGCATATCCCAAAATGAATTAGGCATTGTTGCACCATAAGGTGATCACCCTAAAACAATTTTTCGTCACCTTTTTCTCCATTTCTCTAGGTCTAGCTACACTCGGTCACCTAAGGCATCATTTTCCCGAAAAACTACCCATAGAAAAAGTTTGATCCCCTGGCCTCTCCTGCATTGGTGTGTCCTCAAGGTCTACTCTAAATTTGAAGAAATTTTGACAATGGGATTGTGAGATGTCCCAAGCCCTAGCACTGAGATCAAACTTTGCCGTGGTTTTCCTTAGGTTGGTACCTCATAGGGTCATTTTGACACCTTTAAGTGAAAATTATTTCTTTAATCATTTTCCCCTCTTTGTTTAGGTTAATATCATCATTGGTTGCTATACTCCCTCCTCCTAACCTAGGTTGGGTCCACTTGGCCCCACGTGGTCCAATTTTTCACCAAACTCAATTATTAAAGGACAACTCGAGAATCCAATTTTTGCAAGGATTTCAGGGATTAGGGAGCTCCTTTACAAATCATACCCCTCTAACCTAGCCCTTAAATCCTCACCTCCTTCTACTAGAAAGCCTTATACCTTGCTTAAGAAGCAAGAAAGCCCCGTTCTTGCACTCTCTTCTAGGAAATGATCATTTGAAGTCACTTCATATCCACTGTTCACAAGTGACTCTCTACATACTAGGTCTCCTCCCATTGGTGAAAATCCATAAAGAGTACAAAGCCTTAGTTGAGGTGACAGTGGGCTAAGTCTCCATCATTTCCCTTGACCTAACAATTGCCCCTTTAGGATTCCCTTTTAGGTCCCATGCTAGTTTGGGTGGTAACACACCCAACATGCCATGACAACTCATCAACTATGCTTTCTCCCCTATTAATCCATATGGTCACTAGTGTTTTCAGGAACCCTAAAGGGGATATGAAAAGGTGTGTACACCCAACCACCAATTCCATCATGCATCTACTACCATCACCCATCGACTCCACGATGTGATGGAGAATCCCACTGTAGAAATTTGCTGAATAATGATTAATTATCCACCGAGACTATCCTGATCACATATCAATTCGAATTCATATGCAACACATAATCTCTTCCACTCATATCATCACACATGCGGAAATAAAACAAGCGATAGCACATCAAATCATCATACACATTAACACAGTATGTATGGGGAAAGCTTATAGATGAAAACCCCGCAGCTATTGTGTATATTATAATGGAGAAATCATGTAACAAACTCAGTACAATACTCCTCACAAGTACTCAGTACTATCTCATGAAGTTACACACAAACTAGCTTGGTTTTGAACAAGTCACGGGTTCAAAACACATCCACTAATTGCCTGCCTCTATTGCGCAATCATGGCCTGTCTAAATAGAGATCCAAGGTTCGAATCTCACTGGCTCCAACTGTGCAATTGTCATTGGTAATTTCCTCCAAGTGTGGTGCAAATCTCATGCACAACTAATGTCACAACTGATAGCTAACTCAACCCTTTCATCTACCTCTTTCACTTGTCGCCACTGAACTGTCCATGCACTGAGTTAAAATGATGTGTTCTTTAGTTGAATAATGAGTTAATAATTTGTGAATTAAATAATATTTAATTCACCCAACTCATCTCTAGTGTATTAGCCAGTTAAACTAAATACAACTAGTTAACCAGAACACCACCTCCATTAACTGTCGCATCAACTCCACCGAACTCTGCCACTTGAGCTCTAACTGAAGTCAACCATGCATTAGCTCACCTAACCCATAGGAAAAGCGTAAATCGTTCTGGCAGCTGCATGCCCCACCTCCGGGGGTCAAACTGAAGTGCTCCAAGAGAGTAAACTGAAGTTTAGAGTCCAAATATTATTAAGGGTAAATAATATTTGACTTCCCTATTTTTAGGATAGGCAGTCTAAAAACAGAATTCGACCTATAGGTCCAAAAATAGAGGTCCATCTATTTTTACCAACATGACCAATACTCCAAGAATAACATACTACAGCTCCCAGTCCATGATCCATATGTCTAAAACTAGACATAGTCTAAAAATAGACTTTTCGACAAAAATCACATGTGTGGTCCCCACCTAGTTTAGGTGATCACTTTCCAACTAGGATCAGGAAAGATGTTTCAGGAGGCCTCCTTCACTGTTTCTTGTTGCCATTTTCAACACCCACCTGGATCCCAAGAACAGTTTGGTCCTCGAGCTCCTCTCGTAATCCATAGCCTCTGCTGATTTGTGGCCATGGATGCATCTAACCTCCTAGCTAGCTCCACCAGATATCAAATCAATATCTCTCTCCATCCAACCCCAAGAGAGGGATCGAATGCAAGAACAACCACACATGAAACAACTCCCCTATCCTACAAATGTTGCACCCTGCGCAATTCGTGTCGCCTCATATCACTAGTCTAGCTAAACCATGTAATTTTCTTAGGTAACACAGACTCTCTCTCACCGACATGAGGATGCAACTCAATAATGTTGCAAACCCCATAAATGTATGCTTGAAGGGGACTGTTGTTTGAAAGCATTCCAACTCTGTTGGCTGCCGATGCACCTAAGTGCTCCTCATCGATGGCTAACTCGAAGGATGGTTGTTGATCCTCCTCCACCATGGGCTCAACATGAGCCACTAACTGCCCCCTCCAAAGATAGCTCATCATGCATAACATCCTCAACAATCAATGATATGTAGCTACAATCTAAAAACTCTATCACAAATCTGGATGCCTTGGTACCTATCGACACCTCATCAAAGGTGGATATGTCTCAAGACACCTCACCAATCTGATATGCGCTGCTATCACCTAAAAACTCAGACACAACCTTGAACACCTCATTAATGGATACCCCAACAACAGATAGTACCTCCTTAATGGTGGACACATCTCTGTCTCCTAGCACCTCATCAATGGATGGCCCTATGGATGTGTGATCTACCCTCTCCCCCAAGGTGTCAGACAGAGCTATCAAAGGATCTCCAACAAGGGTGACTCCTGTGTCACACTAGACACATTGACATGCTCCTCAAACTCTAGTGTGCCCACAACCTCATGCTCAACCTCCTCCTTAGGCTCCTGATATCTAAATCCACGTCTCCACCAACAAAAGCACCCCCTTTTCTCACCCTCTAATTGTCTATGTCTTTTATGCTCCTTTTGAGGACATCTGATGCCCTGATTCTGTTGACTTTCCCCACATAGTGTAGATGGTTGCACCCCCACAGCCTGCACACCACTAGTGTCTCTGTTGTAAGGATGAGGATGGATCTGGTTCGATACCTTCCTCAATTGGTCCAATCTCTCATCGTTCCAGTGGATTCCAACCCATAATTCCTGCATACTAAATCTTCCTTCAACCATGGGTTGTCTATGGTTTAACTCGTCACTGTGCATACATGCCCAAATATTCCATGCTTTAGATGGCTATCCCACAGCTGGCTAAGATCATGGCTATGATACCATTGTAATAATACTAATGGAAATATTAAGTGAATAACAAAAACATGCACTATAACAACAACTAGGAAAATCGACACATACACAAGAAATCAAAACACAAGAGGAAATGGACCAAAATTCTGAGCCATTTTATTTATTTTGAGCATAATGGAGTACAATGTGTATGGAAATAGGAACCTAGGCTTGTTATATAAAGCTAGACGAAACCCAGGTTGGAATTGTGATGCCCAAGTATTGGAATGACTCCACCAAAAACCCCTGCACCGACCCAGTAAATTATTGTCACTGTTGTTGTCGGTGAACTGATATTTTGACTTTGAAATTGTACTCGAAAATTTCTACAAAATTCAATGTAGGCTCTCCACACCAACTCCAACAAAACACAAAAATATCTCATGGACCCAAGTGGTGGAAACAGTCCCAGGATAAACTGCACCCTTCTTTAAAAATTTATGCTGCTAACTGCTAAATGAAACTAGGAAGTTTGGCCTTAGAAGAGATTAGAACATTCTGTAAAATTAATCCTATCCACCTCTCACCAAACCCACAAAAACCCAGGAAGGGTTTGGGCTGAATCCACCAACCCCTGGTGACCCCCAACAAGTGTGAATTACCCAATTTGGCATAAAACGCCTGACAAAATGGAACTGTTCTAGGATGCCCAAAATAGGACACTGAAACCCTCCCAAAGTCCTACAAATATCCCCTCCGGAAAATGCCTGATTTCTCCAACCCAAATTTCTTTGGAAAGAAGCCACCTCCTACTCTTGCGCAGACTTGAGCTAGCGAGTTCTACACACTATAAAAAATGATGGGAAATTCATCCCAAATTATGACCTCACTCACTGCCCTACAAAATGCTCCAAATCTCTGGCCTTAACTATGAAGAATGTATCAAAAAAATCCTAGAGTCTCCAACCAACTGCAGTTGCTCTAAATGATGTCCCATGAACTCCTTTCGTGCCCAGGAAATGTGCACAGCTAGGAAAAATCCTGCAATGAAGCTCAAGAAAAGCCCTAAATTAGACTCCCAAATTACCTCACTAGCGAGACACTTGAATTTCTCTGAAATGAGGGTGTAATTCCACTTGGAATTCCTGGTGCTAAACAACACTTTTCTTCTTGTGCTAAACAACCCCAAGAGAAGATGAAAGGTGAAATATAATAGTCAAAAGATGATTAGAAAATGAGTCCATCCTCCTTTTATAATTTCTCCCCATGCATCTAGACTCTTTTTTTAATTATTATTTTATTAGTCGGGGGCTTTTTTACTAAGTGACTTTTGCCTCCATTTTAATAAAATAATAATTTGCTGCCAATCTCCAATAAAATAATACTTGCCACCTTTCTCCAAAATAATATTTGCCCCTTTACTTAATATCACCAAAATTAGGCAAAATTCTCATGCTCACAAAATTTAGGGTATTATAAAAGAGAAGACAAGAAGTCTATTAGACAACATAGAAAAGAGAGAAGGAAAATGAGAAAAGTTTGGCACTGTTTTGGGCCTCCTACACTTCAAACGTGCAGAGAAAATAAGGGCTTCAATCTATTGCAAGGAAGCCGAGTTGTAGTACCATCAAAGAATTAAGTATTGGTGCCAATAAGTATTGTTTTCAGGACCGAGTTCACTAGGAAGAAGGAGGAAAAGCGAGGGTAAAAGAAGGAAAATCTCACGATTTCATCTCACACGTGTGGCCTAGGGTTTCTGTAAGAAGGGCCGAAAATTGTAGAAGTTGCAGGTAAGCCGAAGTTGTAGAAAGAGAGGTCGAAATTGTAGTCAAGGTGTTGTAGGGCCGAAGTTGAAGACAAACAAGAAGTTCCTAGTTTGACATAGCAAAAAGAGGTAAGGTTTGACTTGGTCTTGGAAGAGTCTTGGTCAAGGGTCTACGTCTTGGAATTCATTAATTGAAGTTCTATAAGAAGAGCATAATTCATGTGGGTTTTCCTCTCAGTTAGAGAGGTTTTGGCCTTGGTTGATTGCCTATATCTTGTGTCCTTGGAACGAACAAAGTTTGTACCTCAAGTCAAATACTCAAAAGACTTGGAATATGAAAATATTCATTGAGGATACAAATATTATTATATAAAAACATATAAATAATGATGATACAATGAGAGCGAGGGGCTTGCTTATATACTAGGCATGTATCTCTTCATGGAAGGTCATGTCTCATTTAGACCTATCTCATCAACCCTAATTACCAATTACTAATCACTAATACAATTATCATTATTATTTATATTTATATTATTTTATTCATAACATTTACTTCCTCCTCATAAATCTTTGTCCTCAAAGCTTATTAATGAAAGGGCTTGATCTCTTTTTCTACTACGAATGTCTTCTTCTTAATCTTTTTTTCTACTATGAATGTCTTCTTGTCTTGGGAAAATCATCTTTGTCGATACAAGTTGATAAGATCCTCTAAGTGACAAACAAAAATGTCATACTGAGAAGGGATTAGACCATCCTAAATTAATCTTTTGTCGAATGTTGTAGTGACTGGAAACTTATGATGACTTATTATCACATGAGTGTATTGCACTGACAATAATATTCTTCATAACATCAATTTATTGTTTATGTTCTAAATACGTAGCTTGATTGAGTTGTCTACTCTCGTGATTCGAATGTCAATAAGGAATTCTAGTGATTTGAATTTCCCTCATCTTGTTTGTGTCGTATTTTTTATTTATTTGAAGTACATGATTTCCTTTAATTATGGAAGTTGAATGCTTAATTTCTGGATCTTCACTTGAATCTTTTGTTGCTGGAACAACAACTTCTGAGTACATCTTTACTTCAACTAGTTTCGTTGTGATATTGACTGGATCAATATTTTTTTTCTTTTTGTCAACTTGAATTTATTCATTTGATGCTTCCTTCTCAATAATTTGTTGTATCTTCTTTTCTAATGACTTCTTGTCCTTCTTAAGCTTCTTAATTTACATCAGTGATTTTTCACTATGGTCTTTAAACCAAGAAACTTCATCATTTTTGTAAGTGGTGATCTTATCAATTTGTTTTTGCATATTTTGTAATACTTTTTACCTTCTTGAAAAAATATTTTTGAAATATCTTGTATGTCTTCGAGTGTTACTGAATTTGATTTTAGTGTAACATTCTGGAGTGTTATTTTCTTCTTTTTGGAGGAAAATGTTAAAAACTTATTTTTCGTATTCAAGATGAAGGAACCATGGGTTTCCATCCAGGGTGAACCTAAAATAATGTCACCTTGATCACTCCATAGGGTTTGAACTAAGAATTGTGAAATGAATGTATAATATCCATTGTTTAATTGTAAATTGGTTATGTCATATATTTTGTTGTTTTTTTTTTTTTCTAAATTACTCTATTTCTATTATAAACATTAAAGTACAAAGCTGCCTCGGTTCGAGGGCAAGGGGAAGCACAATCTTAGGAGCTTGAAATCCTTTGTCTTTCTGCTTCTCCCAGGCTGCCACACCAACGGGAAACCATATATTTTGTTGTTAAAACAGTCAAAATTTTCAATTATATTTGACTTGAGAATCACTAATTAGTTTGTGATTTTAGGTTTTATATAATTTTTACCTTCGACTGGCGATATAACAATAGTAACATCTTTTCCCGCAATCGACTCTTTGATTCTAAATAGCACTAAGGTGTAGTTATATTTAGTTTAAGGGAATCTTCCAGCCTTCATTTCCAAATTAGACTTGTTTCTTTCTCTTTAGAGATTAATTCTTTTTTTGTTTGTTAATAAATTTGTCAAATAGCACTTTAACGTGTGTATATATATATATATATATATAACTCTCTTTTTTCCTTAATTCCATTTTTACGACCTTTTAAAAAACCAACCTTTACCTTTTAAAAAAATACCCTTTTTCTAAATATTCTCTTTACTTTTAATTGTCCCTTTAATAGTTTATAAAAAACACAAGTAAGTAATCCTTTCTTAATTTTATTCACTTATCCTTCCTTAAATAGTCCTTTCTTTATTTTATTCACTTATCCTTTCTTAAATAATCCTTTCTTAATTTTATTCACTTATCCTTCCTTAGTTTTACTTGGCTTAACTTTAATAATCTTTTCTCCTTACTTCAAATATAACCCCATTTTTTTTAAACTTTGTAATTTTCTTTGGTAATTTTAACCTTCACCTATCTTTTTCTTAATTTTAATTTTTAATTCTTATAATGATGCTTTAACTTTCACCTTTTTTTACATGACCTTTTTATAAATTTCACCCACTTTTCAATTGAATTTAAAAACTATTTCCCACAATTAATTATTATACGGATTCTAATATTTCCTTAGTAATTGTTATGAAAGGGTTCACCATAGGGAATGACTTCAATGGCTACTCCTTCGTCACCCTTGAATTAATTTAATTGTATGAATTATCATATTTGTTATTATCTGTTATGAAGGGTCACAGGTCAAAGGTGTAATAAAGCACTAGAATATAATCTCTACACCGTACTGATGCGACTTTACATGGCATCCATGGATTCACTCCTGAATATACAAAGGCGTCAGTGTAAATGGAAGCTGGGTAAAGAGGAAAATAGCAACGTAGGAGTGGTTGCAAATGCAGTAGTGGAAATTGGGAATGGCAGCGATGGCAATTAGCCAGGGAGTGGGATCTGGCAAAGGCGTGGAAGGAGTTGACCGACAGTGAGTACAACTATAGGTGATGGTGGGAGTCGCATGTAGTGGTTATGTGGTGATGAGAAGGGTCCGCGGCAATGACAGTCATTGTGGCGACTGTGCAGCATTTCCGATGGGGAAGAAATCTACAGTGTGTGGGAATGGGGGCGGTGTGTTGTCGACAATGACGACAGTGACAAACAAGTGAGCAAGCAGTTGGGAATCAGTCGGTTGTAGTTGTGCATTTTGGCTGCAGGGAAAATTTTTTGATGCGGAAACCCTGCGACTTTTATTTGCGAGCCAACGTGTGGAGATAGCAATCGTGGAGGCAGTGGTTCAACTAGATTGGCAACGACAGCAAGAAAACAGACCCGATGGTGGCTAGCAGTGGTGGTGGTGACTCGGGTGGAAGTGGCAGGAGAATTTGTTGACTATGAGAAGGTGTTGTTGGCAGTTTTTCTAGAGACCTCCAAAGTTGGTTTGTGGTGGAGCGGGCTACGACTCTTGGACAGTGGGAACTATGACCTATTTTTAATTTTTTCCCTTGTTTTTTTTTTTATAAATTTCTTTTAATATATATTTTTTCTATTATTCTTTTATTTTTTTATTTTTATTTTTAAATGTATGGCCAAAGGCCTAAATCATGAGCTCACAGTATGAAGAAACTCCAGAAGCTCTTATAGTGAAACGCTTCGATTATGACGGCAACCAAGTTGACGAATTTCAATTTAATGGCCAAAGGCCGAGATCAGATAACGTGGCTCTGATATCCAATAGAATGAATGAAGTTTGTACCTCAAGTCAAATACTCGAGAAGACTGAATATGAAAATATTTATTGAGGATACAAATATTATTATATAAAAATGTATAAATAATGATGATACAAATGAGAGTGAGAGGCCTGCTTATATACTAGGCATGTGCCTCTTCATGGAAGATCATGTCCCATTTAGACATGCCTCTTCAACCCTAATTACCAATTACTAATCACTTATACCATTATCATTATTATTTATATTTATATTATTTTCTTCATAATAGTCCTTTGTATCATTGTTCTTTATGGTTTAGTAAATGTTTGATGATGTTTGGTTTGGAAGTAGTTATCACATAGAAAATTGTTCTACTCTATCTTGTTACTAGAAAATCAACAGTAGGGAATGGTTAAGGCCAACCTAGTCACACTTGTACATGTGAGCTCATTAAACCCTCTTGGGAGAAACATTCTACTTCAGTTGTATATAAATATATCACAACACTCATTTCTATTATCTCAATTGCGTGAGTTTCTTGATCTCTTTAGTAAAGTGTTTAAGCTTAAAAGAAATTCATACCTTGGTACAATTGTTGAAATTGGCATTTTCTCTTTTAAGCATACGTGTGATTGATACTTCAATGCACTTGTGCTTGGCTATCTACCCATTTCTCTCTCTAGTGCACTTGTAATTGAGTTACTACAGAATTTGGTTTTGTTTTAGTTCCATTCGATTCCGCTTGTGAATCCTAACACTGTCAAGTTCCCAAATAGGATAACAGTGAAGTTAATGATCCAAACACACACATAGCAATTACTATGGATCAATTATAGTTGCACTCATGGATTTTCCATTATTATTTTTGGCACTTGTGATATTAAGTTATTTCTTTGTTCATTATACTCGAGCATTTCTCTGCATAGAATAAGAAATACATCCCAGTCCAAGACATGAACAGAAAATAAATCCTCTTCTGATATTTCGCACTTGTACAATTAACATACATCGTTGGAACTGTTTGAAAATAAAGTGCAATGTACACAGAAGCCATTAAATTTGGAGGATTATCTAGGGAGAAGTCATCAGAATCATCTTAGAGGAAAAAGACGAGACACAAATGTTAACAGTTTTTAACTTCTAACGATGGAACCCTGACTGTTGTTTGCTTAGGGATTTCAGGTAGCTTACTACAGTTCATCCAATAGAAAAATTATTGTGTTGGTTGATAGCATATACAAGAGCATCACCCCGTTTAATAGTTTTGCATGGCCAGCTAAAGATGATAGAACTTTAATGATACAATGAGTGCATTTGCTTGAGCTTTTTTATCTCCTCAACAAAGCACTAAGTAAGAGAAACTCTTCTTTTTCCATGACACCATAGCAAATGGATTGTCTGCTATTGGTGCTATCAGGATTGCTTCTCCGTAAAATGACCAAACCAATTGACCTGTAAATACGTGTTTTACTCTTAGAAAAATCAGTGGTACTGTACTATCATACTAATATTACATAACAATATAATTGTAAACTACAGAGAGTCAGAAGCTAGATGTTCATTCTAATTTTGTGTAGAAGATGGAAACCACTTCTTGGCGGAGAGCTTCAACATCTCTTGCAAAATCTCCCCATTTATCATCTAACATCAATTCTTCAAGTTTGCATCCAAGTCTCTTCAATGCAGACTCAAAATGGCAAAAATCTTTGAACACTTGGGCATTTGTACTGTTAAGTTGAAGAATACTTCTTATTGCTACTAATGCCTGCATATATAGCAGAAGGTGCCCGAGATCAGGCAACGAGCCTCCTTATTTCCCTTTAACTTGATTGTTTCTCAACTCCAGCTCCTTTCCGCATGATTGAGATCTGTATACTTGATGGTCCAGTGATGCAGCAGTTGTTATCAATTATTCCCGGGTGTGTGTGAGATGTCTCAGCCCTCAGGAGGGGGTGGCCCTATAGGTAGCCCCCCACATGCCCGGATGACCTCTTCATCGCAGCCTTCGATGCAGCTCAATATATTTGATGATGTCAGCCTTAGCCGCTTGCAATTCTTATTTGATTTGCATGTATCAGTCAGATTTTGCAAGCCCTTCCCTTTTTATAGGGGCATTTGGGTTGTATTTGTATTTCATGTACTTAGATATTATTGTATAAGTCCTGGCTGTTATCCCAGGCACAACATGTATGTGGGATTCATCATTATATCTTTTATCTCGCTCATGCTTACGCCAACATGTACTTTACAGTTCGGTCCCTTGTTTACTGGACGCACTATTCTTTTGCACTTTGTCTTGGCGGGCATAGGTATGCCTCCCCCGTCGCCTTTAGCACATGTACCCACTCATAAAAAGAGACTTGTCTCACTTGTAAGTCTCATCTCCTCAGGGTCTAGTTCTTCAGCACATTATTCTACCTTACATTCCTCTATCTGAAGTTCCTTTTGATGTTTGGTGATTGAGTTCTTACAACGTACTTCGGTCATACGATTTTCTCCTAACACTCACAGGCTGGGGGGCAATCTGCTACACCATTTTTTGGTCATATAACCTATTATCATTAGATGGACCCAAGTACACCATGTAAGACCAATTTTACCCTAAGTAAAATTGCTTTCACTATGTAAAATAACTTAATAAAACACATTTATTAGGTTGTTTATGGTCTAAATAGGAAACCCCAAGGGGAAATATTAAACAAATCTATATTTGTTTGGTTTTCCTCATGGAATAATTAATTAAAAAATAATTTAACTATTATTCCGGGTCATATTTAACTCAAAACAAGGAAATTAATTAGATAAATCCGTATTTATCTAATTATTTTCTAGGAATAATTATTCAAACCTTATTTAAATAATATTCCTTGTTAATTTTGACTAAATCATTTTTAAATAATTGAATAAATCATTATTTATTCAATTATCATTCAACCACTTCCTTAAAATGATAAATAAATCATTTATTTATTTATTATTTACAAATAAAGGGATTTCACCCAAGTCAAATACCTTTCCCCTCCAAAAAATATAATAAAATATTCCATAAAAGGTAGATGTAGATTTGGTTAATATTATTTTAATCATGCACCAAGATCTAGAATGACCTAATATTTTGTTATAAATAGAAGGGTTTTTCCTGCCATTCTTCACCTTTTGATGCCTCTTAGATAACTCTGGATCTAAACTCTTGGTTTGATTTTGAGCCATTATCATTTTCATATTTTCCATTATTTACTTTGTGAGCTCCCTTTGAGTTCTATATTTGTCTGGGTTTTCTACGCCAACAAGAGAGAGAAATTCTAGATCTGAAGTGCTGAGGACTTCCAAGAACCCATCCCATTGAGGAGAATTGGAAACACCTTTCTTGTTTCCATCCCAGGTGCCATTAATATAAAATTCTTTGAAACATATTATTCTTGTCTTGTCTATTGGATGCATGGAGAAAAACCTTATTTTTACTGCTTAATGTCTTTTTATGCATAGATCTGGATTTTTGCAGCATTTTTCTTGATCAACTAACTGCAGATCTGAAGATATTGGCAACCATCTTTGATGTTAAGGCTATAATTTATGTGTAGCTAAAGTGGTTTTTTTCATACACTTTGAATAAAGATTCATACTAACACATAATCCTGAATAAACTTCCTATAATACCTAGTATGCCCAAATATTGAGTGCAACTGCTTAACATTCTCAAGTATCTCCAAATTAACTATGACTGCAATCTTTCTAGGATCTACCATCAACCCGTGCTAGCAGAAAATGTGTCACAGAAGTATCCCAAATGGTACACAGAATATATGCTTATTCAAATTCAGGTAAATTTTATACTTCCTACAGGTACCCAACATAAACCAAAAATTTGAAACATGCTTCTTTAACAACCTCAATACAGTCCAGTCATCAAATCCTTATGTAGTCCATCAACAAGGGAGATTCCATACAAACAATATGATCTTCAATCCTTCATCGCCTTAGCTCTCATACCATGTTGAAGAATCAATGAAAATATATATTAGGGTTTGATTGTTTGATCTTGATAATTAGTTTTGATTATGTTGTTTTACTTACTTATTTATTATCTTTATCATTCATCAAGAAATTACCATAAATGTGTTTATGAAAATCAAGAACAAGAGACACAACATATAGACACAATGTCAAGGAAAAATACCCTTCGAGGGCAAACCCAATTCAAGATAATTCTTACTTATAAAATTATTCTTTGAGAAACTTCACCCCAGAAATGAGCCAAACAACTCCTCCACACCAAGTTAGCCTTCTAGATCTTTGACCCAGAAGCGTTAGCAACTAGTCTTATAGTATGTTCGCATATTTTCAACAACAACAACTTCCAAACTTCAAAGAATTTGATCTCCCAAGGGAGGCCACAAAAAAAATATATTCCTTTACCAAAAAAATTATTTTCTCTTTATCTTTCACCTAGACCCACCTCACACTTCTTTTTCCTCCTTCAATTTTGAAATTTTTTCCTTGATATAGTGAATTGCATGGAATGAATCCAACCTCCTTGCATTTATATCCTTCTGATGGGTTCAAATTCCTTCCTTTCAGGCCTACTTGATATCCTTTAGGCCAAATTGATGTGGAAGGATACTAGACTACTTTTGACTCAAAAATAAACCAAATTACATTATTCAAAATCCCAAGGAGGGTCAATATAAATTTGTAATGACTAACCTAGAAGTCCACAATTAGGAAATTATACTTAAAGTGGCCCAAGAATGAAACCCATGCTTTAATAATTCATTTAATAGCAAAAATAAATTTAAAAATAATAATATAAATAATTTATCTTCAATTATTTTGATGAGTACAATAAATATAAATTATGAAGAGTGAACATAGTTAAAATATTCAACACTAGGTTACCTTAAGGAATTCTAACTCGAGTAAACATAACATACATACCTTGTATAACAATAATAACACCCACAGGGGCTAATACAACCATTCAAGCCTCTTACCCCTCGGTCTCACTGACCTATTGAACTCTTTGAGCTATAGACGCAAGCACAAGCTTACAAGCCAACATTCAAGAGGCTCTCAACATAGGCATAACACATCATGCGAGGGTCTAGCTACTAAATTCCCTTGTGTTGTGACAATTTCCCCGGGATTTGAGCCACATCTTCAGGCCTAGAACCCAGGTCACTATCGAGAAATTCTTGTAAAATTTAAGAGATGTTAAATAAAAATAGGACAATGATACGGAAGTAATCACATCAACAAGAAATCATCTAGACCCCTCCTATCCATGACAATAATTTTTCCAAACATGTCAAGAACATTGAAACTACGGGTGTAAACAACATATATGAGCATAGGGATCTCATAATTATATGACAATTGATAATAAGCATTTATCCCCTACATAATTTGATGCAATACCATATATTTTATCATAGATACATTTTTCATTCATTTATAAGTAAAAACATGGGTAGAGCCATATATCATGACTGTCAATGTAAATGCTTATAGCCAACATAATAACAATGTAAATATCATATACACATGCGTCTGTGCGCCACAAAAAACAAGCATGCACCAGTAACGATGCGTCTATTTTTATCGTGCACTAGAGTTGGTGCACCTAGAAATTTGAAGCATGCTGCAAATCATGACCTGTCCTATCTCAAGTGGTGCATTGACTAAAAAAAGCGGCAAACATCAGCTAGTGGTCAACAATGCGGTCGTTTAATCGATCAGACTGTTGAATATCAAAAAATTCAGGAGGGCGGTGCACTCACAAGCTACTTGCCTCGGGTAGACAGTTTCATCAGCACACTGCTCTCCTTGCATCGTTACATGGTCAATGATGCGGTGGTATAACTGACCACACCATTGACTATGTACCAATATTGGGAGGGTGGTGCGCTGACCAAACTATACGAGTCGGGGCATATAGTTTAGGTAGCACACCGCCCTCATTTACATGACCACACCATTTACTATGTCCACTTCGGGAGGAAGGTGCGCTGACAAAAATACCCAACCCGGGGTGCATATTTCCATCAACGCACCACATTCCCACACTACGACGTGGTCAATGGTGCGGTGGGGCAACCGACCACACTGCAACTTTTTTAATTTTAAAAAATCATTGTGTGTCATTGTGGTATTTCCCCAAAACCAGTGTAGATACTGTTAGCAATGGTCATGGTGTAGTTTGTGAATTTACAGGAAGCACCGCGAATAGGTGCGAGTCAAATGGCTCAAGCAGATCATGTGGGAATATTTTTTTTTAAATAAGGTGAATTTTAAGTTATTTTAGAAAACTAATCTGCTAAAAGGTTTAATTATTGAAAAACAAGTAAAAAATCTATACATTTGGGCGTCGAGTTGTTTAATTTGAAAAACTAAAATTTCCCACTGTTTTGTAAAGTTCAAAATGGAGATGGTGAGCAATGGACAACAACAATGCATGTAATCACACAAGGCAAATTTTCACCGGTGCTTAAGAGCTCTGGAGCACTGAAAAGTGAAAAATGTAGATTTTTTGTCGTAACTTTTATAAGGGGTTCCTCAAAAAAATCCGCTAAAGGGTATTTTCCTTGTAGTGTCATATGGAAGTGGAAATAAAGTTTCAGATTAAAAGGCCCTCTTAGGGATTGTTCCACTCTTATCATATGGAAGTGGAAATAAAGTTTTAGATTAAAATCCCTTAGGGGTCATTCGAGGGATGCCATTTTCAGTAATTAGAATTTAAGCTAACTAATTCATATATGTTACTATTATTATTATCATTATATTAAAATAACATTACTTTACAAACCTACTTACTAATTACTATCTTCTTTTTCTCAATAGTCTACAACACATGATTGTTGTTGGAATTAGGGATGATTTTAGATACTTCCACAAGGAAAATGCTACAATAGTGGAGAACCTATTAACTAACTTTTGTTGCCCTTTGTTGAGAAATTAATTGTCACTTAGGAATAAGGCTATCACTTCATTATTTTCCCTTCAACTAATTCTCATGAGTGACAAAATATGTGGCCTATTCTCACAACAACATGGAACCTCCGAGTTAAAACATCCTTAATTTTTCAAGTCATGACATGAGGAGTGGTAGTGGCTCGAAATAGCAACACTTTTAATATTCTCTTCGTAGTTCGAATTACACTCACATAAAATGAAATTACCAATATGTGGATTACTTAATCTTAAGTCCAAGAAAATGTTGATGTAATCCAGCATCACTTCGCTCTAGTTTTGGTAGTAGATAAACTATTAGTATCATCTACAAATGAGTGTATCCAACATTTTTATTTCAAAATTCACTTATCATATGAGGTGAAGTTATAAATAAGTAAATTTAGTAATCCTAACTTAGATCTAATTAAATAATTAAAAATTCATTTCTTTTCCAAATAGAAAAATCATTGAATATTGTCCATTGGGTGTAGTTTGGGTAATAAAGAGGAATGGCTTTTATCCTACACATTTGGGTTTGTGGCCAATGGAAATTGACATAATTGACAAGAGAGAGGTAGTTTTTAAGTAGAAATCTATATTTCTACCTAAAATAGACAAAGATGAGGGATTTCTACCTAAACTAGACAAAAGTGGAGAGTAGGTTTTCAGTATATGTGTATATTTCTATCTCAACTTGAGAAAGGTGGGTTTTTTTAAGATGTGTATCCATCTTCAATACAATTAACAACACTATTTAGAAAAATAAAAAACACTATTGAAAATTGAATTTAAAATAAAAATAAAAATTTAGAGATGATATCATTACAAAAACAATTAAATTTCCAACCATGCTAATAAAGAAACCTTATAGAAATATTTTTATTATAAAAACAATAAATTTCCAACCATGCTAATAAATTTTAAAAAATAAATTTCCAACTATACTAATAAATTTTTGAATTTTTTATTTTACAAATAGCCAAATTGCAAAACACTCCTAAAAGAAATGTATAAGCAAAGCTATGAAAAAAATGATGGATTTTTCTGCAGTGACAATTGGATTATGCAACTGGGGTAATGAGATTGCAGCATTTATCTTCTCTCTTTTGGCTGTGCCAAAGCAACATAAAGATGTTTTCCAGCCACACAGATAGCCAAATTGCAAAACACTCCTAGAACAAATGTATAAGAAAAGTTATGAAAAAATGATGGATTATTCTGCAGTGCCAATTGAATTATGCAACTCGGGTAATGAGATTGTAGCATTTATCTTCTCTGCTCTTTTAGCCAAAGCAACATAAAGATGTTTTCCAGCCACAAGTTTTCCATTCATTTCCATCATAGCTAGGGATGCTTGAGAAGGAGTTGAGAATGCCACAAATCTTGAACCTTTACTCTGTCCATGAAAGTCTTTGATTACTTTGCATGAAGTGACTGTACCATAATTAGAAAAAAGTTTTATCAACTTGGTATTATCAATACTATCATCCAAATTTTCTAAATAAATATTTGTTCCATATTTCCTCTGAAATTTTGTCCCATATTGCCTCCTCAATTCAGACTTCGTCAATGTTTTTTTAACATACCATTCCTCCCCATCAATTTTATGATTCTCAATGCAATTTTCCGCAGCATCTGCGTTCTCAAAATTGACAAATCCAAAACACTTTGAATTACCGTTTCGCATCCCGGATCCTTTGTCGCACTTGTAATTGTTCCATACATTCCAAAATAATTTCTCAAATCCTCACCATTCATCCACTCTGATAAATTCCTAACAAAAACCTTATTGTTTCCATTTTCTCGTTCTCACTACTCCTTTTTCATGAATGGGCCAACATAAACCTTTTCTGCGTAGATAAACTGAACATCCAAATATTTTATTGCATTTTGGGCTGCCTCTTCATGTTCATAAATCAAAAATCCATATCCTTTGGATTTAACTGATGCATCTATTTTAATATTAGAACAGAGAATGGGTCCACACATAGCGAAAGTACGATAGAAAGTATAATCGCTTACTATTTTATCAAGATTGCTATCAAATACCTTAGCTGAACCAAAGCTGCGGATGCTGGGGTCATGGGGTGAGTACATTATCCGAATAGGGTTTCCATTAATGGATGTAGAATTCAAGCCACGTAAAGCCTCCCTAGCATTTTCACCCGAATTGTAATAGACATAGTCGTATCCCAGAGAATTGTTGGTATTGGCATCTCTGCATATGTAAATAGAGAGCACCGGGCCAATCTGGCAAAAGAGATCATACATCTAGGCCTAGTTAACATTGGGATCCAAATCCCCCACATACAGAGATTTAGGTAGTAATTGATTGTTTTTTCCATTATAAACTGTTGGTTGCTGCTGTGAAACACTTTGTGCTGCTGGTTGTATGTTAACATTGGGATCAAAATCCCCCACATACAAAGATTTAGGTAGTAATTGATTGTTGTTTCCATTATCAACTGCTGGTTGCTGCTGTGAAATACTGTGTCCTGCTGGTTGTATGTTAACATTGGGATCCAAATCCCCCACATACAGAGATTTAGGTAGTAATAGATTGTTGTTGCCATTATCAACTGCTGGTTGCTGCTGTGAAACACCGTGTTCTGCTGGTTGTATGTTAACATTGGGATCCAAATCCCCCAGATACAGACATTTAGGTAGTAATTGATTGTTGTTGCCATTATCAACTGCTGGTTGCTGCTGTGAAACACCGTGTGCTTCTGGTTGTACGTTAACATTAGGATCCAAATCCCCCACACACAGAGATTTAGGTAGTAATTGTTCTTACTGCTGTTATCAGCTTTACTCGTTAACTGCTTTAACAAACATACTGTCTTTCTTTGGTTGTATTTGAATACGTGCCCATTTCCTCCTCTTTAATCAACGATGCTAAGCAGGAAGCACAACTGAAAATGCCAGCTCAGCGAAATAAAATCCAGGCACCCAATTCAACACGAAATAACAGTTCAGCCTAAGCCTTGTCAAAACTAAGCCACACTGGCAGTGCTGGATGCAAAGTCACGTGGATGGGGAATCAAAGCAACCATTTCAACGGATGAAGATTCTAGCGATTTCCCTGATTGTGATTCTTCGCACCTACATTAGAATTCAACGCTGAGCATTCCACTTCGACTCAATATGAAAAGAGGGATATAGGAATAATTCGACAAATTTGTAGTCGACGGGATTTTCGAAATAGGTGCAAGGGTTTGTTAGGTTTTCTCTTCATGGGTCGGCAGGAGTGTAATTTTCACAAGATTAAATAGAAAAATCCATCATGATAATTCAAAACGTACCGTAAATACTTGACTAATTAAATAAATATGTTATTTAATATATAAAATATATATTTAATCACAAGTGTAATGTAAGGTTACGTTACGTTATTTTATTTATTAATAACTTTTTAATTAAAAATAAAATTTTGTTTTTTATTTATTTATTTGATTAACCTTTATGGAGTGTAATTTTCACAAGATTAAATAGAAAAATCCATCATGCTAATTCAAAACGTAACCGTAAATACTTGACTAATTAAATAAATATGTTATTTAATATATAAAATATATATTTAATCATAAGTGTAATGTAAGGTGACGTTACGTTATTTTATTTATTAATAACTTTTTAATTAAAAATAAAATTTTGTTATTTATTTATTTATTTGATTAACCTTTATTCTATTTTACAATAATGAATAATAATTGATAGATAAATATCTTTGGGATTGATTACATCTACCTAAATTATGGATCACAAAAGTCTTAGATCTAAAATAATTTATGGATTAATCTTATTTTACAATAAAAATTGTAACGGCACAAGTGTTTCAACAATTAGGATTGTCGGCGCACGAGGGTCATCTCCAAGTTTTTTGGTTGTCGTACTTCTAGGAATTATGTATCCCAACCTTTCTCGGAACAATGTTTCCTCGAACCCCGGGTCCAAACGAGACATAGACACAGAGTATGTAGTGGAAATCGAGAAGCTCAAAGAAAATACTTCAGTAAGAAAGAAAAAGGAACTATTGCGACCCCATAGGTCATATTTATAGTTGTGGCGCATCTTCAATGGCTCCTTCTGCATTAATGGGTCTTCATAAATGACAAAACAGTCCCAAACCTAGCAAAATCCCTTCATTAAATGTAATGCAGAAGCCACCATAAATGGTAATAACGTTGTCTTTTCCATATTTTACTCTTCCAACGGCTAGTTTTTGACACCGTTGTGACCCACTTGACCTCCTAACGCAACCACTGCGCACACGTTTTACTTTTCTGCGCATCCACTAACCCATATGCGCAGGTTCGGTACTCTGCCATATAGTCATTTGCTAGGCACAAGTTGATCCCTGTACAACTTCAGACGACTTCCATTGACATACCCAAGAAGGTATTCTTCACTCAATGTGGCCAGGTGCACTACAGCTCCATCAGTGATCTCCTTAACAACATCGAGCCCTAGCCAATGCATCTTCAATTGCCCTGGGTGGCATGGAAACTTGATGTCATATAGTAAGAACAAATCATCTTTTTTGAACACCTTTTTCCTGATATGCCTATCATGCCATGCTTTTTCACGTGCTTTTTGAACCTACTAGTGATAATTTGCAACAAAGTGATCTTCTTCTAGAGAAACCAACTGCGAAAACTATTATTCTAGAGCATCTTCTGCAGCCATACTGGTGAATGATGCAACACACATACTAGGAATAATGAACTCCATTGGAAACATAGCTTCTTTCCCATATACCATCTTGAAAGGTTTCCTTCCAATCAACTTCTTGTAGGTGGTCGTATATGCCCAAAGAACTGTTGGCACTTTCTCATCCCAATCATTTCAACTATAATTCCACACCTTGATCAGCGTAGTTTCTAGTATCATATTGAATGCTTGAACCATGGCATTCGCCTGAGGATGATAGGGAGAGCTCTTCTGATGAAACACCTTGAATTCTTTAGTCAATGCTTTAATGGTGTCATTTAAAAAATGTGTACCCTGATCACTTATTATAATATTAGTACAACCAAACCAAGTCACAATATTCTCAAATATAAATTGTACTCTTGTATCAGTAGTACAATCCTTCACAGTTTTGGCCTCAACCCATCTTGTTACATAATCCGTTGCAGTGATACTTTAGCGCACACCACTCTTCTTTCCTTAAAGATTGATAGGTCCCACAAAATCTATAGCCCATTTCCTAAAATCTTGCAACACCATCTGTGGATGCAAGGGAATATCGTCTATGCACCATGGATTTTCCATCCTTTGGCATACATCACATGCACGACAATGCTCATCGGCATCATTGTGTAGCGTGGGCCACCATAACCCAGCTCGCAAAATCTTCTTCCTAGTAGTCTTACCTGCATAATGACCATCAGAAACCCCTCCATGAGCTTCATTAGGGATTGCACGTCTGTCATACTCCACAACGTATCTTCGCATAACTTCCCTTGCACCCATTTTGTACAACTATCTAACAATAATGGTGAAGTCTATTTCGCGCGCCATGGGCTCTTTCTTCTGTTGAACTAAATATTCATCATTCGCACATCCAGTAGTCAGAAACTAAATGATATAGGGGAAATTATCATCATCCAACTTTATCACAAACAAATACGCATTTGTAAATCCGTCTTACAAATTTGTAGGTTCTTTTGCAGTTTCAATGCGTGATAGATGGTCTGGCTCAGCTTTTAGCCTTCTCGGTTTTACCATAATCTCAAAATAATTTCGTTGGAATAACATCAACCACCTACAGATCTTCCCCCCCCAGCATAGTCTTAATGACCAAGTACTTCAAAGAAGAAGGATCAGTGAACATCTTAAAGTGCCCTCTTAAGAAATAGTGGCATAATTTCTACAATGCACATACCATTGCTAGTCCTTCTCTTTCTGTGGTTGAGTAATTCCTCTCTACACTTGAAAGTTTTCAGCTTGCATAAGAAATAGGATGATCGATACCACCCACTCTTACCTGTGCTAAGATAGCTCTAAGCGCAATGCCGGAGGCATCCACATGTACATGAAATAACTTTGACCAATTTGGGAAGACCAGCGTGGGCACAGTGACCATATTTTCTTTGAGCAACTCAAAACTCTTGTGGCAATCCTCATCCTAATAGAACATTGAATCCTTCTTGAGCATATTTTCTATGGGTGTGGTTATTAGCGCATAATGTTACACCATTTTTTGGTCATCTAACCTATTATCATTAGATGGACCCAAATACACCATGTAAGACCAATTTTACCCTAAGTAAAATTGCTTTCACTATGTAAAATAACTTAATAAAACACATTTATTAATTTGTTTATGGTCTAAACAGAAAACCCCAAGGGGAAATATTAAAAAAATCTATATTTGTTTGGTTTTCCTCATGGAATAATCAATTGAACAATAATTTACTTATTATTCTGAGTCATATTTAACTCAAAACAAGGAAATTAATTAGATAAATCATTATTTATCTTATTATTTTCTAAGAATATTTATTTAAACCTTATTTAAATAATATTCTGTGTTAAATTTGACTAAATCATTTTCAAATAATTGAATAAATCATTATTTATTCAATTATCATTCAACCACTTCCTTAAAATGATAAAATAATCATTTATTTATTTATTATTTACAAATAAAGGGATTTGACCCAAGTCAAATACCTTTCCCCTCCAACAAATATAATAAAATATTCCATAAAAGGTGGATGTAGATTTGGTTAATATTATTTTAATCATGCACCAAGATATAGAATGACCTAATATTTTGTTATAAATAGAAGGGTTGTTCCTACCATTTTTCACCTTTTGTTGCCTCTTAGATCACTCTGGATCTAAACTCTTGGTCTGACTTTGAGTCATTATTATTGTCATATTTTCCATTATTTACTTTGTGAGCTCCCTTTGAGTTCTATATTTGTCTGGGTTTTCTACGCCAACGAAAGAGAGAAATTGTAGATCTGAAGTGCTGAGGACTTCCAAGAACCCATCCCATTGAGGAGAATTGGAAACACCTTTCTTGTTTTCCTTCCAGGTTCCATTAATATAAAATTATTTAAAACATATTATTCTTGTGTTGTCTATTGGATGCATGGAGAAAAACCTTATTTTTACTACTTAATGTCTTTTTATGCATAGATCTAGATTTTTGCAGCATTTGTCTTGATCAACTAATTGCAGATCTGAAGATATTGGCAACCATCTTTGATGTTAGGGCTATAAGTTATGCATAGCTAAAGTGGTGTTTTTTCATACACTTCGAATAAAGATTCATACTAACAACTGGCGACTCCACACGGGTTTTCAATTACGACCGCTATCATTTTTCGTATTCTTGCATATCCAGCTACTTCAAACCCTATGGTTTCTCTTCAGCTTTTCGTTTTTCCTATATTTATGTTATTTTTCACCCATAAAATCCTTAAATATTAAAATTTCTAACTTCTATGTGTTTCTGGCCCTATTGCGCAGGTAACAAACATCAGCCGCAACTAAGACGACAACTTTGTCTGAAATCTGCCGCTGAGAGACCCGGAAGTGTAGGTCGTACTTTTCGGCCCAAAAAGTATGACCTAGACTGTAGGACGCATTTTTTAGCATCAAAACTATGACTTGGATAGAAAAAAGGTCAGAACCTGTGACCTAAATTTTTTTTGCATATTTTCTGAAAGTTTTATGGGTTTGTCTAAAGCTTTTGTCAAGGTTGTCCAGCCTTCGTCTCTGCCCGTTTAGACCTGTTTCTATTCCTTTTTACTCAAGTAAGTGGGAATCTAGCCCCCTAGGGCTTCAGTACCCTCCATTTTTTGTGGAAGAGTTTTAGCTATTGTAGGTGTCTAAATTTTCAGAGTTTCAGCCTTTTCTTTTATAGATCAATGACCCTATCCACCACGATGTTGGTTGGCCTGGTATGCTATGATGTTTGTTGGCCTAACCATATCTAATCTTTCCACCTGTGCTGTTCATTAAATTCCATTACCGATGATTCCATCTGTCTTAGGTTGTTCCAACACACGCTTACGGGCAAAGCTTCTAAGTGGTTTGTTGATTAGACCACCTCTTCCCATACCACCTTTGTGACCATTGCCCGAGCCTTCTTGTCTTATTTCCAGCTCCTTCTCCGATACGACACTAGTACCAAACTCTTGAATTCTTTCTGTCAATAATTTGTGCCCCACCTTTCCGATCATGTCCAGGAATGGCAGAGAAGAAAGAGCTTATGTCGAGCTCCTACCTTTGAGGACCGTGTCTATACGGGCTGGTTCCTTAGATCTCTCTTACCCACCATTGGCAAAGATATCGCCTCACAGTTCCCTCAGACCAAACAATCCACCCTCCAAATAGCCTTGAAATATGACCTCATCTATGCTCAGTCTGGTTATGTTTATATCGTCCTTCCTGACCTCCCCAAACCCAATGGCGCTAATGCCCCGGGGGCATCTCATTCTACCATCGATATCATTGGAGCTCTTTCTCATCCATATGCTCAACCTCCTATGGGCCATGGTCTCCCTCAGGGAGGGACCAACACTTCCAACACTTTCCCCCTCCAGGTAGCATGTATCCAGAGTACGACATGCCTCATCCTTTTGCCCAATCTCCTACTTACCTCAATGTTTCCCAACCTCACCTTATTCACAGCCTGGTGCTCCAGATCCTCTAGCATTTGCACCTCTACCTCCCTTGCCTTCTCAACCATAGCAACAGCAACTACCACCCCCTCCGGGGAAAGTATTTGCACAACAAGGTGCGACTAATCCTCCTTCCTCTCAAAGGAAGGGGAAAGGCAATTAAAACCAATCTACCCCTGGTAATCATGGACCTAATCCTCAAGGTATTGACTCTAATGTTGCTAACCAGTAACAGGGCACTCAGCCCAAGCTAGACAAGCCCATTCGTACAAATAAGCCTTGTTCGTGTTGCGGTGTTTATGGTCATTACACTCACGATTATCCCCTTTTACCACAGATGCGGCAGATGTGGGAGTCTCAAGCCACTTTGTGAGGATAGCATGCCTCCCCTATTGATCCCCCCAATGTGACCACTGCTCAACCAACTGTGTTTATAAATCCTTTCCCCCAGCAAGGATTCATGGCTACCCAACCACTTGACGAACAAGGGGCCACTCAACCTTATCCTTCTAGTTCCTCTGATTACGAGATCCTCATGATGAACTATGATCAACCTCTAACCATTGACCTTAACCTTCAAACTCGGTCTCGTTAGTACCCCAAGCCTCACGCTCCGTCTGTCCTCGAGTCACCTTCTTTAGGTTCTACAGAGCCTCTTTTGACATCCAATGGTCCCTTGCACATCCCTCAGCCCAAATTTGAGGTTCATACCAAGATTCCTAAGGGAACATTATGCCGAAATGCTACTTCTAGTCAAGCTGATCATCCGTATAGCATATTAGATGATTTGGCATAGTCTCCTGCTGCCATTTCAACACTGGTACTCCTCCAGTCATGCCCTTCTCAAAATGAGGCTCTACTATCCACCATGGGCACTCTAGATCCTGCTAATGACCAATTGATTATTTTTTATCCATGTTAATCAACTTAATAGAATTTATAATATATACAAATTTGCAGTTTCATGTAGACTCAGAATCGAGTTCAGATGCACAAAATATTTAAATAGATCCAAAACATTGGAAGCTCTTATGAGGAGAATCATACTGCAAGGCACATTTGGTAAATGAAAATGGATAGCCTCTTGACCCTGCCAAATGTAACAATATTGCATATTCTAGCCACAATCCCGGGACAATGATGGTAATAATAATTATTTGGTATATTAATGTAATTATTTCAATGTAAAATCAATTAATCATGCATTTTCAACATTCTTAGTAATTGATATCATAGATTTTGTACTAATAATGTTCAAATATATTTTTTGAAATGATTAGGATTCTAGTGCTGATAAGCGACCTACCTACCATCTTCCATTGCACCCCACGACAATGTAAAATCGAGAGAAGGATGAATTATGAGAAAAAATAATAGACGAACGAAACCAAGAATGGTTGAATCAACCACCGATTCAATTCCCACTACGTCCAGATTCACCAATTAGGAATGACTAAAAAAATAGTAGTTTTTCACAAGTTGGCAAAGGAGGCAATCAAATAGAGGTTTGTATGGATGATTACTTAAGCGATACAACTGCCATGGAGACAATGTTGTTAGATGCATTCTAAAATGATGATTAGCTAGGGGATGATGCTCATATCGCTAACACATTTTTTAAAATCCTTAGATTTGCTTCCACCACCCCTCTCTTTGAACCTAGCGGTTAGTCAAAGTCTACACAGTCATGGACAACGATGTTACTGTACAACTTAAAAGAAAATTTTTGCTTGTTGAATGCATTTTTCTAAGAAATTTTGAGGTAAGTTACCATAAAGTCCCCACTTATATAATTTCGAGAAATATAATCACACAATGAACATTAAAAATGGTCAATTTTATGAATGTTAATAATTATATCGGCATTAATGCACATTTAATATTGTCCATGATCATAAAATATAGGTTTTTCAAAGATAAGGTTCTTCTGAGTGATAATGTATTGCCCGGTAGCTGCAAAGAGGCAGAGAAATTATTGAAATGTTGGGTGTTGAGTACATATCATATCATGTATGTCCAAATGATAGTATTCTATATAGAGGAGAATATGAAAACAAAGAGATATGTCCAAAATGTGGGCATGATAGGTATGATAAATAAAAAATAAGGGTAAATCATGTGGTCCTCCTTTTAACATATTGAGTCACATGCCTATAATCCCAAGGATTCAAAGGCTCCTTCCTTGCAAATAATTAGCTATGTTGCAGGGATGGCATGCCTCACATAGAAGTCAGTTGGGAGTTATGCGAATCCCAAAAGATTCAATAACCATGAAGCATATAGATGATACATGGCCTGAAAAATTCAAGGATGAAGTACGAAGTCTACGACTCAATATAGCCATGGATGGCGTCAACCCATATTCACTCCAGAACACCAACTATTTTGTTTGGCTTGTAGTAGTGATCAATAACAATACCCCCCATGGTTGTCTATGAAGAATTAACATCTTATGTTGGATCACATAGTCCTTGGTAGAAGACAAGTGAAGAATATGGATGTCTAATTACAACCATTGGTAGATGAATTGAAGGAATTATGGGATGGGATAAATGTATATGATGTATCAAGACCCATCGCAACAGAGAGGAGTTTTATATTGTATGGCATATGTTCTTACACGACACATGATTATCCAGGATTAAAAGTTTTCTCTCTTAAATTACATGTTTATTTATTTGTTTATATAGGTAACAATATTATTTCACATAATATTTATTTAATTCATTTCAGTTTTTATAATCTTCATGATATTATCTAACGTGCCATGCGTATAAATTGTATACAATAATTTCACAGGTCTTGTAACAAAAGGGTATTTCGGACGTAAATGTTGCAGACCTTCTTTGAAAGCTAGATGGTCCAACAACCTACAAAAGCCATTGTGTGACTGCTCCAGGGTATTCCTCCAAGAAGAACACCCTTACAGAAGAGAAGCATCCGCTTTCAATGGTAAACAAGAGAGAACCCAAAGGCCTCCAATAATGACACCAGTTGAATGGCTTCGAGCATATGAGAGAGAGAAGGAGAAGGAGTTCATAGAAATGTTCGATTCAAATGGGGAGCCTATGCTCGATGATCCAAAATTCTTTGACACCTATGTTGAGAAATTTCCCATCGGGATAAAAAGGAAATATATCTTTTATAACCTCCCATATTGGGAGCATATTAATATTACCCATTTATTAGATCCCATGCATATATTTAAAAATGTTTCATCTTCTTTATGGAGGCAAATATCATCGAAACAAAGTGACACATTCGCTGTTAGGAAAGATCTTACTACTTCAAAAACTAAAAAGAAACATTGGCCAAGACGATTAGAAAGTACAAGATCAGAGGAAGGCATTGGTCCCTCTAATTCATGGTATTTCAAATGGTGATGTCCCATGGATATTAAAAAAAGATGATATATCTTTGGAAAAGGAAGTTATAATGGGTGTGAGGGTGTCATCTTCACAGGCTCTTCACTATGACGTTGCTTCATCATGGATGAACATTTTTCAGGGTTGAAATAGCATGATCATTTGAATCTTCTAAGAGTACGTATAATGTTAAAATCATGATTCTATTATTAGTTATATTAATCAATTTTATCCCATGCACGAATCATTAAACATAGCTAATTTTTATATTATTGCATGTGTTTATAACTTTGTAGTGTCATTATCCTTTTTTGGTGTGTGGGTGTGTGAAACATGAATTCCCCCAAGACCTAGGACATTCCATATCTAAATTATCTGCATGTGTTCATTGGATCACGTCAAAGGAGATTTGTGTGGCTAGAATTCCACGGCAGCATCAAGAGATTGTTGAGATTGTTTGTATCTTTGAGAAGGAACTTCTGACGAGTTTCATGGACATGCAAGTTCATCTTCTAATCCACCTAGTAGATGAGGTTGAATTATTTGGGGTGGTTTTTTGTCATTGGATGTTCTTCTTAGAGAGGTACATGAAGAAATTGAAAGGTTTTGTTCGACAAAGGGAAAAAACATAGGGATCTATGGCAGAGGGTTACATATTGTGTAAGTATTTCTATTATTCCAGTGAGTACATCAAGAAAATCGACAACAGACCAGGTGTGGTAATTTACGAAAATGAAAGGGATGAAGATAAAAGAGAAGGGGAGATGCTCCAAACAAATGGAAAAAAGCACTTGATAAAGAGTAAGGAAATTATAATTTTTCAGATTTATGCAAAGTAAATATTCATGTTGAAATTCAATATAATGTATATTTTGATCGCTATGTACTATATGTCGGCTTGATTTCATCAACAAATGCAGAAATTGAAGCAGTCAACAACTTCATTCTTTACAATTCTGAAGCGACACAACCATGGGTCACATTATATGAACAAAAGAGGATGAAATGGGATAGTGACATGAAATAATTCATACAGTTGAATGGTAGAAGTGTGCCTTATCCCGATCATTTAAAATAAAATTTTCCCCAACAGTTCGGTTGCTGATCAAGTCAGAGAGAAATAAGGTACAACCGGTCGTTACCCACGTGCTGAAGAGGATGCGCTAAACGAAGGGATTGGGTGCACCAACTCGGTAATAATCTATTAAATTTATATGTACACTTGAAACTTTCTAATGCACCTTTCAAATGTAAATACATCTATATTTCATATTTTAACTTTTGGGTCATTATAAGACACATGACACTATGATTTTTTAAACTTTTTCATAGCTGCATTTTCTCCCATCTATGTGGGCATATGGACACCATTTTTGCACATAAAATGTTGATTATGGATAGATGACAGAAGACAGTGGAGTGGAAGTCGAGTTCAATCAATCTAGTCGATCTAGCCACCGTGATCAAAACCTAGTATGGGGGGCGTTAGGTTACGTCAGAAAGATACATGAAATCATTGAAGTGGATTTCTCATATTTATAATGTGTTATTTTTAGGTGCAAGTGGTGGGACACCTTTGATCGGAATAATGTAAAGGAATATCACGATAGTAGGCCAATATGTATAAACTCTATAAAGATGTGGGATGAAGCTAAGGAGCCCTATGTTTTCCCCAAACACTGCAACTAGGTGTTTTTATACCGAGATGTGTTGGATAGGGATTGGTTGTTCATATTGAGACATGACCATAGATCAAAACATATTTTTGAGAACAATAGTGTCATCATGCCAAGCGAGCTGGAAGATAATGAGGGTGATCATGAGAACTGAGAGTGATATGTTACATGTGTTATTTCATTTTTTATAGCTTCTAAGATGGGTTTTTATAAAGAAGAGGACTTAATTACCTTATAACTTATAAGACACTTTTTTTCAAAACATTATAATATGAATTTTGAATTAATTGGTAATTTGCATTATGTTAATGTTAAAATCAATATTTTACTTGATAATTTGCAATTATGTTGATCTAAAAAACAATGGCATACTATAGAAAGTTAATTTTTTTGGTATATAAGGTCATAATAAAATAATGATAATTCTAAAGTACATGAATTTATTTGCATTATTTTCTAAACTTTATTATGTTATAAAAATTCATATTATTCTAGATTTATTATTCTATAATTATTTACAATTTAAAAAGTTAAAAATTTAAAAATTTCAATAAAATAACTTCACATTAATACAATTAAAATTTTCACATTCATACAATTAAAATTTTACAAATATTTTACACGCAATTACAATTAAAATTACAATTACAATTTTACAATTTCACATACAATTACAATTTTAGAGTTTTACATATAGTGACAATTACAATTAAAATTTTACAATTACAATCATTTCACATTAATACAATTAAAATTTTACAAATATTTTACATACAATTACAATTACAATTACAATTACAATTTTACAATTTCACATACAATTACAATTTTTTAATTTTACATACAATTACAATTACAATTTTATAATTTTACATAAAATTTACAATTACAATTACAATTTTACAATTTTACATATATATACCATTACAATTACAATTACAATCACAATCACAATCATTTCACATTAACACAATTAAAATTTTACAAATATTTTACATACAATTACAATTAAAATTAGAATTACAATTACAAACATTTCACATTAATACAATTGAAAATTTACAAATATTTTACATACAATTACAATTACAAATTTACAATTTTACATATATACAATTACAATTAAAATTACAATTACAATCATTTCACAATAATTAAATGTTACAATTGCAATTAAAATTTTACAAATATTGTCCATACAGTTAGACTTAAAATTAAAATTACAAATACAATTATAATTTTACAATTTTACATACAATTAAAATTAAAATTTCAATTACAATCACGACATAATATTTAATAAATATCATGATTTAATATTAAAAATAAACATCACGGTCATGATAGCCATCATAAAAACATCATATTCGACTAAAAAACACATTCAAGTTTGCTAACATCATCTAATCATCATGATCATGATCATCTAACAAAACACAAGCATTGTATAACATCATCACAACACAAACCTCAAATATACATCTTATGTCAAATAACTACTATCACATACACATCTATCTGCAAGTTTCACATTAAGTGAACATATCTAACATGGCCTAACAATATATACATCATGATGATCACCAACATGTAAATTAAGTACAATTGCAACA
This sequence comes from Pinus albicaulis, assembly GCA_034641835.2. Lineage (NCBI taxonomy): Eukaryota > Viridiplantae > Streptophyta > Pinopsida > Pinales > Pinaceae > Pinus > Pinus albicaulis. The sequence goes on from CM076572.1 coordinate 1,040,754,727, forward strand.
TGAACATAAAATACATGGACCATATATATATATATTGTCAAAAATATACAACTATAATATAAATGTCAAATATCAGCTAGTGGTACATTATCAATAGTAGTACTAGTTGAGGCCTAATCAATCAATGGTGCAGCCTTGACAAGCTTAGATAGATGTCAGTCATCACGTGTCTACTGATCTGGTGGTGCCTCATGCTAATCAGGATCAACTACCGGTTGCTCATGATGACTCGACATGGATGGTCCAGCCTACTCATGATCGTGAGTACCGCTGGATGCTATAGGCTGTTGATCATGATGATTCAACATGGATGGTCCAACCTACTCATGATTATGAATGCTCCATGGATGTTGCAGGCTTAGAAGTCTGACTCGGCGTGGATGATCAATCCTGCTCATGATCATGAATACTCATCGATGATGCAAGTTGCTCATCTACGGGACGAGGTGAACGTTGATCGCACCCCTGATCGTGATCATCAGATGATGCGTCGCTATTTGAATGTCAACATACTGCGTCTCGACCATGCCACAATGCTTGTAGCTCCTACGACACACCGCATCAAGGTCAACATGTCACGTGCCATGCCTCTCCACATCTCTATCACCCTAGCATCGACCCTTATCTCTCTCATAGTGGTAGGCCTGACACCCTCCTCCACAAGAAGTCCACAAATTTGGTCATCCGACTCCATCCTAAATCTAGTGCCAAGCCTACCCCTCACATCAGTCGGTACTTGCGCAACATGAGGACCAGGTATGTTTGCACCGGCCAGATCCTCGGCATCTGCCACCTCCTGATCATCATCAAGATCTACACTTGGATAATTTTATGGCGATGGCATCTCGTTGCCATCAAATGACCCAATGTTTGCAAGATATATATAAGTACACAACAATAATTAGACAAATTCATTAAATAATTTAATAAAAACAAGTTAAAGAACATGTTAGAATACATTTAAAGAAAACAATAATAGTACCTCTATCATTCGGTGCCTCATCATCTGTGAAGAGGATGTTGGCACACCCTCCCCAATCCAAACCAGCATACGGACAAGGGACTAAACTAAAGGCATTCTCATCAACACTAGCTAGCAACTCCAGTGCATCATGCGATATCCTCGCGAAAAACGCTTACTTGCCCCTCTTGGGCATCATCTGTCCCCACATTTGCATCCATACATGAAGCATCGGCCTACGAGGATGCCAAAAAAAAGTAGGCCTCCTCTCTGGAAACCTCTAAGAAAATAAGAAAAATAGCTCTGAAGAAAAAGGGAAGTTTACCCTCCCTTGTGCCTGAGCACGACATCTATCTAAAGACGTACAGAACTGCCGAAAAAAAATTGGCAGACCACCCCACAAGTCGTGGGGCCTGCAATAAAGAATCAACATAAAATAGAAGCGGGAAACTAATGTGTTCCATGTAACTGGTATGGTGTGCAATGGTCCAAATGAGTAGTGAGAGGCACCTCACCTCTCCACAAAATGAAAAATAGGTAACTAACCACTGGAGACCTGAAAATATGTAGGAGACAGTATATATGCGCTAATGTATCTCTGGGAGTACATTAACATACCCCCTTGTTGCATAACTAATGGGGACCTCTCGGAACGAGGGAAAATCCACCCCTCTCCTCAATAGGCCAGTTATGAAATAGATGTCCTCCTTAGTGGGTGATTACCACTGGTTAGGACCAACTCAAAAAGCCTATCAGTGAGCACTCCATGTGTGGATAAGTTGTCAGAATAACCCACCATGTCCCTTTAGGGATGTAGCCTCCTCATAAAACTTAAGGAGGCCTATCTCCCTTAGGAGTGTCTAGGCAGTTGTTGTAATAGGGTGAGGGTACATATCTATTTCCCTCTCTCATGCCTCCCACAGGTGAACCGTGTTATACTGGTATGCCTGTTGTTGTTTTGCGTTCCCTCTCTTCTCTCCTTTAACGTCGGTGAATGATTCACATATTAAACAATTTTTTTTTTTATTAAATGAGACATGTATTTAGGAATATATATATATATTTGAAAAAAAAAATTCGGTGCGCCACAAAAAATAGGCATGCACCGGTAACGGTGCATCTGTTTTTATCGTGCACCGACCTTGGTACACCTGGAAATTTGAAGCACGCTGCAAATCATGACCTGTCCTATCTCAAGTGGTGCGTTGACTAAAAAAAGCGCCAAACATCAACTAGTGGTCAACGATGCAGTCGTTTAACCCATCACATTGTTTATTATGAACAAATTCAGGAGGGCGATGCGCTCACAAGCTACTTGCCTCAGGTAGATAGTTTCATAAGCACACCACTCGCCTCGCATTGTTACAAAATCAATGATGCGGTGGTATAACCGACCACACTGTTGACTATGTACCAATATTGGGAGGGTGGTGCGATGACCAAACTATACGCCTCGGGGCATTTAGTTTAGGTAGCACACTGCCCTCATTTATATGACCGCACCATTTACTTTGTCCACTTTGGGAGGAAGGTGTGCTGACAAAAATACCCAGCTCGGGGCGCATATTTCCATCAATGGACCACATTCCCACACTACGACGTGGTCAATGGTGCGGCGGGGTAACCGACCGCACTGCAACTTTTTTAATTTTAAAAAATCATTGTGCATCATTGTGGTACTGCCCTGAAACCAGTGCAGATACTGTTTGCAATGTTCATGGTGTAGTTTGTGAATTTACAGGAAGCACCGCGAATAGGTGCGAGTCGAACGGCTCAAGCGGATCATGCGGGAATATTTTTTTTTAAATAAGGTGAATTTTAAGTTATTTTAGAAAACTAATCTGCTAAAAGGTTTAATTATTGAAAAAAATGTAAAAAACCTGTACATTTGGGCGTCGAGGTGTTGAATTTGAAAAACTAAAATTGCCCACCGTTTTGCAAAGTTCAAAATGGATATGGTGAGCAATGGACAAAAACAATGCATTTAATCACACAAGGAAAATTTGCACCGGTGCTTAAGAACTCTGGAGCACTGAAAAGTGAAAAATGCAGATTTTTTGTCGTAACTTTTATAAGGGGTTCCTCAAAAACATTCGCTAAAGGTTCTTTTCCTTGTAGTGTCATATGGAAGTGGAAATAAAGTTTCAGATTAAAATCCCCTCTTAGGGATTGTTCCACTCTTATCATATGGAAGTGGAAATAAAGTTTTAGATTAATTTCCCTTAGGGGTCATTCGAGGGATGCCATTTTCAGTAATTAGAAGTTAAGCTAACTAATTCATATATGTTGCTATTATTATTATCAGTATATTAAAATAACATTACTTTACAAACCTACTTACTAATTACTATCTTCTTTTTCTCAATAGTCTACAATAGATGATTGTTGTTGGAATTAGGGATGATTTTAGATACTTCCACAAGGAAAATGCTACAATAGTGGAGACCCTATTAACTAACTTTTGTTGCCCTTTGTTGAGAAATTAATTGTCACTTAGGAATAAGGCTATCACTTCATTATTTTCCCTTCAACTAATTCTCATGAGTGACAAAATATATGGCCTATTCTCACAACAACATGGAACCTCCAAGTTAAAACATCCTTAATTTTTCAAGTCATGACATGAGGAGTGGTAGTGGCTTGAAATAGCAACAATTTTAATATTCTCTTCATAGTTCGAAGTACACCAACATAAAATGAAATTACCAATATGTGGATTAGTTAATCTTAAGTCCAAGAAAATGTTGATGTAATCCAGCATCACTTCGCTCTAGTTTTGGTAGTAGATAAACTATTAGTAGCATCTACAAACGAGTGTATCCAACATTTTTATTTCAAAATTCACTTATCATATGAGGTGAATTTATAAATAAATAAATTTAGTAATCATCATTAAATATAATTAAATAATTAAAAATTCATTTCTTTTCCAAATAGAAAAATCATTGAAAATTGTCCATTAGCTGTGGTTTGGGTAATAAAGAGGAATGGCTTTTATCCTCCCCATTTGGGTTCCTGGCCAATGGAAATTGACATAATGGCTCTTTTGGAGTAATTTCAACAAGAGAGAGGTAGTTTAAGTAGAAATCTATATTTCTACCTAAAATATACAAAGATTGAGGGATTTCTACCTAAACGAGACAAAAGTGGAGTGTAGGTTTTCAGTATATGTGTATATTTCTATCTCAACTAGAGAAAGGTGGGTTTTATTTAGATGTGTATCCATCTTCAATAAAATTAACAACACTATTTAGAAAAATAAAAAACACTATTGAAAATTAATTTCCAAAAAAAAATATTTAGAGTTGATATCCTTACAAAAACAATTAAATTTCCAACCATGGTAATAAAGAAACCTTTTAGAAATATTTTTATTACAAAAACAATAAATTTCCAACCATGCTAATAAATTTTAAACAATAAATTTCCAACTATACTAATAATTTTTTTAATTTTTTATTTTACAAATAGCCAAATTGCAAAACACTACTAAAAGAAATGTATAAGCAAACCTATGAAAAAAATGATGGATTTTTCTGCAGTGCCAATTGGATTATGCAACTGGGGTAATGAGATTGCAGCATTTATCTTCTCTCTTTTGGCTGTGCCAAAGCAACATAAAGATGTTTTCCAGCCACAAAGATAGCCAAATTGCAAAACACTCCTAGAACAAATATATAAGAAAAGTTATGAAAAAATGATGGATTATTTTGCAGTGCCAACTGGATTATGCAACTCAGGTAATGAGATTGTAGCATTTATCTTCTCTGCTCTTTTAGCAAAAGCAACATAAAGATGTTTTCCAGCCACAAGTTTTCCATTCATTTCCATCATAGCTAGGCATGCTTGAGAAGGAGTTGAGAATGCCACAAATCCTGAACCTTTACTGTGTCCATGAAAGTCTCTGATTACTTTGCATGAAGTGATTGTACCATAATTAGAAAAAAGTTTTATCAACTTGGTATCATCGATACTATCATCCAAATTTTCTAAATAAAGATTTGTTCCATATTTCTTCTGAAATTGTTTCCCGTATTTCCTCATCAATTCACACTTGGTCAATGCTTTTTCAACATACCATTCCTCGGCATCAATTTTATGATTCTCAATGCAATTTGCCGCAGCATCTGCATTCTCAAAATTGACAAATCCAAAACACTTTGAATTACCTGCTGCATCCCGGATCACTGTCGCACTTGTAATTGTTCCATACATTCCAAAATAATTTCTCAAATCCTCACCATTCATCCACTTTGATAAATTCCTAACAAAAACCTTATTGTTTCCATTTTCTCGTTCTCGCTGCTCCTTTTTCCTGAATGGGCCAACATAAACCTTTTCCGCATAGATAAACTGACCATCCAAATATTTTATTGCATTTTGGGCTGCCTCTTCATGTTCATAAATCACAAATCCATATCCTTTGGATTTCCCTGATGCATCAGTTTTAATATTAGAACATAGAATGGGTCCAAACATAGCGAAAGTATGATAGAAAGTATATTCGCTAACTCTTTTATCAAGATTGCTAACAAATATCTTAGCTGAACCAAAGCTGTGGATGCTGGGGTCATGGGGTGAGTACATTATCCGAATAGGGTTTCCATTAATGGATGTAGAATTCAAGCCACGTAAAGCCTCCCTAGCATTTTCACCCAAATTGTAATAGACATAGCCGTATCCGAGAGAATTTTTGGTATTGGCATCTCTGCATATGTAAACAGTGAGCACCGGGACAATCTGGCAAAAAAGATCATACACCTGGGCCTCGTTAACATTGGGATCCAAATCCCCCACATACAGAGATTTAGGTAGTAATTGATTGTTGTTTCCATTATCAACTGCTAGTTGCTGCTGTGAAACACCGTGTGCTGTTGGTTGTATGTTAACATTGGGATCCAAAGCCCCCACATACAAAGATTTAGGTAGAAAGTGATTGTTTTGGCCATTATCAACTGCTGGTTGCTGCTGTGAAGCATCGTGTGCTGCTGGTTGTATGTTAACCTTGGGTTCCAAATCCCAAAAATACAGAGCTTTAGGTAGTAATTGATTGTTGTTGTCATTATCAACTGCTGGTTGCTCCTGTGAAACACTGTGTGCTGCTGATTGTATGTTAACATTGGGATCCAAATCCCCCACATATAGAGATTTAGGTAGTAGTTGATTGTTGTTGCCATTATCAACTGCTGGTTGCTAGTGTGAAACACCGTACGCTGCTGGTTGTATTTGAATGCGTGCCATTTCCTCCTCTTTAATCACTGATACTAGAAAAGAAGGAGGCACAACTTCCAAATGCAACCTCAACCGAAATAAAAATCCAAACCCAATTCAACCGAAATAACAGTTCAACCTAAATAATAATCGAAACCCAACCAAAACAGGTGTAGATCACAAAATCCATGGATGGGGAATCAAAACCGCTTATTTCAACGGATGAAGATTATAGCGATTTCCCTGATTGTGATTCTTCGCACCTACATTAGAATTCAACGCTGAGCATTCCACTCTAACTCAATATGAAAAGGGATATAGGAATAATTCGACAAATTTGTAGTCGACGGGATTTTCGAAATAGGTGCAAGGGTTTGTTAGGTTTTCTCTTCATGGGTCGGCAGGAGTGTAACTTTCACAAGATTAAATAGAAAAATCCATCATGATGATTTAAAACGTAACCGTAAATACTTGAATAATTAAATAAATATGTTATTTAATATATAAAATATATATTTAATCACAAGTGTAATGTAAGGTTACGTTACGTTATTTTATTTATTAATAAGTTTTTAATTAAAAAGAAATTTTTGTTTTTTATTCATTTATTTGATTAACCTTTATTCTATTTTACAAAAATGAATAATAATTGATAGATAAATATTTTTGGGATTGATTACATCTACCTAAATTATGGATCACAAAAGTCTTAGATCTAAAATAATTGATGGATTAATCTTATTTTATAATAAAAACTGTAACGGCACAAGTGTTTCAACAATTAGGATTGTCGGCACACCAGCGTCATCTCCAAGTTTTGTGGTTTTCATACTTCTAGGAATTACGGATCCCAACCCTTCTCGGCGCAATGTTTCCTCAAACCCCAGGTCCAAACGAGACATAGACATAGAGTATGTAGCGGAAATCAAGAAGCTCAAAGAAAATACTTCAGTAAGAAAGAAAAGGGAACTATTGCGACCCCATAGGTCATATTTATACTTGTGGCGCATCTTCAATGACTCCTTTGGGATTAATGGGTCTTCATAAATGAAAAAACAGTCCCAAATATAGTAAAATCCCTTAATTAAATGTAATGTAGATGCCACCATAAATGGTAATAACATTGTCTTTTCCAGATTTTACTCTTCCAACGGCTAGTATCATACATCATCCCATATGTGCAGGTTTGGTACTCTGCCATATAGTCATTTGGTAGGCACAAGTTGATCCCTGTACGACTTCAAACGACTTCCATTCACATATCGAGGAAGGTATTCTTCGCTCAATGTAGCCAGGTGCACTGCACCTCCATTAGTGATCTCATTAACAACATCGGGCCCTAGCCAATGCATCTTCAATTTCCCTGGGTGGCGCGGAAACTTGATGTCATATAGTAAGAACAAATAATATTTTTTTAACACATTTTTCCTGATATGCCTATCATGCCATGCTTTTTCGCATGCTTTTTGAACCTACTAGTGATAATTTGCAATAAAGTGATTTTATTCTAGAGAAACCAACTGTGATAATTGTTATTCCAGAGCATCTTCTGTAGCCATACTGGTGAATGATGCAATGTGCATACTAGAAACAATGAAATCCATTGGCAACATAGCTTCTTTCCCATATACCATATTGAAAGGTTTCCTTCCAGCCAACTTCTTGTAGGTGGTCGTATATGCCGAGAGAACTACTGGGACTTGCTCATACCAATAATTTTGGCTATAATTCCACACCTTGATCACCGTGTCATTCGCCCGAGGATGATAGGGAGAGCTCTTCTCATGAAACACCTTGAATTCTTTATTCAATGCTTTAATGGTGTCATTTAAAAAAAGTTTTCCCTGATCGCTTATTAGAATATTAGTACAACCAAACCAAGTCACACTATTCTAAAATATTAATTGCACTCTTGTATCAGTAGTACAATCCTCCACAGTTTTAGCCTCAACCCATCTCGTTACATAATCTGTTGCAGTGATACTTTAGTGCGGACCACTCGTCTTTCCTTGAAGATTGATAGGTCCCACAAAATCTATAGCCCATTTCCTAAAATATTGCAACACCATCTGTGGATGCAAGGGAATATCGTCTATGTGCCATGGATTTTCCATCCTTTGGCACACATCACATGCGTGACAATGTTCATCGACATCATTGTGTAGCGTAGGCCACCATAACCCAGCTCGCAAAATCTTCTGCCTATTGGTCTTACCTGCATAATGACCATCGAAAACCCCTCCATGAGCTTCAATAGGGATTGCATGTTTGTCATACTCCATAGTGTATCTTCGCAAAACTTCCCTTGCACCCATTTTGTACAAATATCTAACAATAATGGTGAAGTCTGTTTCGCACGGCATGAGCTCTTTCTTTCGTTGAACTAAATATTCATCATGCTCACATCAAGTAGTCAGAAACTGAATGATATCAGGGAAATTCTCATCGTCCAACTTTATCACAAAAAAAATACACATTTGTAAATCCATCTTCCCAATTTGTAGGTTCTTCTGCAGCTTCAATGTGCGATAGATGGTTCTGCTTGGCATTTAGTCTTACCGGTTTTACCATAATCTCAAAATCATTTTGTTGGAATAAAATCAACCACCTGTAGAACTCTCCCCCCCACCCCCCTCCCAAGTATAGGCTTAATAACCAATTACTTCAAAGAAGAACGATCAGTGAACATCTTAAAGTGGCTTCCTAAGAAATAGTGGCATAATTTCTACAATGCACTTACCATTGTTAGTCCTTCTCTTTCCGTGGTTGAGTAATTCCTTTCTACACTTGAAATTTTTTAGCTTGCATAAGAAATAGGATGATCGATACCACCCACTCTTACCTATGCTAAGATAGCTCTTAGCGCAATGTCATAGGCATCCACATGTACATGAAATACCTTTGACCAATTTAGGAGGACCAGCGTGGGAGCAGTGACCATATTTTCTTTCAGCAACTCAAAACTCTTATGGCAATCCTCATCCTAACAGAACATTGAATCCTTCTTGAGCATCTTTTCTATGGGTGTGGTTATTAGCACATAATGTTACACCATTTTTTGGTCATCTCACCTATTATCATTAGATGGACCCAAGTACACCATGTAAACCAATTTTACCCTAAGTAAAGTTGCTTTCACTATGTAAAATAACTTAATAAAACACATTTGTTAGGTTGTTTATGGTCTAAACAGGAAATCCGGAGGGAAAATATTAAACAAATCTATATTCGTTTGGTTTTCCTCATGGAATAATTAATTAAACAATAATTTAATTATTATTCCGAGTCATATTTAACTCAAAACAAGTAAATTAATTAGATAACTCCTTATTTATATTATTATTTTCTAGGAATAATTATTTAAACCTTATTTAAATAATATTCCTTGTTAAATTTGACTAAATCATTTTTAAATAATTGAAAAAATCATTATTTATTCAATTATCATTCAACCACTTCCTTAAAATGATAAATAAATCATTTATTTATTTATTATTTACAAATAAAGGGATTTGACCCAAGTCAAATACCTTTCCCCTCCAACAAATATTATAAAATATTACATAAAAGGTGGATCTAGATTTGGGTAATATTATTTTAATCATGCACCAAGATCTAGAATGACCTAATATTTTGTTATAAATAGAAGGGTTTTTCCTACCATTCTTCACCTTTTGTTGCCTCTTAGATCACTTTGGATCTAAACTCTTGGTCTGACTTTGAGCCATTATTCTTGTCATATTTTCCATTATTTACTTTGTGAGCTCCCTTTGAGTTCTATATTTGTTTGGGTTTTCTACGGCAACAAGAGAGACAAATTCTAGATCTGATGTGCTGAGGACTTCCAAGAACCCATCCCATTGAGGAGAATTGGAAACACTTTTCTTGTTTTCCTCCCAGGTGCCATTAATATAAAATTCTTTAAAACATATTATTCTTGTCTTGTCTATTGAATGCATGGAGAAAAACCTTATTTTTACTGCTTTAAAACTGACACAAAATTTTCTTCACTTTACTGATTTCTATATGTGACATTACTTAATCCAATTAGAGTATGTTAGTAGCTTTATTTAAGGAAAATTGTGTATGCCCATTGAAATTATTATTCAGATAAACCTTCAGTAACTTTACTTAGGCCAATGCATTCATTCATCAAACATTTATTAACCAGTAAACATGTGAAGTAAGTACAGAATAAATAATCACACATAAGAAACACACATTAACACTAGGATTTAAGGTGGAAACCAAATGTGAGAGAAAATCACCATTAGTGTCATTTATGTCTTCAATATTTATTATATATAAAACTGCTTAGAATCTTGTAATGGCACAGACTCATACCAACATGCAGGAACCCACCTACAAATGGTTGCAACCTTCTCTCGTTCTCTAGCTTCTATTGGAATGGATCTCCAACCCCCTTGATCTCGTTTACTAGCCACCACTGGAAGGGAGGTACAACCCCTAATATTATCACCAAATCCTACTAGCAGGAAGCTTCAACTTCCTCACTGAAGGATCCAATCCTCAGCACCACCGTGGACCACGTTTCATAAATTCTTACACTGGATCCACCATCTTTAATTCAACACGATTTTAGGCCTATTTTCGTCATATTTTTAGACTGGGCTCACTAAACTCATTTAAGCCCAATACCATACTTCAAACTGTAACATATAACTATACCGAATCATTCATTGAATCATCAATCAACCCATCGATCATTGATCTTTAATCACAATCAACTAGCAACATAACCAATACTCAAACAACCCAGATCTATATGAAGACATTATTGGACACTTAATCATCTATGGGTAGGTGTGGAAGGTGAAAATTCAAAGAGGAGTCCAAGTGAACTTGGAATGTGGAATCCAAGAGTCACACCAATGTAATATAAATGTACATCTATGGTTAATAGAAAGGAAACTCATGCATATCTTTCCCTATCTTTTTTATTCTTTCCTATTTGGTTATGTTCACCATAGCATATTTCAATAGGCTCGAGGGCCTATTTATTATTGGGAAACAATGGAAAACGCTAAACATCCAAAAACCTAACCCTATGAGATGAAGCACCAAAACTATGGGCCCCATTTGGGTAAATTGGTACATCAACTTCCAGGAAACGTAACTCTATCATACGATCTCCATTTGACATGCTCAATTCCTTGTTAGAAATATCTATCTGAGAAATACAAATTTTGAGTGAGAAACAATCCATGGACCAATGTTTCTCTCGGTTTTCACAAAAAACGTCATTTTGGGCCTCAAAACGGCTCTAGAAGTTCAAGACCCATAAAATGCTAAAAAATAGTAAATTTTGCTATAAATAAGAAAACTAAAAAAATGAAAGAAACAATGTTGGGGCCCCTAGCAGAATAGGTGAGTGGCCACGAATATCCCCCTGGATCAATTATTTCATCTTACAAATAAACCTTTTGTGCACACAGCTAGTTGAGTCCCCACACAGCCATGACTAGGTCTCGGAGCACACAGCGAGCAAGAGCCTTTCTACCCAACCAAGAAAAAAACCCTTTACAAAAAATTATAGATGCATACCAATCATAATCAAGTTCCTCTTAGATTGAATAACTAACTTAGACTCGATCCATCTATTTATATTCTTCTAGCTCACAGAGACTATGGTCTGAAACAATGGTTTGAGGCCAACAATTTACCCTTAAACCCATTTACATAAAAAATAGGGACTTGGACCCACCCCAAAGCCCCTTGACTCATTCTCACAATGGGAATATATAAACGTATACAAAATTACATCAAAAATTGTGCACCAAGGGACCCCGGTCCAACAGTCCCCCAACACTAACATGTGACTCATCTCCAGTAACTAAGGTTTCTCCGCCTTGTGCTTCGCTTAGACTGCACTAACATAAGATTTCAGAGGGAGCATCATTTCCAATATTTTCATTTCTCCTCCCTACGCTTGATGAGCTAACCTTTCTATGGTGGGCCCTCTAGTGGCCATCTCTATGCTACAATGTGTCTGTTGAACTTTCTTTAAAGTGTTGTCTAGCGTCTGTGAATGCTAGAGAACCTCCTCATCCCATGGATGCATATGGGCCTCAAGCAGTTTTTATTTTTAGCACAAGTCTTCTATCTCGGTCTGGATCATCTGGCACACCTATAGATGAGCTAGGTGTTGTGTAAGACCCAGGGTTGGCACCAGTGTCTAGTTCTCTTCAAATTAATGTTCCTTCCGATGGAGCTCGTCGCATAGCTGCTGTACTACTAGATCATTCTGCACATATTTCCATACACCCATATCCTCATGTAACATACTTTCACACTAGGTCACTGCAGCAATGATACTATCTTTGGCTTGCTTCACTTTGACGTCTCTTTGGGCACGAACTTTTAGTGGAGTCTTGGGTTGCAGCTTGGTTTGAAGATCTGCAATTTATTATTCATACTTGGTTATGATGGTCTGCACCTCAACATGCGATGCTTTCAACACAAAAATCAATCCCTCAAATTTTTCCTCTGGCATAGCTATGGCTAGGACTGCTGGAACATCGCGACATACTTGATGTATTTTTTCCTCTAGGGTAGTGCACTGGGCTTTGGTGATGTGTAATGTTTCTTCTGCTTGTTGTTTTTTGTGGCTTATTTTTCCCACCTCTAAGATTCCATAATATATGTGTGAGCAAAAACCTCTCTGAACCGAAGTTCATCTACAATCATCATGTGCATCAAGTGCAGCTTCCCTACTGGTAACACATAAAGATTAATATTGATATCACCTGTACTACGGAATTGGACACGCTGGCTGGCATTCACCTCAATGGTTGGCGTAGGGATCTGTACAAAGTGGGAATCCTCGGTAGCTGGTAAGGCAACATCTAATGGCTATGCACTTGTAACTTGCGTGCTGGTCTAGATTGCCTGAGCTACGCTCGCTTGTATCTGTATTGCCTAGATCTTTAGTTCTTGGATTCCTACCTAAACAATCTCTAGCATAGTCTTGTACTACACCTCCATGTTAATCCAGTGATCCTCAGTCGTAGACGTGACTATGTTTTAAATTTCATGTAGATAATCTTATTTCAACATCAAGACCTCCTACCAGGAATATTTGGATCCTTTTATCTTCTTTCTTGATCCACCAATAGCCTGAGAGCTACAATTGGTTCCCTTAGATGTCTCTGCTTCTCATGTGTCCTTTGGCACAATCTCATTCTTCTCTAGCTCTGTTTCTTTTTCAAGATCAATGGTCTTGCCACTGGTAGTGGGAATTTCTTCTTTCTCTGTCACCTTCTCTATTGTTTTCACTAGCTGGGTTCCAGTGCACAGCTATGTCAGTGTGATAGGTTTCAACCATGTTGGTAGCCATTCTATCATTACTCTGATAAAATCATCCTTTGTCACTAATTATGGTAACTCATACCAAACTCCTTCCATGGCGCCTTTTGCGCAGATATGCATGTTGTGGAATGTAGCCTTGAAGTCATATACTATCTTGTACTGATCATATAGCATGGGCGATAGTCACGGCTTTGACTTTACAACTTGATAGAGGGTCACATCATAAAGAAACCAAAATATTTTATTCTCTTTGGGGTGTACCGGGTCTGAGAAGTTCCATAAGGTGGCATAGCGCACAGCCTTGCACATTTGACCAACTGGGTTTCCTCAATAGTATCATCTTGCTCACTCTCCTAGAATTCTAACCATTTATTTCTCCTATTAGGTTTTTCTTTTATTTGAAAAACAACTTGTTGACTACTCTCGGCATATTTAGAAACAATTTTTTTCTTCTTATTCCTTCTAGGAAAGGGGTGTCCTAATGCACTACTTGTTGTTGTGCCTTCTTCTTCGATTCATGGGTGTACAAAATCTTGATCAAACCATGGTGGTATACATCATGTGGGTACCAAACCCTCCTTTATCTTACAGAGGCCACCATCTTAAGAAATATTCGATGAGGGTAAAAAGACAATTTCATCCTATTAGAACCAACCAAATGGGCAAGAAATCACATATGATATATGAAAATTTTGGAAAAGCGACGATCACATGTCAAATAAAGTTGAATATTCATCATATGATCAACCCATTATGGCTTTAAAATTCTTATGTGCACCCCCAACGGTCTAGCAAGGGTTATCGTTGCCATCCTTCCCAAAATAATTTAGATTTACTCCTTAAACCATGTTTCCCCCTCATGTGGTGTTTTAGTTTCCTCAACGATTCTTTCTTATGTTACATTAAATATCATCCCCTGAACCCTAGCTCTATTGCTATCAAAAGAATCAATGAAATCACTGGTTAGCTTAATATCATACCCGCTTAAGAGCTCAAAAATGGATCTGAGCCAGCTATTTTGAACATTGCAAAAGTGTGAGGCACATACGCCTCATAGAGCATTGATCAATCTCACTCATAAATGTTGAGGTTTCCACTCTTTCCCATATGTCCACCTAGGAGGTTCCAAGAATTTTCCAATTCAATGTTTTCCCCTTGTGTGCTCCACTTAAATGGAAATGGTTACCAATGCCTAGGAAATGGTTCCCACCCTCTTAGATTTATCAAATACTTGTTTTTCATTCACTTCACTACCACTACATAGAGTAAGAGCTGCAAATACACCGGTTTTAAAAACCCTTGGATAATACATTTATTTGAATGTAGAAAATCCATGCATACAATTGGTTTACACCGTGTCAGTCAAACACTTGCATCTCATGCACTTGGTTACAACCAACAAATATCATCAAACACTTTATTTTCATGCAATTTGATCCCACTGTATATAGTCAGATTTTTGAATACACAAGTTGTACACCACCTACTTTATCAAACCACCAGCTACTTTATACCAGTTTCCCACTTGTGTGTCACTGCATACAATAGGCCCTACTCTATCACTTGAAATATAATAGACGTACACTAATCTGCCATTGCATACATGTAATATTTTAACAACAAATGGCAACATGAAATATAGAAGTGCATACAAATAATGATTTAACATGAAATGGTAGCATGAAATATAGAAGCGCCTAAATATAATGGTCTAAGAACTTGATTTATCACAAGGCTATCAAACCACTTAGTGCACTAAAACTTTTTTATTTAATACTATTTTGTTTATAGGAAATACATAGGTAGAGTGATAACAATATGACTCAAATTTAAACCTAGTATTTTTACATTTGGATGACCAATTAATGATTGCTATGAAACTATATTTGTATGACTAATTAAAATATTTCTATGAACCCTCATGTTAGAATATTTCTAAGACCATAGCATAAGTTATGTAGGAATGATTATGCAGAATTATATGATGGTAGATTAATATAGTGTGATGAGATGAGGAACCATAATTTGAATTTAATTTTTGTACCATAATTTGTTTGGACGTGGGAGGAATCTAATCTAGAGCTGAGTTTGGGGATTGTTGCCTCAATTGGAGAACATATTAAAATTTTTAAACATACAATGTACATTTCATGTGACACCCCTACAAACTAGTGGAAGTTTTGGTCTCCGATAGAACATTGCAATTTCAATTTTTTGGTATATACTTTTCTCGTAGTTCCAACCACAAACAAAAACCTACCTTAAATTTTCATACATAATTAAGAATTAAAAATGGGAAAATATGAATAATAATTCTGTGTACCAAAAACATTTCTGGCGGGGGAGGAACCTAATCTAGAGCCCAGTTTGGGGAGTTTTGCCTCAATTGGAAAACAAATTACAATTTTTAAGCATAAAATTTATATTTCCTGTGATACCTGATGAGTTCATCGAAGTTCTGGCCTTGATACAACATGGAAGGGATTACTTCTACAACGATGTAATTTCAATTTTTTGGTACAATATTTTCCAACAAACTAAAACTGGCCTTAAATTTTAATGGTGTTGTGGGAGGAGCTCTATTTCGACACTAATAGAGTTGTCTAACTGCAGGGGGCATCGAACAATGTGTAGAGAGTTGTGTGAAGTAACTAGTCATGTCTCAAAGTCCTGATTGATTTCTGGAAGCAACTCATATTTCTAACTCTTGTGAATTCATTCCAATGCATTCAATGCACGTTGGTGGGGTCCGATGGAAAGGTAGGAGAGGGTGGTTGAGGAGGAGTGTTGAAAATGGTGGAGGGGTCGTGGGGAATATGGTTGTGGGGCCTACAAAAATGCGTTCTTAAAAAACAATGGAGGCAGAAGGAGGTGGGGTGGGACGAGGTTCAACAATTATTATTATTACTTTCCTCAGTAATCCATTATTTCAATTCCAATCCTACATGACTTATGCATACCAATACCATAGTTAAGAAATACTAGAGTCCAAGGTGAATGAAAGAGATTCCTCTTATAAGTTAATTTTCTGTTACAAGATCCTTACTTTAATTATTCTACATCTAATCAATATACATGTTCTGTTTCATTGGATAACTCTGTAACATGAAATATTTTGGCCCATATTACTGCAGTTCATCCAACTACCCATAAGTTAAGTATTGGAAATAATTTCTACATTTGTTTTTTTTTACATATTACACATTCTAGCTATTACATTATTAGTAGTAGTAGGTTAACTATCTATTTGCAGATTTGGATAGTGGAGATGTTTGCAATATAATATATATGGTCTAGGTATATTCAATGTAACTAAAAAACCTTAACAAGGCTAACATCACATTCCAAATTATTCATGATATAGATCCCCATGTAATTCTCTTCTTCCAAAGAGAAGAGGAGATCTATGACACACTAGAGTTGAACCATATTATTATTCATATTTTTTAAGGTGTACATGCACCCCTTATACAAACATGTTGTTAATAGTTTCAGTGTGCCAGACCAGTCCTATGCAAATGTATATTCTCTTTGTTTTCCTAAACGAGACCAGTTTTCTTAGTATGGTAGGTAATATTTACTATCACATCTCCACCGCCATTATTTAGTGCATTTTTTCTCTAATATGTTAAGGTATATTTTCTGGATAGGAGATTTGGTTCTACAATTTTCTATTTTATATACAAAGCACAATACTTTTCACAAATTTCTCATGCTAATTATTCTTATGTAAATACTCTTAATATTAACCCTCAATATCCCAACTTCCTACTTTGTCTCTTTAACCTTGTATTCATGATAACATACCATTAACTAAACTGATTTGAATAAGTTTACATCAATTTATTTTTAATGATATATTTCCTTAATTATTAGTATTGTTATCACACTATAAGGAAAAGACCCTCTAGCGGAGGTTATAACAGAGGTTTTTAGTGTTATAAAATTGGCCAAAATTGTCAAAAAAACATTTTATACAACATCCATTTTTGGTAATGGAGGTTTTGGAAGAGCTTCTAACGGAATTTCAACACAACTAAAAAAATTGGGTGGCCAGAGGTTATTACGGATGTTTTTCTCATCGGTGTGCTATTCAGGTGTCAATGCACCGATGCATTTTACAGTAAATGCACATGTCCTACAAACATATGAAGCACCAGGACAAAAAAGAAAGAAAAAGGATGTGTTGGCAATATGCTTCTTGTCTCCTATTATATGATTGTCCTTGATGGAAACTCTCTGACAAAGGATGAAGATAATGACTGTATGAAGAACTCAGAAAACCATCAGCAGTTCTGAAGCAGTTCTATACTAGCAGAATATAAGAATGAATGTACATTAATAGAAGATCTGTATTTAATGGGAGAATCGATGTGAATACGGATGTGTTAAGAGTCATGTGTTATGATTCACTGAAGTTTAACCTTAGGTGGAGAATACCAAGAATATTTGGGTATTGATTGGTTCAATTCTCGTGTGGAATGCCCTGAAACTCTGTGTGAAGTCCTATTGGGAGAATGAGCCACGGACATGTTCTATGTGTGCAAGTCACATTAGCTCTGTCGGTTAAAGTAATAGTGCGTTCCGCATGAGTTAGACAATACAAAGAAGGGTGTCCCTGTTGAATGCAAGAGAACCGATTCGAATAGTCCATAAGGATTTCATCGGAGCAGTATAATAGTATTGTGGTTATATGAAATGAAAACGCGAAAAACCGAATTGGCGAAAGCACGCAGACGAAACCTCGAGTAGAGGAGAGGAACCTTGCAGATGAACAGTGAACGCGGTTTAAGGCTAGAAGTGGTTCTTATCACACCACCTTTGCAGAAAAAGTGGTATTTGTGAATAAGGAGTGATTCCATAGAACAATCGACACGTGGCATCGGGCAAAGTTCCAAAACCACCATCACTGCGCGCCATCGCACGTTAATGATCGACCAAGGAGGCCGTGCGATATTGTTGAGCATCTTCGATCTAGAGGGGAGCCATCGGACGGCGGTTGTATGAGGAAGATGCGTGATGGTTAACCAAAGTACGGCGCGGCAATTTGATTGGACTGTTGATCTTATACATGGGGCCCAGAGTCAAAGGTTCATTAACAAGCATCAATAAAGTTATGACCAGCATCGGACCTTGGTAAATGTTTATTAACCTTGGCTATAATATTATATGGTGGAGATAAAGATTACATTTGGGTCGATTCATGTTGTGAGAGTATGCATTAGTGTATATGGAAGAGTGTAGGTTGGGGTTCCAATTTGGACTGGTTTGCCTTTTAATATGTGGGTTGTTATTAAGAGAACATTTTTGTATCCCTTAGTCAGAAATTTGGATTAATATCTCAATCTCAGATTGAGATATTAGAAAGCCTTAGATTAATTATCTAATTGCCAGACCAAGAAAATAGAACAATGAGAAGTTGTTTGGGGCTTGGGTAGACCCTGCTGGATTATCTATTTGATCCCGTCCAGGAATACCATCAGTGATTGGGTGGTTTTGACTCATGGTATTAATAAAGGGTAAAAATATATAAGGAGAAGAAGATTATAGTACAATGTGTGCATGTGGAGGGTTCGTTAATGAATAAATCTCTTTAACAGATATCTGCATGATTGAACTCTGTTTCTGATAAATCTGAATCTATGATGCACCTATGGATATGATGAAGTTTCAAGATCTCTAGATCTAGAAATGATGCGGATTTAAATTGGATATGCGGATTTCCTGTAGGACAACCGCGTATGGGTTAAGGGGGAGCATTGGTCATGTGGAAAGGATGCATTGTTGGAATTCTAATTATTTGTTGTAGTCTGATCTCATGCTTTAGAATTTTTTATCTTTATTGTATAAGTCATTTATGTTATTTCATTGAATATTATGTTTAAAGATTCAGCATGATCTCACGGGGAGCATGGTATTGTCGGTACAAAGGATCTTGATCTATCCTTTGTCCTTGATGTCAAAGGGGGAGAATGTTGCTGAATGTATTTCTGGTCATGGTTTCCATCAAGTCCAAAGGGGGAGATTGTTGGCAATATGTTTCTTGTCTCCTATTATATGATTGTCCTTGATGGCAACTCTCTGACAGAGGATGCAGATAATGACTGTATGAAGAAATCAAAAAACCATCAGCATTTCTGAAGCAGTTCTATACAAGCAGAATATAAGACTGAATGTACATTAATCAAAGCTCTGTATTTAATGGGAGAATTGATGTGAATACGGATGTGTTAAGAGTCATGTGTTATGATTCACTAAAGTTTAACCTTGGGTGGAGAATACCGAGAATATTTGGGTATTGATTGGTTCAATTCTCGTGTGGAATGCCCTGAAACTCTGTGTGAAGTCCTCTTGGGAGAATGAGCCATAGACGTGTTCTGTGTGTGCAGGGCACATTAGCTCTGTCGGTCAAAGTAATAGTGCATTTCGCATGTGTTAGAAAATACAAAGAAGGGTGTCCCTGTTGAATGCAAGAGAACCGAGTCGAATAGTCCATAAGGATTCCATCGGAGCAGTATAACAGTATTGTGGTTATATGAACTGATAACGCGGAAAAACGAGTTGGCAAAAGTACGCAGACGAAACTTGGAGTAGAGGAACGGAACCTTGCAGATGAACAGTGAACGAGGTTTAAGGCTGGAAGCAGTTTTTATCGCACCACCTTTGCAGCAAAAGTGGTATTTGTGAATCGGGAGCGATTCCATAGAACAGTCGACATGTGGCGTTAGGCGAAGTTCCAAAACCACCATCACTGCGCGCCATTGCATGTTAACGATCGACCAAGGAGGCCACGCGATATTGTTGAGCACCGTCGATCTGGAGGGGAGCCATCAGACTGCGGTCGTATGACGAAGATGTGTGATGGTTAACCAAAGTACGGCGCGGGAATTTGATTGGACTATTGATCTTATACGTGGGGCCCGGAGTCAAAGGTTTATTAATAAGCATGAATAAATTTATGACCAGCACCGGACCTTGGTAAATGTTTATTAACCTTGGCTATAATATTATATGGCGAAGATAAATATTACCTTTGGGTCGATTCATGTTGTGAGAGTATGCATTAGTGTATATGGAAGAGCGTAGGTTGGGGTTCCAATTTGGATTAGTTCGCCATTTAATACATGGGTTGTTATTAACAGAGCATTTTTGTATGCCTTAGTCAGAAATTTGGATTAATATCTAAATCTCATATTGAGATATTAAAAAGCCTTAGATTAATTATCTAATTTCCAGACCAAGAAAATAGAACAATGAGAAGTTGTTTGGGGCTTGGGTAGACCCCACTGGATTATCTATTTGATCCTGTCCAGGAATACCATCAGTGATTGGGTGGTTTTGACTCATGGTATTAATAAAGGCTAAAAATATATAAGGAGAAGAAGATTATAGTACAACGTGTGCATGTGGAGGGGTTGTTAATGAATAAATATCTTTAAGAGATATCTGCATGATTGAACTCTGTTTCTGATAAATCTGAATCTATGATGCACCTATGGATATGATGAAGGTTCAAGATCTCTAGATCTAGAAATGATGAATCTCTAGGAATATCTGCAAAAGAAATAATGAAGACCTGGAGCAAGTCTGATGAAGAAATGGAAGAAATTTGGTGGATCTGAGGGTTGAAGCCTTGTTGAGTCTCAAATCTGCATCTTTCCTATACACCTTTCTAGACCTTTTTCATTCACCTGAACCTTCTAAGTTGTCAATATCATTGCATATAAATTGTAAAAGAGCATCTAAAATGGTTTTTAACTATGTTTTGTGTCTGCTGTTTGATTTAGATTTTTGCTCATTTAGCTGCGGAATCTTGCCACTTTCCGCAGCTGCTGCAACTTTCCGCAACCATTTTGTGAAAGTCTATGTTGCAGGTGTCTTCAGGCAAATCGAGCCACATGGGCAAGTCAGAAATGATGTGGACATGGATCGTGTCCTATTGGCTCGGGCAAATTCACCTAAGGAGGCTGTGGTCAAAGGTGGCCAAGTGGAAGTCAACCGTAGAGTCCCACGGTGACAGGACTCTGTTTCTCATCATGTGAAGATTTGTATGACCGTTTCTAATTTACGGGAGACACATCAACACCTGTACACGGCTCCATAAGCCGAATCCAACATCCACTCTTCATAGATTTACTCCTCACCACGGCCATGATGCTGGATCTCTGGACGTGATGGTTCACGTGTCTCTATCAGCACAAAATTTAGGGAATTAGTTATATCACCTTTGTTATAAATAACGCGTTTCCATACGCATAATAGCTAGCCTCCATATAGCTCTGTAATGTAATTGCGTTGCCACTGTGCTGTAATATCATTTCTCTATTATGACTGCATTTTAATATATAAGAAGACTCTGTTTCCAAGCGTAACTCGTATTTGAAGGCTGTTGCCCGAGGCTGGTGCAGAGGGCCCCTGCACACGCTGAGGTTTTGTGCATTACTGTATAGTTTCTTGTTTTATTTATTTAAGTTCATTGTGCCATAAGTCATTCACGTGTTTATACATTGCATCTTTCATGGTATTTATGCTTCATCTCTATTCATAATCTTTCATGCTTTACATTTTACTTCTGTCCATAATCTTTCATGTTTTATGTTGTTGTTAACTGATCAGTGTTCTTGTTTCAGATTACAAATAGGCAGCCCAGGAATTTGCATATCTTTTGACTAATGACATGGAATCAATATTGTTCTGCTGCTAATTTATTTTTCTTAGTTTTTGTTTAATTCCAGTACTGCTTTGTTTATTTCATTCTTGCACATTTGCTTCAGTAGTTAGATTTAGATATATTAAATTGCTCATGTCATTTTCAGTTACCTCCGAAAACCATAGTTGGACTAATGGTGAGGGATTGAAGTATGAGTGTGTAGTTTGATATTAGTTTACTTTCTGCAAGTTAGATATATTAAATTGCTCATGTCATTTTCAGTTACCTCCGAAAACCATAGCTGGAATAATGGTGAGGGATTGAAGTATGAGTGTGTAGTTTGATATTAGTTTACTTTCTGCAAGTTAGATATATTAAATTGCTCATGTCATTTTTAGTTACCTCCGAAAGCCACAGCTGGACTGATGGTGAGGGATTGAAGTATGAGTGTGTAGTTTGATATTAGTTTACTTTCTGCAAAATAGATATCAGATTGCTCAAGTTGTTTATGGTTACCTCCGAAAGCCATAGCTGGACTAATGGCGAGGGATCAGAATATAAGTTGATGTAATTTGATTTAGATTTACTTTTTTGCAATTCTTGGATTTCTTTAAGCATAGTTTCTTTTGTGTTTAGACAGCAGCAAGGATAGTTTGGTTTTCATGCTCAATAGTTCACTGTTTGATTTATTAGGCTAGCAGCACATTTTCATTTCCTTTCAAGTTTTGTCATTTTATGTTTCAAATTCCTTTTGAAGTTTAAAGTTGGTAAATCATTATAAAGGATATCATTTCCTTGAACAATCATAAACCATACTTGTTTTTATTTTAGAATTTCCATCTCATATTAGAAAACCAAAAACGACAAAAATGTAAGAAATAAGTTATCTTGCACATATAGTGCGCCACACTTCATCAGCTTACGAATCCCAGATTGATAAATTAATGTAGCAATTTAGGACACACTAAATTGACCAAACATTTTGGCGCCGTTGCCGGGGAAGTGTAACTAGGTAGCCAATTTCTTAAAAAAAAAAAATAATAATAATAAAAGAAGGGAAAACTTGATAACTTCTTGAAGTATGCTCTCCTCTTGCACCTAGTGTGATCTGGAGGATCAGAAAAGAGAGTTATTGGTTTAGTAATTTCTTAAGTATGCTCTCGTCTTGCACCTAGTGTGACCTGGAAGATCAGAAAGAGAATTATTAGCCCAACTTTTAAAAATAAAAAAAAATAAAAAATGACATGCATAGAGCAAGAGATTCTAGGGGAAGGTTTATAGCTAAAGCCAAGAGTTCGATTTTCACAACTCCATCTTCTTCAAGGCATAGACCAGATTCACCACCATCTACCCCTAGCCTTAAGATTTTTGGAACTCAAGGAGCAGCTAAATTAGAGGATTCCCCTATACCATCTACTAAATCCCATTTAGAAAACAAAGAGATTCTCTCTCATCCTTCCTTGATAGAAGAACTAGAGGAATTTAAGGACTCTAAAGAAACTATCATGGCAGAGGAAGTAATAGATGGAGGTAGAGGTAGAGGTAGAAGAGGAGGAAACAATGGAGACAACAATGGTGAAGGAAATAATGGAAGAA
Organism: Pinus albicaulis; assembly: GCA_034641835.2. Taxonomy (NCBI): domain Eukaryota; kingdom Viridiplantae; phylum Streptophyta; class Pinopsida; order Pinales; family Pinaceae; genus Pinus; species Pinus albicaulis. Next base: position 1,040,778,474 of record CM076572.1, read on the forward strand.
ATAGGGAAGGAGACAACTTGTTTGGATTCCCTATAGTTGATGAGGAAACTCATACAAAAATGAAAAATATCTCACCATCTGTCCTCCCCAACTTTTATGGATTGCGAAGTGAGGATCCTGAAACATTTCTGTTTGAGTTTGAAGTCGTGTGCCGAACCTATGACTATATGGAAGACTCTCAAAAAATCAAACTGTTTCCTTCAAATTTGAAGGGAGCTGCTTTGAAATGGTTCATGGGATTAGCTACTCAATCTATTAGGACTTGGAATGATATGAAACAAAATTTTTTGGATAGATACTTGGACTATTGTATGCCCACCAATCACAAGGATGAGGTATTCAAAATGATGCAAAAAGAAGATGAAAACTTGGAAGATTTACTTGAAAGATTTCAATACAACTTAAAAAGAGCAAAGATGAGAAACTTAGATGATGAAACCTTGAAAGCCGTCATATTAAAATCCATTAGAGATGAATGGATAGATATTTTAAACATGATGGGGAAAGGAGACATTTCTCAACTTCCACTTCGTGACATAACAGAACTATGTGTCCATCTCTCAAGAGGAAAATCTAAAACAGGAAAAGGGCCTAGGGATCCTTCTCTTATTAGGGCTAACAAATCTGCAAATGGATCAGTAAGTAGGGCAGAGATTGGTAATATGCTTGATGAGTTCAAAACTGATATCTTAGGGAGCCTTAGTGAACAACTAGACACCCTTAAAATTCAAAACAAGAAGAAAGCAGAAACAGATGGCTCTAGCCATCTTTTGTCCGAAATGTAGGAAGAAACATGCTTTAAGGGAATGTCCCTTGGATGCAAAAGTTGTAGAAACATGTATAATTTTCTCAGAGAATCATGAGATCAAGGATTGTCCTTCAATTCCTGGACTCAAAGTTGTCTTTCAAGAAGACCCAAATTCAGTAGAATCTCTCTGTTTTGTTGCAAGAAGACCTTGGCGGGGACAACAAACTCAAGGGTTTAACAACCCTATGAATCTTCAAACCCCACCAAATTGGAATCCTTGGCAACAACCTTGGCCCCAACATCAAAATCCATATCAGCCATGGGTACAAGGGATGCAAAATCCTTATGGGAGATTTGCTCAATTTATCAATATCCTCCATCTTTTAAAAATCAACAAGCTCCACAACTTCCAAACCCAAATCCACAACTTTCATTGCCATTTCCACAACAACAACCTTCTCAACAAAATCCAAATCCTCAACTCATGCTCCCATACCAACAAAAGACAAATCAACTTCCAGCTCAGCCATTGCCAAATCCTAACAACAAAAATCCTCAGAATACTTACATGGTAGAAGGACAACAATTTCCTACCTATATGATTGTTCCTCTCAATGATGTACAACTCAGATCTGGTAGAGTTTTACAAAAACCTTCTATAGATATTCAAGAGCAAGATACCTCTGAGGAGGACTCTCTTAAAGTCAATGAGGGTTCTGAGGAAGCATCTCTTCAAAATTCAAACATTCAAAAATAAAAAGAAAAGTTAACACCCACAACTCCTATAGTTGAGCAACCTGCATCTTCATCTACACCTCCTTTTCCTGAAAGACTACAAATTGACAAGGGGGTGGAAAAACAAATCTTGTTGCCTAACTATGATTTTCTAGATGAATTGAAGAATGTTTGTATCAAGATTCCCTTGCTACAAGCCATTCGAGAGATACCTATTCTAGAAAAAACAATAAAGGAGTTGAGTTTCAAAAGACCGGGAAGGAAACTAAAAGACACAAGAAGAATCCACCTGGTAGGAAAAATTGCAGATATCATGATGGGAAAAATTACCATGCAGAAGTATGTAGATCCAGGAAGTCCAATTTTCAAGACACATATAAATGGGATAGAAATTCCAAACACATTGATTGACTTAGGGGCTGCTATCAACATTATGAGTAGGCAGACTATGGACCAGCTAAAACTTCCTAACCTTCTTTTTACACCTACTTTACTGCAACTTGCAGATCGATCAATTATTAAACCAGATGGTGTATTAGAAGATATTTCGGTCTCCTTAGATTCTTGGGAATATCCAGTAGATTTTATGATTTTGACTCCCAAGAGTAATCTAGGAGGGCACCCACTTATCTTAGGAAGACCTTGGCTAGCCACAGCTGATGCTTTCATTAGTTGTAGATCTGGGGATATGTACATCTCTAATGGTAATTCGACAAAGAAATTCAATTTGTATCCTCCAGCAAAAGCAATCACAGAAGTAGGAGACAATGAATGGGTTGATGATGAGGACACTATACAACCTGTCTTTACCATTTTTGAAATCAGTGAGGATAGTCAAATTCTGAACACATTAGAAAATTTTGAGATATCTTCAGAATATGACCCCACACAATTTCAATTGGAATCTGACATAGAATATTTATCATCAAGACAAATGTGTCTTTACTCTATGGAAGAGTTTGGTAGTTCTACTATTGAGATTTTTCCAGGAAAAACATTGAATATCAACAAACATTTGGAAAAGTCACAACAAGAAGAACTAACCAAAATCTTGCAAAAACATTCTACTGCATTTGCATGGGAGTATACTGACATGAAAGGTATTGATCCTAAGACTTGCATCCATCATATATATATTGAGGAAAACAATAGACCAATCAGACAACCTCAAAGAAGGATGAATCCAAATCTTAGGGAGATAGTGAAAGAAGAGCTCCAAAAACTACTCAATGTAAACTTCATTTATCCAATTTCAGATAGTCGATGGGTTTCTCCTTTGGTTATAGTACCTAAAAAGAATGGTAAATGGAGGGTATGCATTGATTACAAGGAATTGAACAAAGCAACTTTGAAGGATCACTTTCCTTTGCCCTTTATCGATCAAGTATTAGATACATTAGCAGGCAAAAAGTACTTTTCATTTTTGGATGGTTTTAGTGGCTATAATCAAATTCAGGTAGCACCTGAAGATCAAGATAAGACCACATTTACCTGTCCATGGGGGACTTTTTCCTATCGAGTGCTTCCTTTTGGGTTATGTAATGCACCCGCAACATTCCAAAGAGCAGTACTAGGAATTTTTTTTGATCTAATCCATGATTGTGTAGAGGTTTATATGGATGATTTTACAGTTTATGGTAATTCATTTGAAGAGGCATTAGAAAATTTAGAAAAAGTTCTTATAAGATGTAAAGAAACAAACCTTTCATTAAGCCATGAAAAATGCTTTATGATGTTTACTGAAGGGATTGTTTTAGGACATCATATTTCGGGAGATGGGATTAAGGTTGATAGATCAAAAGTTGAAGTCATCTCCAAGTTGCCTATTCCAAATTGTCAAAGAGATGTTAGAAGTTTTCTAGGATTTACTAGAAGATTTATAGAAAACTTCACTAAAATAGCATCTCCACTCTTCAAGTTGCTTACAAAAGACTGTGAATTTAAATGGGATCCTGATTGTCAATCAGCTTTTGAAACTTTGAAAACAAGAATATCTGAAGCACCTATCTTGAGAGGACCAAATTGAAAACTTCCTTTCCATATTTCTACAGATGCTTCAGATACAGCTCTTGGAGTTGTGTTGGGTCAAAAAGATTTAATTCCTTATGCCATTTATTACACCAGTAAAAATTTGACTCCCACAGAGTTGAACTATACTGTGACTGAAAAAGAGTTTTTAGCTGTTGTTCATGCAATTAATAAGTTTAGACATTACATAACAGGCTATGAAACTTTTATTCATATTGACCATTCTGCAATTAGATATTTAATGAATAAACCTGTTACTAATGGCAGAGTGACAAGATGGCTCTTACTTTTGCAAGAATTCAATATTACTGTGTTGGATAGACCAGGAAAACAAAATACAGTAGTTGATTTCTTGTCTAGGATTCAGAATACTAAAGAAGATTCTCTTGTAGAGGATAAGTTTCCTGATGAATACTTGTTTGCAGTAACTATTAAGACTCCTTGGTATGCAAATATTGCTAACTATTTGGTTACAGGGAAACTGCCTTCACATTTATTTCCAAGTGAAAAACAAAAAATTATTCAGGAGAGTTCAAAATATTCATGGATTTCTAACGAATTGTTTAAAACAGGGCCAGATCTTGTGATCAGAAGATGTGTCAGGGAAGATGAAATGCCTGATATTCTTAAGGCATGTCATGATGAACCATGCGGCGGACACTTTGCAGACAAAAGGACGGCCTATAAAATCCTCTCTTTAGGATATTATTGGCCTTCCCTCTTCAAAGATGCAAAAAAATATGTCAAAATGTGTGACAGCTGCCAAAGAGTAGGGAAACCTACCCTTTCAAATGAAATTCCATTGCAAACACAGGTACTCATTGAACCCTTTGAAAAATGGGCTTTAGATTTCATTGGAACTATTAATCCACCATCTAAGCAAAAGAAGTATATATTGGTTTGTACTGATTATGTTACTAAATGGGTAGAAGCCAAAGCATTAGTGTCTGCTACTGAAAATTCAGTTGTTAATTTTCTTTATGAGGATATTTTTACTCACTTTGGTGTTCCAAGAGAAATTGTGACAGATCAGGGAAGCCAATTCACATCCAACCTGGTGGAGAAGCTGATGGAAGAATACAAAATCAAGCATAGAAGATCTACTCCTTACCATCCGCAAACAAATGGTCAAGTGGAGTCTACAAACAAAGTTCTTGAAAGTATCATCACCAAAATTTTTCATCTACATAGAAGAGATTGGGCGGAAAGGCTTCCTGAAGCCTTGTGGGCCTACAGAACTACATGGAGAAATACAACAGGACATTCTCCCTATGAACTTGTTTATGGGAAAGAAGTCTTGCTCCCCATTGAGTTCCAAGTCAAGACCTTCAAGATAGCAGTTCAGTTGGGGATGGACTTATCAGAAGCCCAAAAGCATAGAATGGAGCAGTTGAACGAGCTAGATGAGATCAGACAAGAAGTAATTTTAAGAACTGATCTAGTTCAATATCAAAGAGCTAAATGGCATGACAAGTACATCAAAGAGAAGAAGTTTCAAGAAGGAGATTAGGCATTGTTATTTGATTCCAAGTTTAAAGATTTCAAAGGAAAATTTCAGACTCATTGGCTTGGGCCATATGAGATTGACAAGATCTTTAGCAATGGAGCGGTAAGAATCAAGACCATTGATGAGTTTCAAACTCCTCTTATTATGAATGGCCACAGATTGAAAGTTTATCATAAGCCACTCTCAAAAGAGGAATTTTTCAAAATGTTTCAAGAAAATTCTGCAATCAGGCTGGTACAGAAGAATTCTTCTTCTCCACCAGCCTAGCTTTTGTTCTTTTCAGTTAAAAAATAAAATAAAAATATATATATATATATATATTGTATAAGCCTGAAAACCAATCACTGATTGGCAGTCTTATACAGAAAATGTAGGGTGAAAATCAGGAACACCTGACACCCTATATTTTCCAAAAAAAAAAAATCTCTCTTTCATTTCACAAGTTTTGTGACCACCCACTCCATTCCATTCCACTTCATTTCACTCCACTTCATTCCATTTCACTTCATTTTATCTATTTCATTCCATTTCACCAATAAAATTCTCTTTCATGACCATTTCCATTTATTCAATTGTCATCCGTTCATTTCCATTCACCCAAATAATAGTTGTGTCAGTTTCCGCAGCTGACATCTGTTTCCGCAGCTGACACCAGTTTCCGCAGCCAGAAGCAGATTCCGCAGCTACCACTCTGTTTTTCAAAAGAATGTACAGCCATATGTTATTTCCATAATCATGAAATAAAATGCAGGTATGAGGACCAATTATGAAGACATGGAGCATTCAATATATCAATGAGGAGCAACTAATTGAAGACCAAGGAAAAATGGCAAGAATTCCAAGGTATGAGTAAAAATTTATTTCAAATAGCATTTAAAACACATTTTTATATAGTTATAAACCATAAGCTCCATTATGTGCAATGATTGTATTGAAAAACTCCGTAACCACTCCATGATCTCTGTACAATCCTCCCACAATCCTTGCATTCATTCTCAAACGGTCCCATAATTAAACCTTCGATCTTCACTCATACTCCGATATTCCACCTGTGACAATGAAACGTAGTTGATTTGACTACGGCTTCTTTCAGCCGCATAAAATCCGTAGCCGTTGTATAAACGTGCTTACATTTATTCTGCAGCCACCAAATTTTAAAACACTGCCGGATGTGTTATACTCCTCCTATTGTTCTATTAATCTCACAGCCGCATTTCCGTCGTGCTCACGTAACCCTTCTCTGTTCCGCTTCACCCCATTTCGTTCTCTGTTACGCTACAGTCTGTATACCCATTCTCTGATATCTACCTACAGTCATCGTGCTCATTTCCGTTCATTCAGCCGTCCTACTTCCATTGAACCCTCCTCACGCAGGCAAGTTTTTAAAGAGAAGAAAGAAGGATGGGTAAATTGTTGAGAGCAGAACCAGAGGGACCTAAATTCATGGAAGGATACCCGCAAGTCAGGGATATATTGAAGAAGGAAAAGTGGCTGTGGTTTATCCAAAAGTTTAGAGGCTACCATAAAGAGGTGACAAAAGATTTTGCAAGGTCTTTCAATGGCCTGGAGGTAGATATTGGAGACCTTAAGTTTACGGTGAATGAGGCATCTATAGCATCTGCCACAGAACTTCTTCAAGAGGGTGAACGTTGGTTTAAGAACAAAAGCATTAGTGATGAAGCCTGGAGAGTGATTCTACATAACCCAAGTATGGACATAACTATTTTTAAAAGAGGAATTCCTGTTCATGCTTTGAAAGAGGAATGGGCTACTTTGTTGCTAGTTGTTCAAAAATTTATCACCTGTGAAGGCCATTTTGGGTCAATGTATATGTACCATACCAGATTGCTGATGAATTTTCTAGATAACCAGACCCTCAATCTCCCATACTTTCTATTAAATAGTTTGAAGAAGATGTCTGTGACCGTTCATAAACATTTAGGGGATGTAGAACCACATCTATATCACCATGGTCTTGTGAAAATTTTGATTGAAAAACAGTTAAAAGAGAATAAGGACACATGGGAACAATTTTTGATCAGAAATTTCTTTGAAGAACCCCAAGAAATTCCTGAAGGTAGCACATCAAGAAGGAGTAGGAGAAAAAGAACAAATGATTAAACTCAAAGTACTCCTACTACTACAATTGAAAGAACTAGTAGGTAAGAGAGACTGTCAAAAAGGAGGAAGAAAGAAACCAAGGGTAAAAAGCCAATAACATCAAAAGAGAGAAAAAGTATTGAGGCTATGCATCAAACCCCTTCTTCCGAAGAAGATCATCAAGTGTTATCTGAGAGACTAGTTCACCTTCAAGAACAGTCATCTATGGCCAAGAAGAGAGGGAAAGGAAAACAAAAGCAAAAAGACAGTGGTCCACAGCGTATAAGAAGAAGTTCCAGGCTTAAGGGGAAGTTGAGGAAAATGCAAACGAAAGGACCCCATTTTATTGATTTGGGAGAAGAAACATCTGAACAATCCCCAGCTGGCCATAGTCCATCTCACTCTCAGTCAGACAGTGAACCTAGTTCATTTCATTCTCAGTCAGACATTGAACATAGTCCATCCCATTCTCAGCCAGACGTTGATGTAAGCCCTTCTCAGCCAGATTTTGAAGACAACTCTCCTCCACGGCATTTTGGGGACATCCCAATAAAAACGACACCTGAGATAGACCCAAAGCAACAAGAAGTATATGATTATATAGAATCTTTAGAAAGAGCAGCTACGGGTCCCAGTACTTCGTCCACTCAGCCTCACATAGCATAAGATGATCTAGTCCAATCACTAAAACAAGAAGTCTTTGAGCTAGAGCTTTTAAATAGACACATTAAAAATGAAAATGAGACATTGAAGGAACAAAGTAAATTGGAAAAAATCATTCATGATAATACCATGCTACATCTGGGACTATGGCAGAAGAAGAACAAGAAATTGAAGAGGAAATGCCAGAAGTTAAGCAGAGCACTGATTAATATCAAATTCAGATGCTTAATGAAGAAGCCCAGGATGTTAGCAGCACCAAGGAAGAGGAGGAGAGGACTAGATGTACTGGCTGAAGTGTCAAGGCATATGAATTGAAAAAGGATTATCAAAATTTTGGTTGCATGAGGACATGCAACACCTTCACAGTGGGGGTATGTTGAGTCTCAAATCTGCATCTTTTCCATACATCGTTCTAGACCTTTTTCATTCATCTGAACCTTCTAAGTTGTCAATATCATTGCATATCAATTGTAAAAGAGCATCTAAAATGGTTTTTAACTATGTTTTGTGTCTGTTGTTTGATTTAGATTTTTGCTCATTTAGCTGCGGAATCTTGCCACTTTCCGCAGCTGCTGCAACTTTCCGCAGCCATTTTGTGAAAGTCTATGTTACAGGTGTTTTCAGGAAATTCGAGCCACATGGGCAAGTCAGAAATGATGTGGACATGGATCGTGTCCTATTGGCTCGGGCAAATTCACCTAAGGAGGCTGCGGTCAAAGGTGGCCAAGTGGAAGTCAACCATAGAGTCCCACGGTGACATGACTCTGTTTCTCATCACGTGAAGATTTGTATGACCGTTTCTAACTTACGGGAGACACATCAACACTTGTACACGGCTCCATAAGCCGAATCCAACATCCACTCTTCATAGATTTACTCCTCACCGCAGCCATGATGCTGGATCTTTGGATGTTATGGTTCACGTGTCTTTATCAGCACAAACTTTAGGGAATTAGTTATATCACCTTTGTTATAAATAACACGTTTCCATATGCATAATAGCTAGCCTCCATATAGCTCTGTAATGTAATTGCGTTGCCACTGTGCTGTAATATCATTTCTCTGTTATGACTGCATTTTAATATATAATAAGACTTTATTTCCAAGCGTAATTCATATTTGAAGGCTGTTGCCCGAGGCTGGTGCAGAGGGCCCCTACACACGCTGAGGTTTTGTGCATTACTGTATAGTTTCTTGTTTTATTTCTTTAAGCTCATTGTGCCATAAGTCATTCACGTGTTTATACATTGCATCTTTCATGATATTTATGCTGCATCTCTGTTCATAATCTTTCATGCTTTACATTTTACTTATTTCCATAATCTTTCATGTTTTATGTTATTGTTAACTTATCAGTGTTCTTGTTTCAGATTACAAATAGGCAGCCCGGGCATTTGCATATCTTTTGACCAATGACATGGAATCAATATTGTTCTGCTGCTAATTTATTTTTCTTAGTTTTTGTTTAATTCCAGTACTGCTTTGTTTATTTCAGTCTTGCACATTTTCTTCAGTAGTTAGATTTAGATATATTAAATTGCTCATGTCATTTTCAGTTACCTCTGAAAGCCACAGCTGGACTGATGGTGAGGGATTGAAGTATGAGTGTGTAGTTTGATATTAGTTTACTTTATGCAAGTTAGATATATTAAATTTCTCATGTCATTTTCAGTTACCTCCGAAAGCCACAGCTGGACTGATGGTGAGGGATTGAAGTATGAGTGTGTAGTTTGATATTAGTTTCTTTTTCTGCAAATTAGATATCAGATTGCTCAAGTTGTTTATGGTTACCTCCGAAAGCCATAGGTGGACTAATGGCGAGGGATCAGAATATAAGTTGATGTAATTTGATTTAGATTTACTTTGTTGCAATTCTTGGATTTCTTTAAGCATAGTTTCTTTTGTGTTTAAACAGCAGCAAGGATAGTTTGGTTTTCATGCTCAATAGTTCACTGTTTGATTTATTAGGCTAGCAGCACATTTTCATTTCCTTTCAAGTTTTGTCATTGTATGTTTCAAATTCCTTTTGAAGTTTAAAGTTGGTAAATCATTATAAAGGATATCATTGCCTTGAACAATCATAACCATACTTGTTTTTATTTTAGAATTTCCATCTCACATTAGAAAACCAAAAATGACAAAAAGGTAAGAAATAGGTTATCTTGCACATATAGTGCGCCACACTTCATCAGTTTACGAATCCCGGATTGATAAATTAATGTAGCAATTTAGGACACACTAAATTGACCAAACAAGCCTTCAGTATGAAAGTGGAAGTTTTCTTCCAGTACAAGCTGGTATTAAATCAGGGGGTCAAAGCTCCCTTCCAAGAGAGGTTGGTAAACGAGATCAAGGGGTTGGAGCTCCCTTCTAGTAGTGGCTGGAGAATGAGAGAAGGTTGTAGCCTTGTATAGGTAGGTGCCTGCGTGCTGGTATAAGTCTGCGCCAGTACAGAATTGTAAGAATTTTTCTTTGTAATAAATATTGAAGAAAGAGATGATAGCAGTGGTGGTTTTCTCCCGAATTGGGTTTCCACCTTAAATAATGGTGTTCATGTGTGTTGCTTATGTGTGATGGTTTATTCTGTTATTACTGCGCATGCTTACTACTAAACATCTGATGAATGAATGATGCAATGATCTAAGTAAAGAATTAAATGCACAATAAGATCTCTGGACATACATGATATCCATGTGTATACGCAAGTTGGATTCAGTAAAGTATCATATGGTGTTAAGAAAGAAAAGCTAAAAAGTTTTCAATCAGCTCTAAATACTGATTCACCCCCCCCCCCTCTTAGTATTTTTCCCAACAGGATGCCCTGGGACATTTAAAAACGTCTCAGTGTGTGTCATCCATATGGTCACCCCTGGATGGTTGAAGGTGCATGCACCGGGTCGTAAAGGTCTAAAATTGCACCGGGAGAACTGTAGGTGATACAATGCACGAGGTCACTCTAATTGGTATTGGGATTTTCGCTGTGCCCATATGTCGTATCAACACATCGGTTCATAGTATTATATAAACACACAGGTGCATAGTATGACACAAACACACTAATTGTTCTAATTCATATTGGTATTTGTGTAGTGCCCATAGGTCGTAGAAACACACTAGTGAGTAGTCTCACATAAACGCACCAGTGCACAATATCACACAAACACACCAAGATTTATAATTGGTATTGGTATTTATGCGATGGCCATAAGTCGTAGAAATGTACCAGGGCACTTTATCATATAAACGGACTGGTGTACAGTAACTGACATGCACCGGTGTTCCTTTTGTTTTTTTTAGAAACATCGACCTGTGACAGTGCAATTATTGTGATTTTTAAAAATTCATTATTCATCAAAAGCATGGAAAATTTCATGGGCTAATACTCGTAGGTGGGCTAATTTTCCATGCTTTTTCCAAAAAAAGATTCACCAAATTTCCATTTTCTCTAAAAGTGATTCGCCCAAATTTTATAGTATTAAATTATTTTACCTTAAAAATCGTTGAAATTTTATAGATAATAATATTAGATCGTTATAATTTTGAATATTTTTATAAAAATATCTCCAAACATTTTATACTTATCACATTAGGGACTAGTAAGATTCGCCAAGGATTCTAAACATTAAAATACATTTCCATCCTTAATATTTTCCCTGATCAAAATTCGACACATATCTTATAACATTATTCATATCAATTAAATTTTTATTACTGCATTTGAATGTGATGTTTGGATTAATTTTTTATATCATATCATAATTATTGTGATTTTTTTAAATTGATTATTAAGCGAAATACAACACATATATTATAGCAATATTCATATCAATTACATTTTTATATGTGCATTTGAATTTGATGTTTGAATTAATTTGTTATATCATATCATTAGATTTCACATCTCTTCATTATAATATTTAATCATCCATATATTTAATCAGTGGTGTTACATTTCACAACGACAATGGAGAAAGAAATAGAATAAATTAAAACACACACACATATATATATATATATATAACACTATGTCATACAAAATGGGATAGCGATTGGTATCTCGTTGTCTTTCAATTGGGACACTATGTCCATTACATTAGACAAAATGCCTGATTTCACACACAAATATTTCAAAAAATAAAACACCTTGCTTTGATATCCAAACAAAATGATCATCATTCTTCTCTTGAACTAATGTCACTACTCGAGCTACTTCCATGACTTAGGTTATTTTGAGGAATGTTTTGTTCACGGTGTTGATTTTTTTATTCTTCTTCACCTTTCATCTACAAACATAGAAATAAACTACAATGAGTGTATATACATTCATGAGGATAATGAAAATTGCAATATTAAATAATATACATCAATTTAAATAGAAAAGTAATGGCATACCATAGCAACAATTGACTCATGAACCATACACATTCTTTCAATACAAAATTTCATGCCATCTTTCAAGATTTCATCTCTTGGTGCAGCTCCATACTTTATTTCCTGCAAGTTTTATACCCCATAACAAATCATATATTTAATATAAAATATTTTTTTTTCTATTAGTTATAGACAGAGCTATGTAAAACAATATCGATAGATGCTTACAAATTCCACAATTAATTTCTGATATGCCAACATATACTGACAACCCATATTTTGTTGGACATTGGATAGCCCAACACTCCTCCTGTGTTTCGCGACATGGAATAACCACCTTTCGTGGATACTTATCTCTAGCGATGCGATCGTTGACTAACACCTGCGGGTTTTGGTCTAACGACAATCGTGATTCCCAACAAGTGGTTCTCCCCATGTGTTTCGCGACATGGACTAACTGCTTTTCGTGGATCCTTATCTCTGGCGATGAGATCGTTGACTAACACCTGCGGGTTTTGGTCTAACGGCAATGGTGATTCCCAACATATTTAACACAATGTTAATCAATTCTTCTGATTGTTCTTCTTTGCATGTCAGCACCTGTTTGAAGAAATTAAATGATGATTGTTGTAAAACGAATTAAAATATATGAAAAATAAATCTAGTTAAGTTGTTGTAAGGAAGTAACAATTACTCACAAACTTAGATATCAATGCTTTTCTTCCATATTGTCTTATTTTATGTGCTGAATGGGTTCCATTTTCTTTTATTTTTTGCAAGAAAATACTTGAAAATTAATATTTAATGCTAAATTTTTTATTTATTGTCCCTAATCGAAAAATTCAATGATTACATATTACATTTGAAGCACGTTGTTGTTGACATGGCTCCTTGTGCAATGAAATTGTCCATTTCTTTGACCATATCCTTGTACACCTTTTTGGACATTCCTACAGGCATATTTCTAATATTAGCTCGTTCATATTTTTAGATTTTAATAATCTTCCTAAAATCTAACATCACAATAAACTATTTAATTTTCATATTGATATGTGAAAAGTAAATATAAAAAAAGTGATATTTATAAATCATACTTATAAATAATTCTAGAAAAACATGAAAAGGAAGATTATTTTTTCATTTCTCCGTTTTTTTTGTTGTAAGTTTTTTCTATTAAAAGTCGACATGTCTCATTGACCAATTCTCTAGAAACTCTTCCTGTAGTTTAGATAAAATTTGGTTCTTGGAATTGTTGGATTGATTTTTTTATTGTAAGTGGAAAGAATGTCTACACATTCATTCCACTAGATCCCTCAAACTTTTTAAAACAAATTCCCCCTTTCGTTAACCTCCAGCACCACTCAAGGTAAGCTAAGGAGCAATTCATTTTCATTTCCATGTTCTATTTTTTTTCTTTTCTTAGAACAACATTACTTTTCTGAGCTGTTGGTCCCTATAGAACATTAAACATATGTGGATTAATATATTGTTTGAAACATGTTATCTAATAATTTTAATTATATTATTAATTAAAAATAAAAAAATAAACTCATATTGGATCAATAGTATTTTTCATTCACTTGATTCATCCTTTTACAATTTTTCCATCAAGTTTTTACGCTCTTCTAGTCCTAGGTCAAAAATAACCTTATTGAGCTTCGTCATTTTTTGGCTCTGCATGATACAAAGTAAACAATACATATTAGTTAAATTTAGATATAGTTCAAAATTAATATTTTTTTGTAAATAATTTACAAATAACTTTCCTTTTTTGCTTTTCTTGATGTGCTATCAGCATTTTTTTTCTTCATCTCTTTTCAACCGTTTCTTTATCAATATGAAACATCTATAATATCATTCATTAATATTTTATAAGTAAATCATCAACTTTTCGGGTATAAAAAAAATATCAAGAAACCGGTGTGCCTTTAATGTTGTACGCATCGATGTCGATGCATCGTGTTCTTATAAACGCATAGAAAAAATAGTACAAAACATCGTACGATGCTTTATGTCAATAAGGAGAACCAATTCGTTATATGTTAACCAGTGCACCGATTAGCATGGATAAATTAATAAAAACCCTCTAGTGTTAGTTTTTGTATCATATGGTGTCATGGATGGGGCAGTGCGGCCTATTCTTATAAATGCGCCGCGAAAACAGTGGACCACCATATGGTGCTCTCTGTCAACAAGGAGACCTTGTGTGTTATATGTTAAACAATGCACCATTTAAGACAAAAAATAAATAAAATCCAAACAGTATGTGCATGATGCGCTATAATGAATTAGCACACTAGTGCCATATTTTACATATGCCGCATGGATTAAAAAAATATGTTTTTAAATTTTTTTATCAAACAGTACATGCATGGTGCGTTGTGATAAGACATCGCATCGGTGTGATAGTTTACATAGGGTGCATTGGTTAAAAAATTTTAGTTTTTTAAAAATTCGCGCAAGGGGCGACATGGATTGGGATCTCACTATGGAAGTTGTCTCGTGGGTTAGATGTCATAAGCATAAATATATAGCAATACAAACCCTATAAATCTAAAATGAAAATTCCTAATTCTAAAATCACAGAAGCATGAAGAAGCAAGGGAAGAAAAGAAAAAAAATGAAGGGTTTAGGGTAAAATGGATTTTATTTTTTATTTTTTTGCTGAAAATGAACAATAAAGTTTAACTTTTTACTTACTACATAAAAAATACTGCAGAAAATGTAAAAAATACAATAAAATTTAATCACGAGATCGTTTGAAATTTTATTCTACAGGGTTTGAAACACGAGAGGTTTGGAATTCTAATTGTCTGAATAGTTTTGTTCGAAAGTATTTTGCTACTCCACAGTGCTCTCGTGCTCTCTTACTCCAGGTATTTCTCATGCAAATCTCTGGCTAATTTTTTTTGCAAAAATACTGAAATAATGAAAAGTGTTTCGTATTTAAGGAATTTTTTTATGAAAATAGATTTTCAAAATTATTTTTCCGCCCATTTTTCAATTTACCACTTTTTTCAGTTAAAAAAATTAAAGTTGTGCTTTTCCTATTTTCGTTTATTCGTCATCAGTGTGTCAATTAATAACACCACACCAATGTGTTAGTTAATAAGAAGACATCGGTGAGCAGTAACTAAAACGCATCGGTGCAGTTATCTGTACATTAGCACCGATAACAATAAGTTTGTTTTTAAGGAACCAAAATTACTTTTAGATGTGTACACCAAAATTTATTATTCATTTTTCTCAAATCCATGGAGAAAATATCATAACTATATCGAATGAAAAATTATTCAAAATTTAGCTCGTTCCATAATATTTCTCAAAGTCCATGGCAAAGTTCTCCCTATCGATCTCGAGACATAATATTTAATTCATATTTTATTTATATTTTCATTATATAATTGAATTTATGTTTTTTATCCATGTCAATCAGCTTAATAGAATTTATAATATATACAAATTTGCAGTTTCATGCAGACTCAAAATCGAGTTCAAATTCACAAAATATTTAAATAGATCCAAAACTTCGGAAGCTCTTATGAGGAGAATCATACCGCAAGGCACATTTGGTAAATGAAAATAGATAGCCACTTGACCCTGCAAATTGTAACAATATTGCATCTTCTAACCACAATCTCGGGACAATGATGGTAATAATAAATATTTGGTATATTAATGTAACTATTTCAATGTAAAATCAGCTAATCATGCATTTTCAACATTCTTATTAATTGATATCATAGATTTTGTACTAATAATGTTCAAATATATTTTTTGAAATTATTAGGATTCTAGTGCTGATAAGCGACCTACCTGCCATCTTCCATTGCACCCCACGACAATGTAAAATCGAGAGAAGGATGAATTAAGAGAAAAAATCGAAGAGGAACGAAACCAAGAATTGTTGAATCAACCACCGATTCAATTCCCACTACGTCCAGATTCACAAATTATGAATGACTAAAAAAATAGTAGTTCTTCACAAGCTGGCAATGGAGGCAATAAAATAGAGGTTTTTATGGATGATTACCTAAGCGATACAACTGCCATGGAGACAATGTTGTTAGATGCATTCTAAAATGATGATCAACTAGGGGATGTTGCTCATATCGCTAACACATTTTTTAAAATCCTTAGATTTTCTTCCACCACCCATCTCTTTGGACCTAGTGGTTAGTCGAAGTCTACACAGTTGGGGACAACGGTGTTACTATACAACTTGAAAGCAAAGTTTTTCTTGTTGAATTCATGTTTCTCAAAAATTTTGAGGTAAGTTACCATAAAGTCCCCGCTTATATAATTTTGAGAAATATAATCACACAATGAACATTAAAAATGGTCAATTTTATGAATTTTAATAATTATATCGGAATTAATGCACATTCAATATTTCCCATGATCATAAAATATAGGTTTTTCAAAGATAAGGTTCTTCTGAGTGATAATATCTTGCCCGATAGCTGAAAAGAGGCAAAGAAATTATTGAAATGTTGAGTGTTGAGTACATATCATATCATGCATGTCCAAATGATAGTTTTCTATATAGAGGTGAATATGCAAACAAAGAGATATGTCCAAAATGTGGGCATGATAGGTATGATAAATAAAAAATAAGGGTAAATCATGTGGTCCTCCTTTTAACATATTGAGTCACATGCCTATAATCCCAAGGATTCAAAGGCTCCTTCGTTGCAAATAATTATCTATGTTGTAGGCATGGCATGCCTCACACAAAATTCAGTTGAGATTTATGCGAATCCCAATAGATTCAATAACCATGAAGCATATAGATGATACATGGCCCGAAAAATTCAAGGATGAAGTATGAAGTCTACGACTCAATATAGCCATGGATGGCGTCAACCCATATTCACTCCAAAACACCAACTATTTTGTTTGCCCTATAGTAGTGATCAATAAAAATACCCCCCATGGTTGTCTATGAAGAATTAACATCTTATGTTGGCTCACATAGTCCTTGGTAGAAGATAAGTGAAGAATATGGATGTCTACTTACAACCACTGGTAGATGAATTGAAGGAATTATGGGATGGGATAAATGTATATGATGTATCAAGACCCATCGCAGCAGAGAGGAGTTTTATATTGTATGGCATATGTGCTTACACGACACATGATTATCTAGGCTTAAAAGTTTGCTCTATTAAATTACATTTTTATTTATTTGTTTATATAGGTAACAATATTATTTCACATAATAGTTATTTAATTCATTTTATTTTTTCTAATATTCATGATATTCTCTAATGTGCCATGCGTATAAATTGTATACAATAATTTTGCAGGTCTTGTAACAAAAGGGTATTTTGGATGTAAATGTTGTGGACCTTCTCTGAAAGCTAGATGGTCCAACGACCTACAAAAGACAGTGTGTGAGTGCTCCTGGGTATTCCTCCAAGAAGAACATCCTTACAGAAGAGAAGCATCCTCTTTCATTGGTAAACGAGAGAGAACCCAAAGGCATCCAATAATGACACCAGTTGAATGGCTTAGAGCATATGAGAGAGAGGAGGAGGAGTTCATAGAAATTTTCGATTCAAATGGGGAGCCTATGCTCGATGATCCAAAATTCTTCGACACATATGTTGAGAAATTTCCCATTCGGATAAAAAGGAAATATATCTTTTATAACTTCCCATATTGGGAGCATATTAATATTACCCACTGATTAGATCCCATGCATATATTTAAAAATATTTCATCTTCTTTATGGAGGCAAATATCATCGAAACAAAGTGACACATTCGTTGTTAGGAAAGATCTTATTACTTCAAAAACTAACAAGAAACATTGGCCAAGATGATTAGAAAGTACAAGAGCAGAGGAAGGCATTGGTCCCTCTAATTCATGGTATTTCAAAGGGTGATGTCGCATGGATATTAAAAAAAGATGATATTTCTTTGGAAAAGGAATTTATAATGGGTGTGAGGGTGTCATCTTCACAGGCTCTTCACTACAATGCTGCTTCATCATGGATGACCATTTTTCAGGGTTGAAATCGCATGACCATTTGAATCCTCTAAGAGCACGTATAAAATCAGGATTCTATTAGTAGTTATATTAATCAATTTTATCCCATGCAGGGATCATTAAACATAGCTAATTTTTATATTATTGCACGTGTTTATAAATTTGTAGTGTTATTATCCTTTTTTCGTGCGTGGGTGTGTGAAACATGAATTCCCCCAAGACCTAGGACATTCCATATCTAAATTACCTACCTGTGTACATTGGATCACGTCAAAGGAGATTCGTACGGCTAGAATTCCATGGTAGCATGAAGATATAGTTGAGATTATTTGTATATTTGAGAAGGAACTTCCGACGAGTTTCATGGACATGAAAGTTCATCTTCTAATCCACCTATTAGATGAGGTTGAATTATTTGGGGTGGTTTCTTGTCGTTGGATTTTCTTCTTAGAGAGGTACATGAAGAAATTGAGAGGCTTTGTTTGACAAAGGGAAAAAACATAGGGATCTATGGCATAGGGGTACATATTGAGTAATTATTTCTATTATTCCAGTGACTACATCAAGAAAATCGATAATAGACCAGGTGTGGTGATTTGCGACAATGAAAGGGATGAAGATAAAGGAGAAGGGGAGATGCTCCAAACAAATGGAAAAAAGCGCTTGATAAAGAGTAAGTAACTTATAATTTTTTAGATCTACGCAAAGTAAATATTCATGTTGAAATTCAATATAATGTATATTTAGATCACTATGTACTATATGTCGGCTTGATTTCATCAACAAATGTAGAAATTGAAGCAGTCAACAACTTCATTCTTTAAAATTCTAAAGTGACACAACCATGGGTCACATTATACGAAGAAAAGAGGATGAAATGGTATAGTGACATGAAATAATTCATATGGTTGAATGGTAGAAGTGTGCCTTATCCCGATCATTTAAAATAAAATATGCCCCAACAATTTGGTTGCTGATCAAGTCAGAGAGAAATAAGGTACAACCGGTCATTACCCACATGCTAAAGCGGATGCGCTAAATGGAGGGATTGGGTGCACCAACTCGATAATAATATATTTAATTTATATGTACATTTGAAACTTATTAATGCACCTTTCAAATGTAAATACATCTATATTTCATATTTTAACTGTTGGGTCATTATAAGACACATGACACTATGATTTTTTAAACTTTTTTATAGGTGCATTTTCTCCCATCTATGTGGACATATATACACCATTTTTGCACATAAAATGTTGATTAAGGACACATGACACAAGACTGTGGAGTGGAAGTCGAGTTCAATCAATCAAGTCGATCTAGCCACCGTGATCAAAACCTAGTATGGGGGGTGTTAGGTTACGTCAAAAAGATACATGAAATCATTGTAGTGGATTTCTCATATTTCTAATGTGTTATTTTTAAGTGCAAGTGGCGGGACACCTTTGATCGCAATAATGTAAATGAAGATCACGATAGTAGGCCGATATGTATCAACTCTATAAATATGTGGGATGAAGCTAAGGAGCCCTATGTTTTCCCCAAACACTGCAACTAGGTGTTTTTATACCCAGATGTGTTGGATAGGGATTGGTTGTTCGTATTGAGACATGACCATAGATCAAAACATATTTTTGAGAAAAATAGTGTTATCGTGCCAAGCGAGATGGAAGATAATGAGGGTGATCATGAGAACCGAGAGTGATATGGTACATGTGTTATTTCATTTTTTATAGTTTTTAAGATGGGTTTTTATAAAGAATAGGACTTAATTACCTTATAACTTATAAGACACTTTTTTTCAAAACATTATAATATGAATTTTGAATTAATTGGTAATTTGCATTATGCTAATGTTAAAATCAATATTTTACTTAATAATTTGCAATTATGTTGATCTAAAAAACAATGGCATACTATAGAAAGTTAATTTTTTTGGTATATAAGGTCATAATAAAATAATGATAATTCTAAAGTACATGAATTTATTTGCATTATTTTCTAAACTTTGTTATGTCATAAAAATTCATATTATTCTAGATTTATTATTTTACAATTATTTACAATTTAAAAAATTTAAAAATTTCAATAAAACAATTTCACATTAATACAATTAAAATTTTCACATTCATACAATTAAAATTTTACAAATATTTTACACGCAATTACAATTACAATTTTACAATTACAATCATTTCACATTAATACAATTAAAATTTTACAAATATTTTACATACAATTACAATTACAATTTTACAATTTCACATACAATTACAATTACAATTTTTTAATTTTACGTAAAATTACAATTACAATTTTATAATTTTACATAAAATTTACAATTACAATTAAAATTTTACAATTTTACATATATATACCATTAAAATTACAATTACAATCACAATCACAATCATTTCACATTAATACAATTAAAATTTTACAAATATTTTATATACAATTACAATTAAAATTAGAATTAGAATTACAATTACAATTACAATTTCACATACAATTACAATTAGAATTAGAATTACAATATTTACAATTATAATTTTAGAATTTTACATACAATTACAATTTTACAATTACAAACATTTCACATTAATACAATTGAAAATTTACAAATATTTTACATACAAATACAATTACAATCATTTCACAATAAATTAAATGTTACAATTGCAATTAAAATTTTACAAATATTGTCAATGCAATTACACTTAACATTAAAATTACAAATACAATTATAATTTTACAATTTTACATACAATTAAAATTAAAATTTCAATTACAATCACGACATAATATTTAATAAATATCATGATTTAATATTAAAAATAAACATCATGATCATGATAACCATCGTATAAACATCATATTCGACTAAAAAACACATTCAAATTCGCTAACATCATCTAATCATCATGATCATGATCATCTAACAAAACATAAGCATTGTATAACATCATCACAACACAAACATCAAATATACATCTCATGTCAAATAATTGCTATCACATACACATCTATTTGCAAGCTGCACATTAAATGAACATATCTAACATGGCCTAACAATATATACATCATGATGATCACCAACATGTAAATTAAGTACAATTGCAACATGAACATAAAATACATGGACCATATATATATATATATATTGTCAAAAATATACAACTATAATATAAATGTCAAATATCAGCTAGTGGTACATCATCAATAGTAGTACTAGTCAAGGCCTGATTAGTCAACGGTGCAACCTCGACAAGCTTAGATAGATGTCGATCATCACGTGCCTACTGATCTGGTGGTGCCTCATGCTAATCAGTATCAACTACCGGTTGCTCATGATGACTCGACATGGATGGTCCAACCTGCTCATGATCATGAGTATTGCTGGATTGTATAAGCTGTTGATCATGATGATTCGACATGGATGGTCCAACCTACTCATGATCATGAATTCTCCATGGATGTTGCAGGCTTAGAAGGCTGACTCGGCATGGATGATCAATCCTGCTCATGATCATGACTACTCGTCGATGATGCAAGCTGTTCATCTATGGCACGAGGTGAACGTTGATCGCACCCCTGATCATGATCATCAGATGATGCGTCGCTATTTGAATGTCAACGTACTGCATCTCGACCACCCCTACATCAAAGGGCCCTCCTAAACCATGCCACAAAGCTTGTAGCTCCCAGGACACGCCACATCCAGGTCAACATGTCATGTGGCATGCCTCTCCACATCTCTATCACCCTAGCATCGACCCTTATCTCTCTCATAGTGGTAGGATTCACACCCTCCTCCACAAGAAATCCAAAAATTTGGTCATCCAACTCCATCCTAAATCTAGTGCCAGGCCTACCCCTCACACCAGCCAATACTTGCGCAACATGAGAACTAGGTATGTTTGCACTAGCCAGATCCTCAGCATCTGCCATCTCCTAATCATCATCAGGATCTACACTTGGATCATTTTATGGTGATGGCATCTTGTCGCCATCAAATGACCCAATGTTTGCAAAATATATATAAGTACACAACAATAATTAGACAATTTCATTAAACAATTTAATAAAAACAAGTTAAAGAACATGTTAGAATAAATTTAAAGAAAAAAATAATATTACCTCTATCATTCGGTGACTCATCATTTGTGAAGAGGATGTTGGCACACCCTCCCCAATCCAAACCAGCATTCGGACAAGGGACTAAACTAAAGGCATGCTCATCAACACTGGCTAGTAACTCCAGTGCATCATGCGATATCCTCATGAAAAATGCTTACTCGCCCCTCTTGGGCATCATCTGTCCCCACGTCTGCATCCATACATGCAGCATCGGCCTATGAGGATGCCAAACAAAAGTAGGCCTCCTCTTTGGAAACCTCTAAGAAAATAAGAAAAATAGCTCTAAAGAAAAAGGGAATCTTACCCTCCCTTGTGCCTGAGCACGAAATCTATCTAAAGACGTACAGAACTGCCGAAAAAAAATTGGCAGACCACCCCACAATTCATGGGGCCTGTAATAAATAATAAACATAAAATAGAAGCGGGAAACTAATGTGTTTCATGTAACTGGTATGCTGTGCAATGGTCCAAATGAGTAGTGAGAGGCACCTCACCTCTCCACAAAATGAAGAAATAGGTAACTGACCACTGGAGATCTGAAAATATGCAGGAGACAATGTATCTGCGCTAATGTATCTCTGGGAGTACACCAACGTACTCCCTGTTGCATAACCAATGGGGACCTCTCAGAACGATGGAAAATCCACCCCTCTCCTCGATAGCCCAGTAATGAAATAGATGTCCTCCTTAGTGGGTGCTTACCACTAGTTAGGACCAACTTGGAAAGCCTATCAGTGAGCACTCCATGTGTGGATAAGCTATCGGAATAACCCACCATGTCCCTTTAGGGATGTAGCCTCCTCATAAAACTTGAGAAGGCCTATCTCCCTTAGGAGTGTTTAGGCAGTTGCTGTAATAGGGCGAGGGTACATATCTCTTTCCCTCTCTCATGCCTCCCACAGGTGAATCGTGTTATACTGGTCTGCCTCTTGTTGTTGATGTTCCTTCTCTTCTCTCCTTTAACGTTGGTGAATGATTCACATATTAAATACAATTTTTTTTATTAAATGAGACATGTATTTAGGAATATATATATATAATTTTGAAAAAAAAAAGTCGGTGCGCCACAAAAAAAAGCATGCACCAGTAACAGTGCGTCTGTTTTTATCGTGCACTAGACTCGGTGCACCTAGAAATTTGAAGCACGCTGCAAATCATGACCTGTCCTATCTCAAGTGGTGCGTTGACTAAAAAAAGCGCCAAACTTCAACTAGTGGTCAACAATGCGGTTGTTTAACCGATCGCACTGTTGACTATGAAAAAATTCAGGAGGGCGGTGCGCTCACAAGCTACTTGCCTCGGGTAGATAGTTTCATCAGCACACCGCTCTCCTCGCATCATTACACAGTCAATGATGCGGTGGTATAACTGACCACACCGTTGACTATGTACCAATATTGGGAGGGCGGTGGGTTGACCAAACTATATGCCTTGGGGCATATAGTTTAGGTAGCACACTGCCCTCATTTACATGACCACACCATTTACTATGTCCACTTTGGGAGGAAGGTGTGCTGACAAAAATACCCAGCCCGAGGCGCATATTTCCATCAACGCACCACATTCCCACACTACGATGTGGTCAATGGTGTGGTGGGGTAACCGACCACACTGCAACTTTTTTAATTTTAAAAAATCATTGTGTGTCATTGTGGTACTGCCCCAAAACCAGTGCAGATACTGTTAGCAATGGTCATGGTGTAGTTTGTGAATTTACAGGAAGCACCGCGAATAGGTGCGCGTCGAATGGCTCAAGCGGATCACGCGGGAATAATTTTTTTTTTAAATAAGGTGAATTTTAAGTTATTTTAGAAAACTAATCTGCTAAAAGGTTTAATTATTGAAAAACAAGTAAAAAACCTATACATTTGGGCGTCGAGTTGTTTAATTTGAAAAACTAAAATTTCCCACCGTTTTGCAAAGTTCAAAATGGAGATGGTGAGCAATGGACAACAACAATGCATGTAATCACACAAGGAAAATATGCACCAGTGCTTAAGAGCTCTGGAGCACTGAAAAGTGAAAAATGTAGATTTTTTGTCGTAACTTTTATAAGGGGTTCCTCAAAAACATCAGCTAAAGGGTCTTTTCCTTGTAGTGTCATATGGAAGTGGAAATAAAGTTTCAGATTAAAAGCCCCTCTTAGGGATTGTTCCACTCTTATCATATGGAAGTGGAAATAAAGTTTTAGATTAAAAGCCCTTAGGGGTCATTCGAGGGATGCCATTTTCATTAATTAGAAGTTAAGCTAACTAATTCATATATGTTACTACTATTATTATCATTATATTAAAATAACATTACTTTACAAACCTACTTACTAATTACTATCTTCTTTTTCTCAATAGTCTACAATATATGATTGTTGTTGGAATTAGGGATGACTTTAGATACTTCCACAAGGAAAATGCTACAATAGTGGAGAACCTATTAACTAACTTTTGTTGCCCTTTGTTGAGAAATTAATTGTCACTTAGGAATAAGGCTATCACTTCATTATTTTCCCTTCAACTAATTCTCATGAGTGACAAAATATGTGGCCTATTCTCACAACAACATGGAACCTCCGAGTTAAAACATCCTTAATTTTTCAAGTCATGACATGAGGAGTGGTAGTGGCTCGAAATAGCAACACTTTTAATATTCTCTTCGTAGTTCGAAGTACACTCACATAAAATGAAATTACCAATATGTGGATTACTTAATCTTAAGTCCAAGAAAATGTTGATGTAATCTAGCATCACTTCGCTCTAGTTTTGGTAGTAGATAAACTATTAGTAGCATCTACAAATGAGTGTATCCAACATTTTTATTTCAAAATTCACTTATCATATGAGGTGAAGTTATAAATAAGTAAATTTAGTAATCATCACTTAAATCTAATTAAATAATTAAAAATTCATTTCTTTTCCAAATAGAAAAATCATTGAAAATTGTCCATTGGGTGTAGTTTGGGTAATAAAGAGGAATGGCTTTTATCCTACCCATTTCGGTTCGTGGCCAATGGAAATTGACATAATTGACAAGAGAGAGGTAGTTTTTAAGTAGAAATCTATATTTCTACCTAAAATAGACAAAGATCGAGGGATTTCTACCTAAACTAGACAAAAGTGGAGGGTAGGTTTTCAGTATATGTGTATATTTCTATCTCAACTAGAGAAAGGTGGGTTTTTTTTAGATGTGTATCCATCTTCAATACAATTAACAACACTATTTAGAAAAATAAAACACACTATTGAAAATTAAATTTTCAAAAAAAAAAAATTTAGAGATGATATCATTACAAAAACAATTAAATTTCCAACCATGCTAATAAAGAAACCTTTTAGAAACATTTTTGTTATAAAAACAATAAATTTCCAACCATTTTTATTTTAAACAATAAATTTCCAACTATACTAATAAATTTTTGAATTTTTTATTTTACAAATAGCCAAATTGCAAAACACTCCTAAAAGAAATGTATAAGCAAAGCTATGAAAAAAATGATGGATTTTTCTGCAGTGCCAATTGGATTATGCAACTGGGGTAATGAGATTGCAGCATTTATCTTCTCTCTTTTGGCTGTGCCAAAGCAACATAAAGATGTTTTCCAGCCACACAGATAGCCAAATTGAAAAAAACTCCTAGAAAAAATGTATAAGAAAAGTTATGAAAAAATGATGGATTATTCTGCAGTGCCAATTGAATTATGCAACTCGGGTAATGAGATTGTAGCATTTATCTTCTCTGCTCTTTTATCCAAAGCAACATAAAGATGTTTTCCAGCCACAAGTTTTCCATTCATTTCCATCATAGCTAGGCATGCTTGAGAAGGAGTTGAGAATGCCACAAATCCTGAACCTTTACTCTGTCCATGAAAGTCTCTGATTACTTTGCATGAAGTGATTGTACCATAATTAGAAAAAAGTTTTATCAACTTGGTATCATCAATACTATCATCCAAATTTTCTAAATAAAGATTTGTTCCATATTTCCTCTGAAATTTTGTCCCATATTGCCTCCTCAATTCAGACTTCGTCAATGCTTTTTCAACATACCATTCCTCCCCATCAATTTTATGATTCTCAATGCAATTTGCCGCAGCATCTGCGTTCTCAAAATTGACAAATCCAAAACACTTTGAATTACCTGCTGCATCCCGGATCACTGTCGCACTTGTAATTGTTCCATACATTCCAAAATAATTTCTCAAATCCTCACCATTCACCCACTCTGATAAATTCCTAACAAAAACGTTATTGTTTCCATTTTCTCGTTCTCGCTGCTCCTTTTTCCTGAATGGGCCAACATAAACCTTTTCCGCGTAGATAAACTGACCATCCAAATATTTTATTGCATTTTGGGCTGCCTCTTCATGTTCATATATCACAAATCCATATCCTTTGGATTTCCCTGATGCATCTGTTTTAATATTAGAACAGAGAATGGGTCCACACATAGCGAAAGTACGATAGAAAGTATATTCGCTAACTCTTTTATCAAGATTGCTAACAAATATCTTAGCTGAAGCAAAGCTGCGGATGCTGGGGTCATGGGGTGAATACATTATTCGAATAGGGTTTCCATTAATAGATGTAGAATTCAAGCCACGTAAAGCCTCCCTAGCATTTTCACCCGAATTGTAATACACATAGCCGTATCCCAGAGAATTGTTGGTATTGGCATCTCTGCATATGTAAACAGTGAGCACCGGGCCAATCTGGCAAAAGATATCATACAACTGGGCCTCGTTAACATTGGGATCCAATTCGCCCACATACAGAGATTTAGGTAGTAATTGATTGTTGTTGCCATTATCAACTGCTGGTTGCTGCTGTGAAACACCGTGTGCTGCTGGTTGTATGTTAACATTGGGTTCCAAATCCCCCACATACAGAGATTTAGGTAGTAATTGATTGTTGTTGCCATTATCAAATGCTGGTTGCTGCTGTGAAGCACCGTGTGCTGCTGGTTGTATGTTAACATTGGGTTCCAAATCCCCCAAATACAGAGCTTTAGGTAGTAATTGATTGTTGTTGCCATTATCAACTGCTGGTTGCTGCTGTGAAACACCGTGTGCTGCTGGTTGTATTTGAATGCGTGCCATTTCTTCCTCTTTAATCACTGATACTAGAAAAGCAGGAGGCACAACTTCCAAATGCCAACTGAACCGAAATAAAAATCCAAACCCAATTCAACCGAAATAACAGTTCAACCTAAATAATAATCGAAACCCAACCACAACATGTGTAGATCACAAAATCCGTGGATGGGGAATCAAAACCGTAGATCACAAAATCCGTGGATGGGGAATCAAAACCGCTTATTTCAACGGATGAAGATTATAGCGATTTCCCTGATTGTGATTCTTCGCACCTACATTAGAATTCAACGCTGAGCATTCCCCTTCGACTCAATATGAAAAGGGATATAGGAATAATTCGACAAATTTGTAGTCGACGGGATTTTCGGAATAGGTGCAAGGGTCTGTTAGGTTTTCTCTTCATGGGTCGGCAGGAGTGTAATTTTCACAAAATTGAATAGAAAAATCCATCATGATAATTCAAAACGTAACTGTAAGTACTTGACTAATTAAATAAATATGTTATTTAATATATAAAATATATATTTAATCACAAGTGTAATGTAAGGTTACGTTACGTTATTTTATTTATTAATAACTTTTTAATTAAAAATAAAATTTGGTTTTTTATTTATTTATTTGATTAACCTTTATGGAGTGTAATTTTCACAAGATTAAATAGAAAAATCCATCATGATAATTCAAAACGTAACCGTAAATACTTGACTAATTAAATGAATATGTTATTTAATATATAAAATATATATTTAATCACAAGTGTAATGTATGGTTACGTTACGTTATTTTATTTATTAATAACTTTTTAATTAAAAATAAAATTTTGTTTTTTATTTATTTATTTGATTAACCTTTATTCTACTTTACAATAATGAATAATAATTGATAGATAAATATCTTTGGGATTGATTACATCTACCTAAATTATGGATCACAAAAGTCTTAGATGTAAAATAATTTATGGATTAATCTTATTTTACAATAAAAATTGTAACGGCACAAGTGTTTCAACAATTAGGATTGTCGGCGCACGAGGGTCATCTCCAAGTTTTGTGGTTTTCATACTTCTAGGAATTATGTATCCCAACCTTTGTCGGAACAATGTTTCCTCGAACCCCGGGTCCAAACGAGACATAGACACAGAGTATGTAGTGGAAATCGAGAAGCTCAAAGCAAATAGTTTAGTAAGAAAGAAAAAGGAACTATTGTGACCCCATAGGTCATATTTATAGTTGTGGCGCATCTTCAATGGCTCCTTCTGCATTAATGGGTCTTCATAAATGACAAAACAGTCCCAAACCTAGCAAAATCCCTTCATTAAATGTAATGTAGATGCCACCATAAATGGTAATAACGTTGTATTTTCCATATTTTACTCTTCCAACGGCTAGTTTTTGACACCGTTGTGACCCACTTGACCTCCTAACGCAACCACTGCGCACACGTTTTACTTGTCTGTGCATCCACTAACCCATATGCGCAGGTTCGGTACTCTGCCATATAGTCATTTAGTGGGCACAAGTTGATCCCTGTACAACTTCAGATGACTTCCATTGACATACCGAAGAAGGTATTCTTCACTCAATGTGGCCAGGTGCACTACACCTCCATCAGTGACCTCCTTAACAACATCGAGCCCTAGCCAATGCATCTTTAATTTCCCTGGGTGGCATGGAAACTTGATGTTATATAGTAAGAACAAATCATCTTTTTTGAACACCTTTTTCCTGATATGCCTATCATGCCATGCTTTTTCACGTTCTTTTTGAACCTACTAGTGATAATTTGCAACAAAGTGATCTTCTTCTGGAGAAACCAACTGCGACAACTGTTATTCTAGAGCATATTCTGCAGCCATACTGGGGAATGATGCAACGCGCATACTAGGAATAATGAACTCAATTGGCAACATAGCTTCTTTCCCATATACCATCTTGAAAGGTTTCCTTCCAATCAACTTCTTGTAGGTGGTCGTATATGCCCAAAGAACTGCTGGCACTTGCTCATCCCAATCATTTCAGCTATAATTCCACACCTTGATCAGCGTAGTTTCTAGTATCATATTGAATGCTTGAACCGTGGCATTCACCTGAGGATGATAGGGAGAGCTCTTCTGATGAAACACCTTGAATTCTTTAGTCAATGCTTTAATGGTGTCATTTAAAAAATGTGTACCCTGATCGCTTATTATAATATTAGTACAACCAAACCAAGTCACAATATTCTCAAATATAAATTGTACTCTTGTATCAGTAGTACAATCCTTCACAGTTTTGGCCTCAACCCATCTCGTTACATAATCTGTTCCAGTGATACTTTAGCACACACCACTCTTCTTTCCTTGAAGATTGATAGGTCCCACAAAATCTATAGCCCATTTCCTAAAATCTTGCAACACCATCTGTGGATGCAAGGGAATATCGTCTATGCACCATGGATTTTCCATCCTTTGGCATACATCACATGCGCGACAATGCTCATCGGCATCATTGTGTAGCGTGGGCCACCATAACCCAGCACGCAAAATCTTCTTCCTAGTAGTCTTACCTACATAATGACCATCGGAAACCCCTCCATGAGCTTCATTAGGGATTGCACATCTGTCATACTCCACAACGTATCTTCGCATAGCTTCCCTTGAACCCATTTTGTACAACTATCTAACAATAATGGTGAAGTCTATTTTGCGCGCCACGAGCTCTTTCTTCTGTTGAACTAAATATTCATCATTCACACATCCAGTAGTCAGAAACTAAATGATATAGGGGAAATTATCATCATCCAACTTTATCACAAACAAATACGCATTTGTAAATCCGTCTTACAAATTTGTAGGTTCTTTTGCAGTTTCAATGCGTGATAGATGGTCTGGCTCAGCTTTTAGCCTTCTCGGTTTTACCATAATCTCAAAATAATTTCGTTGGAATAACATCAACCACCTACAGATCTTCCCCCCCCAGCATAGTCTTAATGACCAAGTACTTCAAAGAAGAAGGATCAGTGAACATCTTAAAGTGCCCTCTTAAGAAATAGTGGCATAATTTCTACAATGCACATACCATTGCTAGTCCTTCTCTTTCTGTGGTTGAGTAATTCCTCTCTACACTTGAAAGTTTTCAGCTTGCATAAGAAATAGGATGATCGATACCACCCACTCTTACCTGTGCTAAGATAGCTCTAAGCGCAATGCCGGAGGCATCCACATGTACATGAAATAACTTTGACCAATTTGGGAAGACCAGCGTGGGCACAGTGACCATATTTTCTTTGAGCAACTCAAAACTCTTGTGGCAATCCTCATCCTAATAGAACATTGAATCCTTCTTGAGCATATTTTCTATGGGTGTGGTTATTAGCGCATAATGTTACACCATTTTTTGGTCATCTAACCTATTATCATTAGATGGACCCAAATACACCATGTAAGACCAATTTTACCCTAAGTAAAATTGCTTTCACTATGTAAAATAACTTAATAAAACACATTTATTAGGTTGTTTATGGTCTAAACAGGAAACCCCAAGGGGAAATATTAAACAAATCTATATTTGTTTGGTTTTCCTCATGGAATAATTAATTGAACAATAATTTACTTATTATTTCGAGTCATATTTAACTCAAAACAAGGAAATTAATTAGATAAATCATTATTTATCTTATTAGTTTCTAAGAATAATTATTTTAACCTTATTTAAATAATATTCCTTGTTAAATTTGACTAAATCATTTTTAAATAATTGAATAAATCATTATTTATTCAATTATTATTCAACCACTTCCTTAAAATGATAAATAAATCATTTATTTATTTATTATTTACAAATAAAGGTATTTGACCCAAGTCAAATACCTTTCCCCTCCAACAAATATAATAAAATATTCCATAAAAGGTGGATGTAGATTTGGTTAATATTATTTTAATCATGCACCAAGATATAGAATGACCTAATATTTTGTTATAAATAGAAGGGTTGTTCCTACCATTTTTCACCTTTTGTTGCCTCTTAGATCACTCTCGATTTAAACTCTTGGTATGACTTTGAGCCATTATTATTGTCATATTTTCCATTATTTACTTTGTGAGCTCCCTTTGAGTTCTATATTTTTCTGGGTTTTCTACGCCAACGAGAGAGAGAAATTGTAGATCTGAAGTGCTGAGGACTTCCAAGAACCCATCCCATTGAGGAGAATTGGAAACACCTTTCTTGTTTTCCTTCCAGGTTCCATTAATATAAAATTCTTTAAAACATATTATTATTGTCTTGTCTATTGGATGCATGGAGAAAAACCTTGTTTTTACTACTTAATGTCTTTTTATGCATAGATCTAGATTTTTACAGCATTTGTCTTGATCAACTAATTGCAGATCTGAAGATATTGGCAACCATATTTGATGTTAGGGCTATAAGTTATGCATAGCTAAAGTGGTCTTTTTTCATACACTTCGAATAAAGATTCATACTAACAACTGGCGACTCCACACGGGTTTTCAATTACGACCGTTATCGTTTTTCATATTCTTGCATATCCAGCTACTTCAAACACTAGGGTTTCTCTTCAGCTTTTCGTTTTTCCTATATTTATGTTATTTTTCACCCATAAAATCCTTAAATATTAAAATTTCTAACTTCCATGTGTTTCTGGCCCTATTGCGCAGGTAACAGACATCAGCCGCAACTAAGACGACAACTTTTTCTGAAATCTGCCGCCGAGAGACCCGGAAGTGCAGGTCGTACTTTTCGGCCCAAAACGTACGACCTGAACTATAGGACGCATTTTTTAGCATCAAAACTACGACTTGGAAAGAAAAAAGGTCAGAACCTGTGACCTAAACTTTTTTTTGCATATTTTCTGAAAGTTTTATGGGTTTGTCTAAAGCTTCTGTCAAGGTTGTCCAGCCTTCGTCTCTGCCCGTTTAGACCTGTTTCTATTCCTTTTTACTCAAGTAAGTGGGAATCTAGCCCCCTAGGGCTTCAGTACCCTCCATTTTTTATGGAAGATTTTTAGCTATTGTAGGTGTCTAAATTTTCAGAGTTTCAGCCTTTTCTTTTATAGATCAATGACCCTATCCACCACGATGTTGGTTGGCCTACTATGCCAACCAAGCTCCCCTCTGACATTCCCAACTTCGAAGGCCTTGCTGGAGAAGCTCCATCCAACCATATCTGATCTTTCCACCTGTGTTGTTCATCAAATTCCATTACCGATGATTCCATCTATCTTAGGTTGTTCTAACACATGCTTACGGGCAAAGCTTCTAAGTGGTTTGTTGATCATACCACCTCTTCCCATACCACCTTTGTGACCATTGCCCGAGCCTTCTTGTCTTATTTCCAGCTGCCTCTCCGATACGACACTGGTACCGAACTCTTGAATTCTTTCTGTCAATAATCTGTGCCCCACCTTTCCGATCATGTCTAGGAATGGCAGAGAAGAAAGAGCTTATGTCGAGCTCCTACCTTTGAGGACCGTGTCTATACGGGTTGGTTCCTTAGATCTCTCTTACCCACCATCGGCAAAGATGTCGCCTCACAGTTCCCTCAGACCAAAGAAGCCACCCTCCAAATAGCCTTGAAATATGACCTCATCTATGCTCAGTCTGGTTATGTTTATACCATCCTTCCTGACCTCCCCAGACCCAGTGGCGCTAATGCCCTGGGGGCATCTCATTCTACCATCGATATCATTGGAGCTCTTTCTCATCCATATGCTCAACCTCCTATGGGCCATGGTCTCCCTCAGGGAGGGACCAGCACCTCCAACACTTTCCCCCTCCATGTAGCATGTATCCAGGGTATGACATGCCTCATCCTTTGGCCCAATCTCCTGCTTACCTCAATGTTTCCCAACCTCACCTTATTCACAGCTTGGTGCTCCAGCTCCTCTAGCATTTGCACCTCTGCCTCCCTTACCTTCTCAACCACAGCAACAACAACTACCACCCCCTCCCGGGAAAATATTTGCACAGCAAGGTGCAACTAATCATCCTTCCTCTCAAAGGAAGGGGAAAGGCAATCAAAACCAATCTACCCCTGGTATTCGTGGACCTAATGCTCAAGGTATTGACTCTAATGTTGCTAACCAGTAACAGGGCACTCAGCCCAAGCCAGACAAGCCCATTCGTACAAATAAGCCTTGTTCATGTTGCGGTGTTTACGGTCATTACACTCACGATTATCCCCTTTTACCACAGATGCGGCAGATGTGGGAGTCTCAAGCCACTTTGTGAGGACAGCATGCCTCCTCTATTGATCCTTCCAATGTGACCACTACTCAACCAACTGTGTTTATAAATCCTTTCCCCCAGCAAGGATTCATGGCTACCCAACCACCTGATGGAGAAGGGGCCACTCAACCTTACCCTTCTGGTTCCTCTGATTACGAGATCCTCATGATGAACTCTGATCAACCTCTAACCATTGTCCTTAACCTTCAAACTCGGTCTCGTTAGTACCCCAAGCCTCAAGCTCCGTCTGTCCTCGAGTCACCTTCTTTAGGTTCTACAGAGCCTCTTTTGACATCCAATGGTCCCTTGCACATCCCTCAGCCCAAATTTGAGGTTCATACCAAGATTCCTAAGGGAACATTACGCCGAAATGCTGCTTCTGGTCAAGCTGCTCATCCGTATAGCATAGTAGATGACTTGGCACAGTCTCCTGCTGCCATTTCAACACTGGTACTCCTCCAGTCGTGCCCTTCTCAAAAGGAGGCTCTACTATCCACCATGGGAACTGTAGATCCTGCTAATGACCAATTGATTATTTTTGATCCATGTCAATCAACTTAATAGAATTTATAATATATACAAATTTGCAGTTTCATGTAGACTCAGAATCGAGTTCAGATGCACAAAATATTTAAATAGATCCAAAACATTGGAAGCTCTTATGAGGAGAATCATACTGCAAGGAACATTTGGTAAATGAAAATGGATAGCCGCTTGACCCTGCCAAATGTAACAATATTGCATATTCTAGCCACAATCCCAAGACAATGATGGTAATAATAATTATTTGGTATATTAATGTAATTATTTCAATGTAAAATCAATTAATCATGCATTTTCAACATTCTTAGTAATTGATATCATAGATTTTGTACTAATAATGTTCAAATATATTTTTTGAAATTATTAGGATTCTAGTGCTGATAAGCGACCTACCTACCATCTTCCATTGCACCCCATGACAATGTAAAATCGAGAGAAGGATGAATTAAGAGAAAAAATAAGAGACGAACGAAACCAAGAATGGTTGAATCAACCACCGATTCAATTCCCACTACGTCCAGATTCACCAATTAGGAATGACTAAAAAAATAGTAGTTTTTCACAAGTTGGCAAAGGAGGCAATCAAATAGAGGTTTGTATGGATGATTACTTAAGCGATACAACTGCCATGGAGACAATGTTGTTAGATGCATTCTAAAATGATGATTAGCTAGGGGATGATGCTCATATCGCTAACACATTTTTTAAAATCCTTAGATTTGCTTCCACCACCCCTCTCTTTGAACCTAGCGGTTAGTCAAAGTCTACACAGTCATGGACAACGATGTTACTGTACAACTTAAAAGAAAATTTTTGCTTGTTGAATGCATTTTTCTAAGAAATTTTGAGGTAAGTTACCATAAAGTCCCCACTTATATAATTTTGAGAAATATAATCACACAATGAACATTAAAAATGGTCAATTTTATGATTTTTAATAATTATATCAACATTAATGCACATTTAATATTGTCCATGATCATAAAATATAGGTTTTTCAAAGATAAGGTTCTTTCGAGTGATAATGTCTTGCCTGGTAGCTGCAAAGAGGCAAAGAAATTATTGAAATGTTGGGTGTTGAGTACATATCATATCATGCATGTCCAAATGATAGTATTCTATATAGAGGAGAATATGAAAACAAAGAGATATGTCCAAAATGTGGGCATGATATGTATGATAAATAAAAAATAAGGGTAAATCATGTGGTCCTCCTTTTAACATATTGAGTCACATGCCTATAATCCCAAGGATTCAAAGGCTCCTTCCTTGCAAATAATTAGCTATGTTGCAGGGATTGCATGCCTCACATAGAAGTCAGTTGGGAGTTATGCAAATCCCAACAGATTCAATAACCATGAAGCATATAGATGATACATGGCCCGAAAAATTTAAGGATGAAGTACGAAGTCTACGACTCAATATATCCATGGATGGCGTCAACCCATATTCACTCCAGAAAACCAACTATTTTGTTTGGCTTGTAGTAGTGATCAATAACAATACCCCCCATGGTTGTCTGTGAAGAATTAACATCTTATGTTGGCTCACATAGTCCTTGGTAGAAGACAAGTGAATAATATGGATGTCTACTTACAACCATTGGTAGATGAATTGAAGGAATTATGGGATGGGATAAATGTATATGATGTATCAAGACCCATCGCAGCAGAGAGGAGTTTTATATTGTATGGCATATGTTCTTACACGACACATGATTATCCAGGCTTAAAAGTTTGCTCTCTTAAATTACATTTTTATTTATTTGTTTATATAGGTAACAATATTATTTCACATAATAGTTATTTAATTCATTTCCGTTTTTATAATATTCATGATATTATCTAACGTGCCATGCGTATAAATTGTATACAATAATTTCGCAGGTCTTGTAACAAAATGGCATTTCAGACGTAAATGTTGCTAACCTTCTTTGAAAGCTAGATGGTCCAACGACCTACAAAAGCCATTGTGTGACTGCTCCAGGGTATTCCTCCAAGAAGAACACCCTTACATAAGAGAAGCATCCGCTTTCAATGGTAAAAAAGAGAGAACCTAAAGGCCTCCAATAATGACACCAATTGAATGGATTAGAGCATATGAGAGAGAGAAGGAGAAGGAGTTCATAGAAATGTTCAATTCAAATGGGGAGCCTATGCTCGATGATCCAAAATTCTTTGACACCTATGTTGAGAAATTTCCCATTGGGATAAAAAGGAAATATATCTTTTATAACCTCCCATATTGGGAGCATATTAATATTACCCACTTATTAGATCCCATGCATATATTTAAAAATGTTTCATATTCTTTATGGAGGCAAATATCATCGAAACAAAGTGACACATTCGCTGTTAGGAAAGATCTTACTACTTCAAAAACTAAAAAGAAACATTGGCCTAGACGATTAGAAAGTACAAGATCAGAGGAAGGCATTGGTCCCTCTAATTCATGGTATTTCAAAGGGTGATGTCCCATGGATATTAAAAAAATATGATATATCTTTGGAAAAGGAAGTTATAATGGGTGTGAGGGTGTCATCTTCACCGGCTCTTCACTACGACGTTGCTTCATCATGGATGACCATTTTTCGGGGTTGAAATAGCTTGACCATTTGAATCTTCTAAGAGTACGTATAATGTTAAAATCATGATTCTATTATTAGTTATATTAATCAATTTTATCCCATGCACGGATCATTAAACATAGCTAATTTTTATATTATTGAATGTGTTTATAACTTTGTAGTGTCATTATCCTTTTTTGTTGTGTGGGTGTGTGAAACATGAATTCCCCCAAGACCTAGGACATTCCATATCTAAATTATTTGCATGTGTTCGTTGGATCATGTCAAAAGAGATTTGTGTGGCTAGAATTCCACGGTAGCGTCAAGAGATAGTTGAGATTGTTTGTATCTTTGAGAAGGAACTTCCGACGAGTTTCATGGACATGCAAGTTCATCTTCTAATCCACCTAGTAGATGAGGTTGAATTATTTGGGGTGGTTTCTTGTCGTTGGATGTTCTTCTTAGAGAGGTACATGAAGAAATTGAAAGGTTTTGTTCGACAAAGGGAAAAAACATAGGGATCTATGGCAGAGGGTTACATATTGTGTAAGTATTTCTATTATTCCAGTGAGTACATCAAGAAAATCGACAACAGACCAGGTGTGGTAATTTGCAACAATGAAAGGGATGAAGATAAAAGAGAAGGGGAGATGCTCCAAACAAATGGAAAAAAGCACTTGATAAAGAGTAAGGAAATTATAATTTTTCAGATTTACGCAAAGTAAATATTCATGTTGAAATTCAATATAATGTATATTTTGATCGCTATGTACTATATGTCGGCTTGATTTCATCAACGAATGCAGAAATTGAAGCATTCAGCAACTTCATTCTTTACAATTCTGAAGCGACACAACCATGGGTCACATTATACGAACAAAAGAGGATGAAATGGGATAGTGACATGAAATAATTCATACAGTTGAATGGTAGAAGTGTGCCTTATCCCGATCATTTAAAATAAAATTTTCCCCAATAGTTCGGTTGCTGATCAAGTCAGAGAGAAATAAGGTACAACCGGTCGTTACCCATGTGCTGAAGAGGATGCGCTAAACGGAGGGATTGGGTGCACCAACTCGGTAATAATCTATGTAATTTATATGTACATTTGAAACTTTCTAATGCACCTTTCAAATGTAAATACATCTATATTTCATATTTTAACTGTTGGGTCATTATAAGACACATGACACTATGATTTTTTTAACTTTTTTATAGGTGCATTTTCTCCCATCTATGTGGGCATATGGACACCATTTTTGCACAGAAAATGTTGATTATGGATAGATGACACAAGACAGTGGAGTGGAAGTTGAGTTCAATCAATCTAGTCGATCTAGCCACCATGATCAAAACCTAGTATGGGGGGCGTTAGGTTACGTCAAAAAGATACATGAAATCATTGAAGTGGATTTCTCATATTTCTAATGTGTTAGTTTTAGGTGCAAGTGGTGGGACACCTTTGATCAGAATAATGTAAAGGAATATCACGATAGTAGGCCGATATGTATCAACTCTATAAAGATGTGGGATGAAGCTAAGGAGCCCTATGTTTTCCCCAAACACTGCAACTAGGTGTTTTTATACCGAGATGTGTTGGATAGGGATTGGTTGTTCATATTGAGACATGACCATAGATCAAAACATATTTTTGAGAACAATAGTGTCATCATGCCAAGCGAGCTGGAAGATAACGAGGGTGATCATGAGAACCGAGAGTGATATGTTACATGTGTTATTTCATTTTTTATAGTTTCTAAGATGAGTTTTTATAAAGAAGAGGACTTAATTATAAGACACCTTTTTTCAAAGCATTATAATATGAATTTTGAATTAATTGGTAGTTTGCATTATGTTAATGTTAAAATCAATATTTTACTTGATAATTTGCAATTATGTTGATCTAAAAAACAATGGCATACTATAGAAAGTTAATTTTTTTGGTATATAAGGTCATAATAAAATAATGATAATTCTAAAGTACATGAATTTATTTGCATTATTTTCTAAACTTTATTATGTTATAAAAATTCATATTATTCTAGATTTATTATTCTACAATTATTTACAATTTAAAAAGTTAAAAATTTAAAAATTTCAAATACAATTACAATTAATACAATTACAATTTTACAATTACAATTACAATTTTACAATTTCACATACAATTACAATTAAAATTACAATTACAATTTTTTAATTTTAGATACAATTACGATTACAATTTTATAATTTTACATAAAAATTACAATTACAATTACAATTTTACAATTTTACATATATATACCATTACAATTACAATTACAATCACAATCACAATCATTTCACATTAACACAATTAAAATTTTACAAATATTTTACATACAATTACAATTAAAATTACAATTACAATTACAATTTTACAATTACAAACATTTCACATTAATACAATTGAAAATTTACAAATATTTTACATACAATTACAATTACAATTTTACAATTTTACATATATACAATTACAATTAAAATTACAATTACAATCATTTCACAATAATTAAATGTTACAATTGCAATTAAAATTTTACAAATATTGTCCATACAGTTACACTTAAAATTAAAATTACAAATACAATTATAATTTTACAATTTTACATACAATTAAAATTAAAATTTCAATTACAATCACGACATAATTTTTAATAAATATCATGATTTAATATTAAAAATAAACATCACGATCATGATAACCATCGTAAAAACATAATATTCGACTAAAAAACACATTCAAATTTTCTAACATCATCTAATCATCATGATCATGATCATCTAACAAAACACAAGCATTGTATAACATCATCACAACACAAACCTCAAATATACATCTCATGTCGAATAACTACTATCACATACACATCTATCTGCAAGTTTCACATTAAGTGAACATATCTAACATGGCCTAACAATATATACATCATGATGATCACCAACATGTAAATTAAGTACAATTTCAACATGAACATAAAATACATGGACCATATATATATATATTGTCAAAAATATACAACTATAATATAAATGTCAAATATCAGCTAGTGGTACATTATCAATAGTAGTACTAGTTGAGGCCTAATTAATCAACGGTGTAGCCTCGACAAGCTTAGATAGATGTCAGTCATCACGTGCCTACTAATCTGGTGGTGCCTCATGCTAATCAGGATCAACTACCGGTTGCTCATGATGACTCGACATGGATGGTCCAGCTTGCTCATGATCGTGAGTACTGCTGGATGCTATAGGCTGCTGATCATGATGATTCAACATGGATGGTCCAACCTACTCATGATCATGAATGCTCCATGGATTTTGCAGGCTTAGAAGTCTGACTCGGCGTGGATGATCAATCCTACTCATGATCATGACTACTCGTCGATGATGCAAGCTGCTCATCTACGGCACGAGGTGAACGTTGATCGCACCCCTGATCATGATCATCAGATGATGCGTCGCTATTTGAATGTCAACATACTGCGTCTCGACCACGCCTATGTGGAAGGGCCCTCCTCAACCATGCCACAAAGCTTGTAGCTCCTACGACACGCCGCATCAAGGTCAACATGTCACGTGCCATGCCTCTCCACATCTTTATCACCCTAGCATCAACCCTTATCTCTCTCATAGTGGTAGGCCTGACACCCTCCTCCACAAGCAGTCCATAAATTTGGTCATCCAACTCCATCCTAAATCTAGTGCCAAGACCACCCCTCACATCAGTCGGTACTTGCGCAACATGAGGACCTGGTATGTTTGCACTGGCCAGTTCCTCGGCATATGCCATCTCCTGATCATCATCAAGATCTAAACTTGGATAATTTCATGGCGATGGCATCTCGTCGCCATCAAATGACCCAATGTTTGCAAAATATATATAAGTACACAACAATAATTAGACAACTTCATTAAATAATTTAATAAAAACAAGTTAAAGAACATGTTAGAATAAATTTAAAGAAAACAATAATATTACCTCTATCATTCGGTGCCTCATCATCTCTGAAGAGGATGTTGGCACACCCTCCCCAATCCAAACCAGCATACGGACAAGCTCATCAACACTAGCTTGCAACTCCAGTGCATCATGCGATATCCTTGCGAAAAGCGCTTACTCGCCCCTCTTGGGCGTCATCTGTCCCCACATTTGCATCCATACATGCAGCATCGGCCTACGAGGATGCCAAACAAAAGTAGGCCTCCTCTTTGGAAACCTCTAAGAAAATAAGAAAAATAGCTCTGAAGAAAAAGGGAAGTTTACCCTCCCTTGTGCCTTAGCACGACATCTATCTAAAGACGTATAGAACTGCCGAAAAAAAATTGGCAGACCACCCCACAAGTCGTGGGCCCTGAAATAAAGAATCAACATAAAATAGAAGTGGGAAACTAATGTGTTTCATGTAACTGGTATGGTGTGCAATGGTCCAAATGAGTAGTGAGAGGCACCTCACCTCTCCACAAAATGAAAAATAGGTAACTGACCACTAGAGACCTGAAAATATGTATGAGACAGTATATATGCGCTAATGTATCTCTGGGAGTACACCAACATACCCCCTTGTTGCATAACCAATGGGGACCTCTCGGAATGAGTGAAAATCCACCCCTCTCCTCAATAGGCCAGTAATGAAATAGATGTCCTCCTTACTGGGTGATTACCACTAGTTAGGACCAACTCGAAAAGCCTATCGGTGAGCACTCCATGTGTGGATAAGTTGTCAGAATAACCCACCATGTCCCTTTAGGGATGTAGCCTCCTCATAAAACTTAAGGAGGCCTATCTCCCTTAGGAGTGTCTAGGCAATTGTTGTAATAGGGTGAGGGTACATATCTCTTTCCCTCTCTCATGCCTCCCACAGGTGAACTGTGTTATACTGGTATGCCTGTTGTTGTTTTGCGTTCCATCTCTTCTCTCCTTTAACGTCGGTGAATGATTCACATATTAAACAATTTTTTTTTTATTAAATGAGACATGTATTTAGGAATATATATATATATATTTGAAAAAAAAAATTCGGTGCGCCACAAAAAATAGGCATGCACCGGTAACGGTGCATCTGTTTTTATCGTGCACTGGACTCGGTGCACCTGGAAATTTGAAGCACGCCACAAATCATGACCTGTCCTATCTCAAGTGGTGTGTTGACTAAAAAAAGTGCCAAACATCAACTAGTGGTCAACGATGCGGTCGTTTAACCCATCGCATTGTTTATTATGAACAAATTCAGGAGGGCGGTGCGCTCACAAGTTACTTGCCTCAGGTAGATAGTTTCATAAGCACACCACTCTCCTCGCATCGTTACACAATCAATGATGCGGTGGTATAACCGACCACACCGTTGACTATGTACCAATATTGGGAGGGTGGTGCGATGACCAAACTATACGGCTCGGGGCATTTAGTTTAGGTAGCACACTACCCTCATTTATATGACCGCGCCATTTACTTTGTCCACTTTGGGAGGAAGGTGTGCTGACAAAAATACCCAGCTCGGGGTGGATATTTCCATCAACGCACCACATTCCCACACTACGACGTGGTCAATGGTGCGGCGGGGTAACCGACCGCACTGCAACTTTTTTAATTTTAAAAAATCATTGTGCATCATTGTGGTACTGCCCTGAAACTAGTGCAGATACTGTTTGCAATGTTCATGGTGTAG
This sequence comes from Pinus albicaulis, assembly GCA_034641835.2. Taxonomy (NCBI): domain Eukaryota; kingdom Viridiplantae; phylum Streptophyta; class Pinopsida; order Pinales; family Pinaceae; genus Pinus; species Pinus albicaulis. The sequence continues at coordinate 1,040,820,871 of CM076572.1, forward strand.
TTTGTGAATTTATAGGAAGCACCGCGAATAGGTGCGAGTCGAACGGCTCAAGCAGATCATGCGGGAATATTTTTTTTAAATAAGGTGAATTTTAAGTTATTTTAGAAAACTAATCTGCTAAAAGGTTTAATTATTGAAAAACAAGTAAAAAACCTGTACATTTGGGTGTCGAGGTGTTGAATTTGAAAAACTAAAATTTCCCACCGTTTTGCAAAGTTCAAAATGGATATGGTGAGCAATGGACAAAAACAATGCATGTAATCACACAAGGAAAATTTGCACCGGTGCTTAAGAACTTTGGAGCACTGAAAAGTGAAAAATGCAGATTTTTTTTCGTAACTTTTATAAGGGGTTCCTCAAAAACATCTGCTAAAGGTTCTTTTCCTTGTAGTGTCATATGGAAGTGGAAATAAAGTTTCAGATTAAAATCCCCTCTTAGGGATTGTTCCACTCTTATCATATGGAAGTGGAAATAAAGTTTTAAATTAATTTCCCTTAGGGGTCATTCGAGGGATGCCATTTTCATTAATTAGAAGTTAAGCTAACTAATTCATATATGTTGCTATTATTATTATCAGTATATTAAAATAACATTACTTTACAAACCTACTTACTAATTACTATCTTCTTTTTCTCAATAGTCTACAATAGATGATTGTTGTTGGAATTAGGGATGATTTTAGATACTTCCATAAGGAAAATGCTACAATAGTGGAGACCCTATTGACTAAATTTTGTTGCCCGTTGTTGAGAAATTAATTGTAACTTAGGAATAAGGCTATCACTTCATTATTTTCCCTTCAACTAATTCTCATGAGTGACAAAATATATGGCCTATTCTCACAACAACATGGAACCTCCAAGTTAAAACATCCTTAATTTTTCAAGTCATGACATGAGGAGTGGTAGTGGCTTGAAATAGCAACACTTTTAATATTCTCTTCATAGTTCGAAGTACACCAACATAAAATGAAATTATCAATATGTGGATTAGTTAATCTTAAGTCCAAGAAAATGTTGATGTAATCCAGCATCACTTCGCTCTAGTTTTGGTAGTAGATAAATTATTAGTAGCATCTACAAACGAGTGTATCCAAAATTTTTATTTAGAAATTCACTTATCATATGAGGTGAATCTATAAATAAATAAATTTAGTAATCATCATTTAAATCTAATTAAATAATTAAAAATTCATTTCTTTTCCAAATAGAAAAATCATTGAAAATTGTCCATTAGCTGTAGTTTGGGTAATAAAGAGGAATGGCTTTTATCCTCCCCATTTGGGTTCCTGGCCAATGGAAATTGACATAATGGCTCTTTTGGAGTAATTTCAACAAGAGAGAGGTAGTTTAAGTAGAAATCTATATTTCTACCTAAAATATACAAAGATTGAGGGATTTCTACCTAAACCAGACAAAAGTGGAGTGTAGGTTTTCATTATATGTGTATATTTCTATCTCAACTAGAGAAAGGTGGGTTTTCTTTAGATGTGTATCCATCTTCAATACAATTAACAACACTATTTAGAAAAATCAAAAACACCATTGAAAATTAATTTCCAAAAAAAAAATATTTAGAGTTGATATCATTACAAAAACAATTAAATTTCCAACCATGGTAATAAAGAAACCTTTTAGAAATATTTTTATTACAAAAACAATAAATTTCCAACCATGCTAATAAATTTTAAACAATAAATTTCCAACTATACTAATAAATTTTTTAATTTTTTATTTTACAAATAGCCAAATTGCAAAACACTACTAAAAGAAATGTATAAGCAAACCTATGAAAAAAATGATGGATTTTTCTGCAGTGCCAATTGGATTATGCAACTGGGGTAATGAGATTGCAGCATTTATCTTCTCTCTTTTGGCTGTGCCAAAGCAACATAAAGATGTTTTCCAGCCACAAAGATAGCCAAATTGCAAAACACTCCTAGAACAAATATATAAGAAAAGTTATGAAAAAATGATGGATTATTCTGCAGTGCCAACTGGATTATGCAACTCAGGTAATGAGATTGTAGCATTTATCTTCTCTGCTCTTTTAGCCAAAGCAACATAAAGATGTTTTCCAGCCACAAGTTTTCCATTCATTTCCATCATAGCTAGGCATGCTTGAGAAGGAGTTGAGAATGCCACAAATCCTGAACCTTTACTGTGTCCATGAAAGTCTCTGATTACTTTGCATGAAGTGATTGTACCATAATTAGAAAAAAGTTTTATCAACTTGGTATCATCGATACTATCATCCAAATTTTCTAAATAAAGATTTGTTCCATATTTCTTCTGAAATTGTTTCCCGTATTTCCTCATCAATTCACACTTGGTCAATGCTTTTTCAACATACCATTCCTCGGCATCAATTTTATGATTCTCAATGCAATTTGCCGCAGCATCTGCATTCTCAAAATTGACAAATCCAAAACACTTTGAATTACCTGCTGCATCCCGGATCACTGTCGCACTTGTAATTGTTCCATACATTCCAAAATAATTTCTCAAATCCTCACCATTCATCCACTTTGATAAATTCCTAACAAAAACCTTATTGTTTCCATTTTCTCGTTCTCGCTGCTCCTTTTTCCTGAATGGGCCAACATAAACCTTTTCCGCATAGATAAACTGACCATCCAAATATTTTATTGCATTTTGGGCTGCCTCTTCATGTTCATAAATCACAAATCCATATCCTTTGGATTTCCCTGATGCATCAGTTTTAATATTAGAACATAGAATGGGTCCAAACATAGCGAAAGTATGATAGAAAGTATATTCGCTAACTCTTTTATCAAGATTGCTAACAAATATCTTAGCTGAACCAAAGCTGTGGATGCTGGGGTCATGGGGTGAGTACATTATCCGAATAGGGTTTCCATTAATGGATGTAGAATTCAAGCCACGTAAAGCCTCCCTAGCATTTTCACCCAAATTGTAATAGACATAGCCGTATCCGAGAGAATTTTTGGTATTGGCATCTCTGCATATGTAAACAGTGAGCACCGGGACAATCTGGCAAAAAAGATCATACACCTGGGCCTCGTTAACATTGGGATCCAAATCCCCCACATACAGAGATTTAGGTAGTAATTGATTGTTGTTTCCATTATCAACTGCTAGTTGCTGCTGTGAAACACCGTGTGCTGTTGGTTGTATGTTAACATTGGGATCCAAAGCCCCCACATACAAAGATTTAGGTAGAAAGTGATTGTTTTGGCCATTATCAACTGCTGGTTGCTGCTGTGAAGCATCGTGTGCTGCTGGTTGTATGTTAACATTGGGTTCCAAATCCACAAAATACAGAGCTTTAGGTAGTAATTAATTTTTGTTGTCATTATCAACTGCTGGTTGCTGCTGTGAAACACCGTGTGCTGCTGATTGTATGTTAACATTGGGATCCAAATCCCCCACATACAGAGATTTAGGTAGTAATTGATTGTTGTTGCCATTATCAACTGCTGGTTGCTAGTGTGAAACACCGTACGCTGCTGGTTGTATTTGAATGCGTGCCATTTCCTCCTCTTTAATCACTGATACTAGAAAAGAAGGAGGCACAACTTCCAAATGCAACCTCAACCGAAATAAAAATCCAAACCCAATTCAACCGAAATAACAGTTCAACCTAAATAATAATCGAAACCCAACCAAAACAGGTGTAGATCACAAAATCCATGGATGGGGAATCAAAACCGCTTATTTCAACGGATGAAGATTATAGCAATTTCTCTGATTGTGATTCTTCGCACCTACATTAGAATTCAACGCTGAGAATTCCACTCTAACTCAATATGAAAAGGGATATAGGAATAATTCGACAAATTTGTAGTCGACGGGATTTTTGAAATAGGTGCAAGGGTTTGTTAGGTTTTCTCTTCATGGGTCGGCAGGAGTGTAACTTTCACAAGATTAAATAGAAAAATCCATCATGATAATTTAAAACGTAACCGTAAATACTTGACTAATTAAATAAATATGTTATTTAATATATAAAATATATATTTAATCACAAGTGTAATGTAAGGTTACGTTACGTTATTTTATTTATTAATAAGTTTTTAATTAAAAAGAAATTTTTGTTTTTTATTCATTTATTTGATTAACCTTTATTCTATTTTACAAAAATGAATAATAATTGATAGATAAATAATTTTGGGATTGATTACATCTACCTAAATTATGGATCACAAAAGTCTTAGATCTAAAATAATTGATGGATTAATCTTATTTTATAATAAAAACTGTAACGGCACAAGTGTTTCAACAATTAGGATTGTCGGCGCACCAGGGTCATCTCCAAGTTTTGTGGTTTTCATACTTCTAGGAATTACGGATCCCAACCCTTCTCGGTGCAATGTTTCCTCAAACCCCAGGTCCAAACGAGACATAGACATAGAGTATGTAGTGGAAATCAAGAAGCTCAAAGAAAATACTTCAGTAAGAAAGAAAAGGGAACTATTGCGACCCCATAGGTCATATTTATACTTGTGGCGCATCTTCAATGACTCCTTTGGGATTAATGGGTCTTCATAAATGAAAAAACAGTCCCAAATATAGTAAAATCCCTTAATTAAATGTAATGTAGATGCCACCATAAATGGTAATAACATTGTCTTTTCCAGATTTTACTCTTCCAACGGCTAGTATCATACATCATCCCATATGTGCAGGTTTGGTACTCTGCCATATAGTCATTTGGTAGGCACAAGTTGATCCCTGTACGACTTCAAACGACTTCCATTGACATATCGAGGAAGGTATTCTTCGCTCAATGTAGCCAGGTGCACTGCACCTCCATCAGTGATCTCCTTAACAACATCGGGCCCTAGCCAATGCATCTTCAATTTCCCTGGGTGGCGCGGAAACTTGATGTCATATAGTAAGAACAAATAATATTTTTTTAACACATTTTTCCTGATATGCCTATCATGCCATGCTTTTTCGCATGCTTTTTGAACCTACTAGTGATAATTTGCAATAAAGTGATTTTATTCTAGAGAAACCAACTATGATAATTGTTATTCCAGAGCATCTTCTGCAGCCATACTGGTGAATGATGCAATGTGCATACTAGAAACAATGAAATCCATTGGCAACATAGCTTCTTTCCCATATACCATATTGAAAGGTTTCCTTCTAGCCAACTTCTTGTAGGTGGTCGTATATGCCGAGAGAACTACTAGGACTTGCTCATCCCAATCATTTCGGCTATAATTCCACACCTTGATCACCGCGTCATTCGCCTGAGGATGATAGGGAGAGCTCTTCTCACGAAACACCTTGAATTCTTTATTCAATGCTTTAATGGTGTCATTTAAAAAAAGTGTTCCCTGATCGCTTATTAGAATATTAGTACAACCAAACCAAGTCACAATATTCTCAAATATAAATTGCACTCTTGTATCAGTAGTACAATCCTTCACAGTTTTAGCCTCAACCCATCTCGTTACATAATCTGTTGCAGTGATACTTTAGTGCGGACCACTCGTCTTTCCTTGAAGATTGATAGGTCCCACAAAATCTATAGCCCATTTCCTAAAATATTGCAACACCATCTGTGGATGCAAGGGAATATCTTCTATGTGCCATGGATTTTCCATCCTTTGGCACACATCACATGCGTGACAATGTTCATCGACATCATTGTGTAGCGTAGGCCACCATAACCCAGCTCGCAAAATCTTCTGCCTATTGGTCTTACCTGCATAATGACCATCGAAAACCCCTCCATGAGCTTCAATAGGGATTGCATGTTTGTCATACTCCATAGTGTATCTTCGCAAAACTTCCCTTGCACCCATTTTGTACAAATATCTAACAATAATGGTGAAGTCTGTTTCGCACGGCATGAGCTCTTTCTTTCGTTGAACTAAATATTCATCATGCTCACATCAAGTAGTCAGAAACTGAATGATATCAGGGAAATTCTCATCGTCCAACTTTATCACAAAAAAAATACGCATTTGTAAATCCATCTTCCCAATTTGTAGGTTCTTCTGCAGCTTCAATGTGAGATAGATGGTTCTGCTTGGCATTTAGTCTTACCGGTTTTACCATAATCTCAAAATCATTTTGTTGGAATAAAATCAACCACCTGTAGAACTCTCCCCCCCACCCCCCTCCCAAGTATAGGCTTAATAACCAATTACTTCAAAGAAGAACGATCAGTGAACATCTTAAAGTGGCTTCCTAAGAAATAGTGGCATAATTTCTACAATGCACTTACCATTGTTAGTCCTTCTCTTTCCGTGGTTGAGTAATTCCTTTCTACACTTGAAATTTTTTAGCTTGCATAAGAAATAGGATGATCGATACCACCCACTCTTACCTATGCTAAGATAGCTCTTAGCGCAATGTCATAGGCATCCACATGTACATGAAATACCTTTGACCAATTTAGGAGGACCAGCGTGGGAGCAGTGACCATATTTTCTTTCAGCAACTCAAAACTCTTATGGCAATCCTCATCCTAACAGAACATTGAATCCTTCTTGAGCATCTTTTCTATGGGTGTGGTTATTAGCACATAATGTTACACCATTTTTTGGTCATCTCACCTATTATCATTAGATGGACCCAAGTACACCATGTAAACCAATTTTACCCTAAGTAAAGTTGCTTTCACTATGTAAAATAACTTAATAAAACACATTTGTTAGGTTGTTTATGGTCTAAACAGGAAATCCGGAGGGAAAATATTAAACAAATCTATATTCGTTTGGTTTTCCTCATGGAATAATTAATTAAACAATAATTTAATTATTATTCCGAGTCATATTTAACTCAAAACAAGTAAATTAATTAGATAACTCCTTATTTATATTATTATTTTCTAGGAATAATTATTTAAACCTTATTTAAATAATATTCCTTGTTAAATTTGACTAAATCATTTTTAAATAATTGAAAAAATCATTATTTATTCAATTATCATTCAACCACTTCCTTAAAATGATAAATAAATCATTTATTTATTTATTATTTACAAATAAAGGGATTTGACCCAAGTCAAATACCTTTCCCCTCCAACAAATATTATAAAATATTACATAAAAGGTGGATCTAGATTTGGGTAATATTATTTTAATCATGCACCAAGATCTACAATGACCTAATATTTTGTTATAAATAGAAGGGTTTTTCCTACCATTCTTCACCTTTTGTTGCCTCTTAGATCACTTTGGATCTAAACTCTTGGTCTGACTTTGAGCCATTATTCTTGTCATATTTTCCATTATTTACTTTGTGAGCTCCCTTTGAGTTCTATATTTGTCTGGGTTTTCTACGGCAACAAGAGAGAAAAATTCTAGATCTGATGTGCTGAGGACTTCCAAGAACCCATCCCATTGAGGAGAATTGGAAACACTTTTCTTGTTTTCCTCCCAGGTGCCATTAATATAAAATTCTTTAAAACATATTATTCTTGTCTTGTCTATTGAATGCATGGAGAAAAACCTTATTTTTACTGCTTTAAAACTGACACAAAATTTTCTTCACTTTACTGATTTCTATATGTGACATTACTTAATCCAATTAGAGTATGTTAGTAGCTTTATTTAAGGAAAATTGTGTATGCCCATTGAAATTATTATTCAGATAAACCTTCAGTAACTTTACTTAGGCCAATGCATTCATTCATCAAACATTTATTAACCAGTAAACATGTGAAGTAAGTACAGAATAAATAATCACACATAAGAAACACACATTAACACTAGGATTTAAGGTGGAAACCAAATGTGAGAGAAAATCACCATTAGTGTCATTTATGTCTTCAATATTTATTATATATAAAACTGCTTAGAATCTTGTAATGGCACAGACTCATACCAACATGCAGGAACCCACCTACAAATGGTTGCAACCTTCTCTCGTTCTCTAGCTTCTACTGGAATGGATCTCCAACCCCCTTGATCTCGTTTACTAGCCACCGCTGGAAGGGAGGTACAACCCCTAATATTATCACCAAATCCTACTAGCAGGAAGCTTCAACTTCCTCACTGAAGGATCCAATCCTCAGCACCACCGTGGACCACGTTTCATAAATTCTTACACTGGATCCACCATATTTAATTCAACACGATTTTAGGCCTATTTTCGTCATATTTTTAGACTGGGCTCACTAAACTCATTTAAGCCCAATACCATACTTCAAACTGTAACATATAACTATACCGAATCATTCATTGAATCATCAATCAACCCATCGATCATTGATCTTTAATCACAATCAACTAGCAACATAACCAATACTCAAACAACCCAGATCTATATGAAGACATTATTGGACACTTAATCATCTATGGGTAGGTGTGGAAGGTGAACATTCAAAGAGGAGTCCAAGTGAACTTGGAATGTGGAATCCAAGAGTCACACCAATGTAATATAAATGTACATCTATGGTTAATAGAAAGGAAACTCATGCATATCTTTCCCTATCTTTTTTATTCTTTCCTATTTGGTTATGTTCACCATAGCATATTTCAATAGGCTCGAGGGCCTATTTATTATTGGGAAACAATGGAAAACGCTAAACATCCAAAAACCTAACCCTATGAGATGAAGCACCAAAACTATGGGCCCCATTTGGGTAAATTGGTACATCAACTTCCAGGAAACGTAACTCTATCATACGATCTCCATTTGACATGCTCAATTCCTTGTTAGAAATATCTATCTGAGAAATACAAATTTTGAGTGAGAAACAATCCATGGACCAATGTTTCTCTCGGTTTTCACAAAAAACGTCATTTTGGGCCTCAAAACGGCTCTAGAAGTTCAAGACCCATAAAATGCTAAAAAATAGTAAATTTTGCTATAAATAAGAAAACTAAAAAAATGAAAGAAACAATGTTGGGGCCCCTAGCAGAATAGGTGAGTGGCCACGAATATCCCCCTGGATCAATTATTTCATCTTACAAATAAACCTTTTGTGCACACAGCTAGTTGAGTCCCCACACAGCCATGACTAGGTCTCGGAGCACACAGCGAGCAAGAGCCTTTCTACCCAACCAAGAAAAAAACCCTTTACAACAAATTATAGATGCATACAAATCATAATCAAGTTCCTCTTAGATTGAATAACTAACTTAGACTCGATCCATCTATTTATATTCTTCTAGCTCACAGAGACTATGGTCTGAAACAATGGTTTGAGGCCAACAATTTACCCTTAAACCCATTTACATAAAAAATAGGGACTTGGACCCACCCCAAAGCCCCTTGACTCATTCTCACAATGGGAATATATAAACGTATACAAAATTACATCAAAAATTGTGCACCAAGGGACCCCGGTCCAACAGTCCCCCAACACTAACATGTGACTCATCTCCAGTAACTAAGGTTTCTCCGCCTTGTGCTTCGCTTAGACTGCACTAACATAAGATTTCAGAGGGAGCATCATTTCCAATATTTTCATTTCTCCTCCCTACGCTTGATGAGCTAACCTTTCTATGGTGGGCCCTCTAGTGGCCATCTCTATGCTACAATGTGTCTGTTGAACTTTCTTTAAAGTGTTGTCTAGCGTCTGTGAATGCTAGAGAACCTCCTCATCCCATGGATGCATATGGGCCTCAAGCAGTTTTTATTTTTAGCACAAGTCTTCTATCTCGGTCTGGATCATCTGGCACACCTATAGATGAGCTAGGTGTTGTGTAAGACCCAGGGTTGGCACCAGTGTCTAGTTCTCTTCAAATTAATGTTCCTTCCGATGGAGCTCGTCGCATAGCTGCTGTACTACTAGATCATTCTGCACATATTTCCATACACCCATATCCTCATGTAACATACTTTCACACTAGGTCACTGCAGCAATGATACTATCTTTGGCTTGCTTCACTTTGACGTCTCTTTGGGCACGAACTTTTAGTGGAGTCTTGGGTTGCAGCTTGGTTTGAAGATCTGCAATTTATTATTCATACTTGGTTATGATGGTCTGCACCTCAACATGCGATGCTTTCAACACAAAAATCAATCCCTCAAATTTTTCCTCTGGCATAGCTATGGCTAGGACTGCTGGAACATCGCGACATACTTGATGTATTTTTTCCTCTAGGGTAGTGCACTGGGCTTTGGTGATGTGTAATGTTTCTTCTGCTTGTTGTTTTTTGTGGCTTATTTTTCCCACCTCTAAGATTCCATAATATATGTGTGAGCAAAAACCTCTCTGAACCGAAGTTCATCTGCAATCATCATGTGCATCAAGTGCAGCTTCCCTACTGGTAACACATAAAGATTAATATTGATATCACCTGTACTACGGAATTGGACACGCTGGCTGGCATTCACCTCAATGGTTGGCGTAGGGATCTGTACAAAGTGGGAATCCTCGGTAGCTGGTAAGGCAACATCTAATGGCTATGCACTTGTAACTTGCGTGCTGGTCTAGATTGCCTGAGCTACGCTCGCTTGTATCTGTATTGCCTAGATCTTCAGTTCTTGGATTCCTACCTAAACAATCTCTAGCATAGTCTTGTACTACACCTCCATGTTAATCCAGTGATCCTCAGTCGTAGACGTGACTATGTTTTAAATTTCATGTAGATAATCTTATTTCAACATCAAGACCTCCTACCAGGAATATTTGGATCCTTTTATCTTCTTTCTTGATCCACCAATAGCCTGAGAGCTACAATTGGTTCCCTTAGATGTCTCTGCTTCTCATGTGTCCTTTGGCACAATCTCATTCTTCTCTAGCTCTGTTTCTTTTTCAAGATCAATGGTCTTGCCACTGGTAGTGGGAATTTCTTCTTTCTCTGTCACCTTCTCTATTGTTTTCACTAGCTGGGTTCCAGTGCACAGCTATGTCAGTGTGATAGGTTTCAACCATGTTGGTAGCCATTCTATCATTACTCTGATAAAATCATCCTTTGTCACTAATTATGGTAACTCATACCAAACTCCTTCCATGGCGCCTTTTGCGCAGATATGCATGTTGTGGAATGTAGCCTTGAAGTCATATACTATCTTGTACTGATCATATAGCATGGGCGATAGTCACGGCTTTGACTTTACAACTTGATAGAGGGTCACATCATAAAGAAACCAAAATATTTTATTCTCTTTGGGGTGTACCGGGTCTGAGAAGTTCCATAAGGTGGCATAGCGCACAGCCTTGCACATTTGACCAACTGGGTTTCCTCAATAGTATCATCTTGCTCACTCTCCTAGAATTCTAACCATTTATTTCTCCTATTAGGTTTTTCTTTTATTTGAAAAACAACTTGTTGACTACTCTCGGCATATTTAGCAACAATTTTTTTCTTCTTATTCCTTCTAGGAAAGGGGTGTCCTAATGCACTGCTTGTTGTTGTGCCTTCTTCTTCGATTCATGGGTGTACAAAATCTTGATCAAACCATGGTGGTATACATCATGTGGGTACCAAACCCTCCTTTTTCTTACAGAGGCCACCATCTTAAGAAAGATTCGATGAGGGTAAAAAGACAATTTCATCCTATTAGAACCAACCAAATGTGCAAGAAATCACATATGATATATGAAAATTTTGGAAAAGCGACGATCACATGTCAAATAAAGTTGAATATTCATCATATGATCAACCCATTATGGCTTTAAAATTCTTATGTGCACCCCCAACGGTCTAGCAAGGGTTATCGTTGCCATCCTTCCCAAAATAATTTAGATTTACTCCTTAAACCATGTTTCCCCCTCATGTGGTGTTTTAGTTTCCTCAACGATTCTTTCTTATGTTACATTAAATATCATCCCCTGAACCCTAGCTCTATTGCTATCAAAAGAATCAATGAAATCACTGGTTAGCTTAATATCATACCCGCTTAAGAGCTCAAAAATGGATCTGAGCCAGCTATTTTGAACATTGCAAAAGTGTGAGGCACATACGCCTCATAGAGCATTGATCAATCTCACTCATAAATGTTGAGGTTTCCACTCTTTCCCATATGTCCACCTAGGAGGTTCCAAGAATTTTCCAATTCAATGTTTTCCCCTTGTGTGCTCCACTTAAATGGAAATGGTTACCAATGCCTAGGAAATGGTTCCCACCCTCTTAGATTTATCAAATACTTGTTTTTCATTCACTTCACTACCACTACATAGAGTAAGAGCTGCAAATACACCGGTTTTAAAAACCCTTGGATAATACATTTATTTGAATGTAGAAAATCCATGCATACAATTGGTTTACACCGTGTCAGTCAAACACTTGCATCTCATGCACTTGGTTACAACCAACAAATATCATCAAACACTTTATTTTCATGCAATTTGATCCCACTGTATATAGTCAGATTTTTGAATACACAAGTTGTACACCACCTACTTTATCAAACCACCAGCTACTTTATACCAGTTTCCCACTTGTGTGTCACTGCATACAATAGGCCCTACTCTATCACTTGAAATATAATAGACGTACACTAATCTGCCATTGCATACATGTAATATTTTAACAACAAATGGCAACATGAAATATAGAAGTGCATACAAATAATGATTTAACATGAAATGGTAGCATGAAATATAGAAGCGCCTAAATATAATGGTCTAAGAACTTGATTTATCACAAGGCTATCAAACCACTTAGTGCACTAAAACTTTTTTATTTAATACTATTTTGTTTATAGGAAATACATAGGTAGAGTGATAACAATATGACTCAAATTTAAACCTAGTATTTTTACATTTGGATGACCAATTAATGATTGCTATGAAACTATATTTGTATGACTAATTAAAATATTTCTATGAACCCTCATGTTAGAATATTTCTAAGACCATAGCATAAGTTATGTAGGAATGATTATGCAGAATTATATGATGGTAGATTAATATAGTGTGATGAGATGAGGAACCATAATTTGAATTTAATTTTTGTACCATAATTTGTTTGGACGTGGGAGGAATCTAATCTAGAGCTGAGTTTGGGGATTGTTGCCTCAATTGGAGAACATATTAAAATTTTTAAACATACAATGTACATTTCATGTGACACCCCTACAAACTAGTGGAAGTTTTGGTCTCCGATAGAACATTGCAATTTCAATTTTTTGGTATATACTTTTCTCGTAGTTCCAACCACAAACAAAAACCTACCTTAAATTTTCATACATAATTAAGAATTAAAAATGGGAAAATATGAATAATAATTCTGTGTACCAAAAACATTTCTGGCGGGGGAGGAACCTAATCTAGAGCCCAGTTTGGGGAGTTTTGCCTCAATTGGAAAACAAATTACAATTTTTAAGCATAAAATTTATATTTCCTGTGATACCTGATGAGTTCATCGAAGTTCTGGCCTTGATACAACATGGAAGGGATTACTTCTACAACGATGTAATTTCAATTTTTTGGTACAATATTTTCCAACAAACTAAAACTGGCCTTAAATTTTAATGGTGTTGTGGGAGGAGCTCTATTTCGACACTAATAGAGTTGTCTAACTGCAGGGGGCATCGAACAGTGTGCAGAGAGTTGTGTGAAGTAACTAGTCATGTCTCAAAGTCCTGATTGATTTCTGGAAGCAACTCATATTTCTAACTCTTGTGAATTCATTCCAATGCATTCAATGCACGTTGGTGGGGTCCGATGGCAAGGTAGGAGAGGTTGGTTGAGGAGGAGTGTTGAAAATGGTGGAGGGGTTGTGGGGAAGATGGTTGTGGGGCCTACAAAAATGCGTTCTTAAAAAACAATGGAGGCAGAAGGAGGTGGGGTGGGAGGGGGTTCAACAATTATTATTATTACTTTCCTCAGTAATCCATTATTTCAATTCCAATCCTACATGACTTATGCATACCAATACCATAGTTAAGAAATACTAGAGCCCAAGGTGAATGAAAGAGATTCCTCTTATAAGTTAATTTTATGTTACAAGATCCTTACTTTAATTATTCTACATCTAATCAATATAAATGTTCTGTTTCATTAGATAACTCTGTAACATGAAATATTTTGGCCCATATTACTGCAGTTCATCCAACTACCCATAAGTTAAGTATTGGAAATAATTTCTACATTTGTTTTTTTTACATATTACACATTCTAGCTATTACATTATTAGTAGTAGTAGGTTAACTATCTATTTGCAGATTTGGATAGTGCAGATGTTTGCAATCTAATATATATGGTCTAGGTATATTCAATGTAACTAAAAAACCTTAACAAGGCTAACATCACATTCCAAATTATTCATGATATAGATCCCCATGTAATTCTCTTCTTCCAAAGAGAAGAGGATATCTATGACACACTAGAGTTGAACCATATTATTATTCATAGTTTTTAAGGTGTACATGCACCCCTTACAAAAACATGTTGTTAATAGTTTCAGTGTGCCAGACCAGTCCTATGCAAATGTATATTCTCTTTGTTTTCCTAAACGAGACCAGTTTTCTTAGTATGGTAGCTAACATTTACTATCACATCTCCACCGCCATTATTTAGTGCATTTTTTCTCTAATATGTTAAGGTATATTTTCTGGATAGGAGATTTGGTTCTACAATTTTCTATTTTATATACAAAGCACAATACTTTTCACAAATTTCTCATGCTAATTATTCTTATGTAAATACTCTTAATATTAACCCTCAATATCCCAACTTCCTACTTTGTCTCTTTAACCTTGTATTCATGATAACATACCATTAACTAAACTGATTTGAATAAGTTTACATCAATTTATTTTTAATGATATATTTCCTTAATTATTAGTATTGTTATCACACTATAAGGAAAAGACCCTCTAGCGGAGGTTATAACAGAGGTTTTTAGTGTTATAAAATTGGCCAAAATTGTCAAAAAAACATTTTATACAACATCCATTTTTGGTAATGGAGGTTTTGGAAGAGCTTCTAACGGAATTTCAACACAACTAAAAAAATTGGGTGGCCAGAGGTTATTACGGATGTTTTTCTCATCGGTGTGCTATTAAGGTGTCAATGCACCAATGCATTTTACAGTAAATGCACATGTCCTACAAACATATGAAGCACCAGGACAAAAAGAAAAGAAAAGGATGTGTTGGCAATATGCTTCTTGTCTCCTATTATATGATTGTCCTTGATGGAAACTCTCTGACAAAGGATGAAGATAATGACTGTATGAAGAACTCAGAAAACCATCAGCAAATCTGAAGCAGTTCTATACTAGCAGAATATAAGAATGAATGTACATTAATCCAAGATCTGTATTTAATGGGAGAATCGATGTGAATACGGATGTGTTAAGAGTCATGTGTTATGATTCACTGAAGTTTAACCTTAGGTGGAGAATACCAAGAATATTTGGGTATTGATTGGTTCAATTCTCGTGTGGAATGCCCTGAAACTCTGTGTGAAGTCCTGTTGGGAGAATGAGCCACGAACATGTTCTATGTGTGCAAGTCACATTAGCTCTGTCGGTTAAAGTAATAGTGCGTTCTGCATGAGTTAGACAATACAAAGAAGGGTGTCCCTGTTGAATGCAAGAGAACCGATTCGAATAGTCCATAAGGATTTCATCGGAGCGGTATAACAGTATTGTGGTTATATGAAATGAAAACGTGAAAAACCGAATTGGCGAAAGTACGCAGACGAAACCTCGAGTAGAGGAGAGGAACCTTGCAGATGAACAGTGAACGCGGTTTAAGGCTAGAAGTGGTTCTTATCACACCACCTTTGCAGAAAAAGTGGTATTTGTGAATCGGGAGTGATTCCATAGAACAATCGACACGTGGCATCGGGAAAAGTTCCAAAACCACCATCACTGCGCGCCATCGCACGTTAATGATCGACAAAGGAGGCCGCACGATATTGTTGAGCATCGTCGATCTAGAGGGGAGCCATCGGACGACGGTTGTATGAGGAAGATGCGTGATGGTTAACCAAAGTACGGCGCGGGAATTTGATTGGACTGTTGATCTTATACATGGGGCCCAGAGCCAAAGGTTTATTAACAAGCATCAATAAAGTTATGACCAGCATCGGACCTTGGTAAATGTTTATTAACCTTGGCTATAATATTATATGGTGGAGATAAAGATTACATTTGGGTCGATTCATGTTGTGAGAGTATGCATTAGTGTATATGGAAGAGTGTAGGTTGGGGTTCCAATTTGGACTGGTTTGCCTTTTAATATGTGGGTTGTTATTAAGAGAACATTTTTGTATCCCTTAGTCAGAAATTTGGATTAATATCTCAATCTCAGATTGAGATATTAGAAAGCCTTAGATTAATTATCTAATTGCCAGACCAAGAAAATAGAACAATGAGAAGTTGTTTGGGGCTTGGGTAGACCCTGCTGGATTATCTATTTGATCCCGTCCAGGAATACCATCAGGGATTGGGTGGTTTTGACTCATGGTATTAATAAAGGGTAAAAATATATAAGGAGAAGAAGATTATAGTACAATGTGTGCATGTGGAGGGTTCGTTAATGAATAAATCTCTTTAACAGATATCTGCATGATTGAACTCTGTTTCTGATAAATCTGAATCTATGATGCACCTATGGATATGATGAAGTTTCAAGATCTCTAGATCTAGAAATGATGCGGATTTAAATTGGATATGCGGATTTCCTGTAGGACAACCGCGTATGGGTTAAGGGGGAGCATTGGTCATGTGGAAAGGATGCATTGTTGGAATTCTAATTATTTGTTGTAGTCTGATCTCATGCTTTAGAATTTTTTATCTTTATTGTATAAGTCATTTATGTTATTTCATTGAATATTATGTTTAAAGATTCAGCATGATCTCACGGGGAGCATGGTATTGTCGGTACAAAGGATCTTGATCTATCCTTTGTCCTTGATGTCAAAGGGGGAGAATGTTGCTGAATGTATTTCTGGTCATGGTTTCCATCAAGTCCAAAGGGGGAGATTGTTGGCAATATGTTTCTTGTCTCCTATTATATGATTGTCCTTGATGGCAACTCTCTGACAGAGGATGCAGATAATGACTGTATGAAGAAATCAAAAAACCATCAGCATTTCTGAAGCAGTTCTATACAAGCAGAATATAAGACTGAATGTACATTAATCAAAGCTCTGTATTTAATGGGAGAATTGATGTGAATACGGATGTGTTAAGAGTCATGTGTTATGATTCACTAAAGTTTAACCTTGGGTGGAGAATACCGAGAATATTTGGGTATTGATTGGTTCAATTCTCGTGTGGAATGCCCTGAAACTCTGTGTGAAGTCCTCTTGGGAGAATGAGCCATAGACGTGTTCTGTGTGTGCAGGGCACATTAGCTCTGTCGGTCAAAGTAATAGTGCATTTCGCATGTGTTAGAAAATACAAAGAAGGGTGTCCCTGTTGAATGCAAGAGAACCGAGTCGAATAGTCCATAAGGATTCCATCGGAGCAGTATAACAGTATTGTGGTTATATGAACTGATAACGCGGAAAAACGAGTTGGCAAAAGTACGCAGACGAAACTTGGAGTAGAGGAACGGAACCTTGCAGATGAACAGTGAACGAGGTTTAAGGCTGGAAGCAGTTTTTATCGCACCACCTTTGCAGCAAAAGTGGTATTTGTGAATCGGGAGCGATTCCATAGAACAGTCGACATGTGGCGTTAGGCGAAGTTCCAAAACCACCATCACTGCGCGCCATTGCATGTTAACGATCGACCAAGGAGGCCGCGCGATATTGTTGAGCACCGTCGATCTGGAGGGGAGCCATCAGACGACGGTTGTATGACGAAGATGTGTGATGGTTAACCAAAGTACGGCGCGGGAATTTGATTGGACTATTGATCTTATACGTGGGGCCCAGAGTCAAAGGTTTATTAATAAGCATGAATAAAGTTATGACCAGCACCGGACCTTGGTAAATGTTTATTAACCTTGGCTATAATATTATATGGCGAAGATAAATATTACCTTTGGGTCGATTCATGTTGTGAGAGTATGCATTAGTGTATATGGAAGAGCGTAGGTTGGGGTTCCAATTTGGATTAGTTCGCCATTTAATACGTGGGTTGTTATTAAGAGAGCATTTTTGTATGCCTTAGTCAGAAATTTGGATTAATATCTAAATCTCATATTGAGATATTAAAAAGCCTTAGATTAATTATCTAATTTCCAGACCAAGAAAATAGAACAACGAGAAGTTGTTTGGGGCTTGGGTAGACCCCACTGGATTATCTATTTGATCCTGTCTAGGAATACCATCAGCGATTGGGTGGTTTTGACTCATGGTATTAATAAAGGCTAAAAATATATAAGGAGAAGAAGATTATAGTACAACGTGTGCATGTGGAGGGGTTGTTAATGAATAAATATCTTTAAGAGATATCTGCATGATTGAACTCTGTTTCTGATAAATCTGAATCTATGATGCACCTATGGATATGATGAAGGTTCAAGATCTCTAGATCTAGAAATGATGAATCTCTAGGAATATCTGCAAAAGAAATAATGAAGACCTGGAGCAAGTCTGATGAAGAAATGGAAGAAAGTTGGTGGATCTGAGGGTTGAAGCCTTCAGTATGAAAGTGGAAGTTTTCTGCCAGTACAAGCTGGTATTAAATCAGGGGGTCAAAGCTCCCTTCCAGGAGAGGTTGGTAAACGAGATCAAGGGGTTGGAGCTCCCTTCCAGTAGTGACTGGAGAACGAGAGAAGGTTGTAGCCTTCTATAGGTAGGTGCCTGCGTGATGGTATAAGTCTGCGCCAGTACAGAATTGTAAGAAGTTTTCTTTGTAATAAATATTGAAGACAGAGATGATAGCAGTGGTGGTTTTCTCCCGAATTGGGTTTCCACCTTAAATAATGGTGTTCATGTGTGTTGCTTATGTCTGATGGTTTATTCTGTTATTACTGCACATTCTTACTACTAAACATCTGATGAATGAATGATGCAATGATCTAAGTAAAGAATTAAATGCACAATAAGATCTCTGGACATACATGATATCCACGTGTATACGCAAGTTGGATTTAGTAAAGTATCATATGGTGTTAAGAAAGAAAAACTAAAAATTTTTCAGTCAGCTCTAAATACTGATTCACGCCCCCCCCCCCCTCTTAGTATTTTTCCCAACAGGATGCCCTGGGACATTTAAAAACATCTTAGTGTGTGTCATCCAGATGGTCACCCCTGGATGGTCGAAGGTGCATGCACCGGGTCGTAAAGGTCTAAAATTGCACCGGGAGAACTGTAGGTGATACAATGCACGAGGTCACTCTAATTGGTATTGGGATTTTCGATGTGCCCATATGTCGTATCAACACATCGGTTCATAGTATTATATAAACACACGGGTGAATAGTATGACACAAACACACTAATTGTTCTAATTCATATTGCTATTTTTGTAGTGCCCATAGGTCGTAGAAACACACTAGGGAGTAGTCTCACATAAACGCACCAGTGCACAGTATCACAGAAACACACCAAGAGTTATAATTGGTATTGGTATTTATGCGATGGCCATAAGTCGTAGAAACGTACCAGGGCACTTTATCATATAAACAGACTGGTGTACAGTAACTGACATGCACCGGTGTTCCTTTTGTTTTTTTTAGAAACATCGACCTGTGACAGTGCAATTATTGTGATTTTTTAAAATTCAATATTCATCAAAAGCATGGAAAATTTCATGGGCTAATATTCGTAGGTGGGGTAATTTTCCATGCTTTTTCCAAAAAAATATTCACCAAATTTCCATTTTCTCTAAAAGTGATTCGCCCAAATTTTATAGTATTAAATTCTTTTACCTTAAAAATCGTTGAAATTTTATAGACAATCATATTAGATCGTTATAATTTTGAATATTTTTATAAAAATATCTCCAAACATTTTATACTTATCACATTAGGGACTAGTAAGATTCGCCAAGGATTCTAAACATTAAAATAAATTTCCATCCTTAATATTTTCCCTGATCAAAATTTGACACATATCTTATAACATTATTCATATCAATTAAATTTTTATTACTGCATTTGAATGTGATGTTTGGATTAATTTTTTATATCATATCATAATTATTGTGATTTTTTAAAATTCATTATTAAGTGAAATACAACACATATATTATAGCAATATTCATATCAATTACATTTTTATATGTGCATTTGAATTTGATGTTTGAATTAATTTGTTATATCATATCATTAGATTTCACATCTCTTCATTATAATATTTAATCATCCATATATTTAATCAGTGGTGTTACATTTCACAACGACAATGGAGAAAGCAATAGAATAAATTAAAACATATTTTATTATATATATATATATATATATATATATATATGAATAAAACACTATGTCATACAAAATGGGATAGCTATTGGTATCCCGTTGTATTTCAATTGGGACACTATGTCCATTACATTAGACAAAATGCTTGATTTCACACACAAATATTTCAAAAAATACAACACCTTGCTTTGATATCCAAACAAAATGATCATCATTCTTCTCTTGAACTAATGTCACTACTCGAGCTACTTCCATGAATTAGGTTATTTTGAGGAATGTTTTGTTCACGGTGTTGATTTTTTTATTCTTCTTCACCTTCCATCTACAAACATAGAAATAAACTACAATGAGTGTATATACATTGGTGAGGATAATGAAAATTGCAATATTAAATAATATACATCAATTTAAATAGAAAAGTAATGACGTACCATAGCAACAATTGACTCATGAACTATACACATTCTTTCAATACAAAATTTCATGCCATCTTTCAAGATTTCATCTCTTGGTGTAGCTCCATACTTTATTTCCTGCAAGTTTTATACCCCATAACAAATCATATATTTAATATAAAATATATATTTTTTTCTATTAGTTATAGACAGAGCTATGTAAAACAATATCGATAGATGCTTACAAATTCCACAATTAATTTCTGATATGCCAACATATACTAACAACCCATATTTTGTTGGACATTGGATAGACCAACACTCCTCATGTGTTTCGCGACATGGAATAACCACCTTTCGTGGATACTTATCTCTGGCGATGCGATCGTTGACTAACACCTGCGAGTTTTGGTCTAACAGCAATCGTGATTCCCAACAAGTGGTATCAGAGCATAGGTCACGAGTTCGATACACACCTGGCTCGCGTTGAGGGGGAGACTGTTGGAAATTGGATAAACCAACACTCCCCGTGTGTTTCGTGACATGGACTAACCGCCTTTCGTGGATCCTTATCTCTGGCGATGAGATCGTTGACTAACACATGCGGGTTTTGGTCTAACGGCAATGGTGATTCCCAACATATTTAACACAATGTTAATCAATTCTTCTGATGGTTCTTCTTTGCATGTTAGCACCTGTTTGAAGAAATTCAATGATGATTGTTATAAAACAAATTAAAATATACAAAAAATAAATCTAGTTAAGTTGTTGTAAGGAAGTAACAATTACTCACAAACTTAGATATCAATGCTTTTCTTCCATATTGTCCTATTTTATGTGCTGAATGGGTTCCATTTTCTTTTCTTTTCTGGAAGAAAATACTTGAAAATTAATATTTAATGGTAAATTTTTTATTTATTGTCCCTAATCGAAAAATTCAATGATTACATATTACATTTGAAGCACGTTGTTGTTGACATGGCTCCTTGTGCAATAAAATTGTCCATTTCTTTGACCATATCCTTGTACACCTTTTTGGACATTTCTATAGGCATATTTCTAATATCAGCTCGTTCATATTTTGAGATTTTAATAATCTTCCTAAAATCTAACATCACAATAAACTATTTAATTTTCATATTGATATGTGAAAAGTAAATATAAAAAAAGTGATATTTATAAATCATACTTATAAATAATTCTAGAAAAACATGAAAAGGAAGATTATTTTTTCATTTCTCCTTTTTTTTTGTTGTAAGTTTTTGCTATTAAAAGTCTGACATGTCTCATTGACCAATTCTCTAGAAACTCTTCCTGTAGTTTAGATAAAATTTGGTTCTTGGAATTGTTGGATTGATTTTTTTATTGTAAGTGGAAAGAATGTCTACACATTCGTTCCACTAGATCCCTCAAACTTTTTAAAACAAATTCCCCCTTTCGTTAACCTCCGACACCACTCAAGGTAAGCTAAGGAGCAATTCATTTTCATTTCCATGTTCTATTTTTTTTCTTTTCTTAGAACAACATTACTTTTCTGAGCTGTTGGTCCCTATAGAACATTAAACATATGTGGATTAATATATTTTTTGAAACATGTTATCTAATAATTTTAATTATATTATTAATTAAAAATAAAAAAATAAACTCATATTGGATCAATAGTATTTTTCATTCACTTGATTCATCCTTTTACAATTTTTCCATCAAGTTTTTACGCTCTTCTAGTCCTAGGTCAAAAATAACCTTATTGAGCTTCGTCATTTTTTGGCTTGGCATGATACAAAGTAAACAATACATATTAGTTAAATTTAGGTATAGTTCAAAATTAATATTTTTTTGTAAATAATTTACAAATAACTTTTATTTTTTGCTTTTCTTGATGTGCTATCAACATTTTTTTTCTTCATCTCTTTTCAACCGTTTCTTTATCAATATGAAACATCTATAATATCATTCATTAATATTTTATAAGTAAATCATCAGCTTTTCGGGTATAAAAAAAATATCAAGAAACCGGTGTGCCTTTAATGTTATACGCATCGATGTCGATGCATCGTGTTCTTATAAAAGCATAGAAAAAATAGTATAAAACATCGTACGATGCTTTATGTCAATAAGGAGAACCAATTCGTTATATGTTAACCAGTGCACCGATTAGCATGGATAAATTAATAAAAACCCTCTAGTGTTAGTTTTTGTATCATATGGTGTCATGGATGGGGCAGTGCGGCCTATTCTTATAAATGCGCCGTGAAAACAGTGGACCACCATATGGTGCTCTCTGTCAACAAGGAGACCTTGTGCGTTATATGTTAAACAATGCACCATTTAAGACAAAAAAAAAAAAATCCAAACAGTATGTGCATGATGCGCTATAATGAATTAGCACACTAGTGCCATATTTTACATATGCCGCATGGATTAAAAAAATATGTTTTTAATTTTTTTTTTCAAATAGTACATGCATGGTGCATTGTGATAATACATCGCATCGGTGTGCTAGTTTACATAGGGTGCACTGGTTAAAAAATTTCAGTTTTTTTAAAATTCGCACAAGGGGCGACATGGATTGGGATCTCACTATGGAAGTTGTCTCGTGGGTTAGATGTCATAGGCATAAATATATAGCAATACAAACCCTATAAATCTAAAATGAAAATTCCTAATTCTAAAATCACAGAAACATGAAGAAGCAAGGGAAGAAAAGAAAAAAAATGAAGGGTTTAGGGTAAAATGGATTTTATTTTTTATTCTTTTGCTGAAAATGAACATTAAAGTTTAAATTTTTACTTACTACATAAAAAATACTGCAGAAAATGTAAAAAATACAATAAAATTTAATCATGAGATCGTTTGAAATTTTATTCTATAGGGTTTGAAACACGAGAGGTTTAGAATTCTAATTGTCTGAATAGTTTCGTTCGAAAGTATTTTTCTACTCCACAGTGCTCTCGTGCTCTCTTACTCCAGGTATTTCTCATGCAAATCTCTGGCTAATTTTTTTTGCAAAAATACTGAAATAATGAAAAGTGTTTCGTATTTAAGGAATTGTTTTATGAAAATAGATTTTCAAAATTATTTTGCCGCCCATTTTTCAATTTACCACTTTTTTCACTTTAAAAAAATAAAGTTGTGCTTTTCCTATTTTCGTTTATTCGTCATCAGTGTGTCAATTAATAACACCACACCAATGTGTTAGTTAATAAGAAGACATCGGTGAGCAGTAACTAAAACGCACTGGTGCAGTTATCTGTACATTAGCACCGATAACAATAAGTTTGTTTTTAAGGAACCGAAATTACTTTTAGATGTTTACACCAAAATTTATTATTCATTTTTCTCAAATCCATGGAGAAAATATCATAACTATATCGAATGAAAAATTATTCAAAATCTAGCTCGTTCCAAAATATTTCTCAAAGTCCATGGCATTGTTCTCCCTATCGATCTCGAGACATAATATTTAATTCAGATTTTATTTATATTTTCATTATATAATTGAATTTATGTTTTTTATCCATGTCAATCAGCTTAATAGAATTTATAATATATACAAATTTGCAGTTTCATGCAGACTCAAAATCAAGTTCAAATGCACAAAATATTTAAATAGATCCAAAACGTCGGAAGCTCTTATGAGGAGAATCATACCGCAAGGCACATTTGGTAAATGAAAATAGATAGCCGCTTGACCCTGCCAATTGTAACAATATTGCATCTTCTAACCACAATCCCGGGACAATGATGGTAATAATAAATATTTGTTATATTAATGTAACTATTTCAATGTAAAATCAGCTAATCATGCATTTTCAACATTCTTTTTAATTGATATCATAGATTTTGTACTAATAATGTTCAAATATATTTTTTGAAATTATTAGGATTCTAGTGCTGATAAGCGACCTACCTGCCATTTTCCATTGCACCCCACGACAATGTAAAATCGAGAGAAGGATGAATTAAGAGAAAAAATTGGAGAGGAACGAAACCAAGAATGGTTGAATCAACCACCGATTCAATTCCCACTACGTCCAGATTCACAAATTAGGAATGACTAAAAAAATAGTAGTTCTTCACAAGCTGGCAATGGAGGCAGTAAAATAGAGGTTTTTATGGATGATTACCTAAGCTATACAACTGCCATGGAGACAATGTTGTTAGATGCATTCTAAAATGATGATCAGCTAGGGGATGATGCTCATATCGCTAACACATTTTTTAAAAGCCTTAGATTTGCTTCCACCACCCATCTCTTTGGACCTAGTGGTTAGTCGAAGTCTACACAGTTGGGGACAACGTTGTAACTATACAACTTGAAAGTAAAGTTTTTCTTGTTGAATTCATGTTTCTCAAAAATTTTGAGGTAAGTTACCATAAAGTCCCCGCTTATATAATTTTGAGAAATATAATCACACAATGAACATTAAAAATGGTCACTTTTATGAATTTTAATAATTATATCAGAATTAATGCACATTAAATATTGCCCATGATCATAAAATATAGGTTTTTCAAAGATAAGGTTCTTCCGAGTGATAATGTCTTGCCCGATAGTTGAAAAGAGGCAAAGAAATTATTGAAATGTTGAGTTTGAGTACATATCATATCATGCATGTCCAAATGATAGTTTTCTATATAGAGGTGAATATGCAGACAAAGAGATATGTCTAAAATGTGGGCATGATAGGTATGATAAATAAAAAATAAGGGTAAATCATGTGGTCCTCCTTTTAACATATTGAGTCACATGCCTATAATCCCAAGGATTCAAAGGCTCCTTCGTTGCAAATAATTATCTATGTTGCAGGCATGGCATGCCTCACACAAAATTCAGTTGAGATTTATGCGAATCCCAATAGATTCAATAACCATGAAGCATATAGATGATACATGGCCTGAAAAATTCAAGGATGAAGTATGAAGTTTACGACTCAATATAGCCATGGATGGCGTCAACCCATATTCACTCCAGAACACCAACTATTTTGTTTTCCCTATAGTAGTGATCAATAACAATACCCCCCATGGTTGTCTGTGAAGAATTAACATCTTATGTTGGCTCACATAGTCCTTGGTAGAAGACAAGTGAAGAATATGGATGTCTAATTACAACCACTGGTAGATGAATTGAAGGAATTATGGGATGGGATAAATGTATATGATGTATC
The DNA here is from genome assembly GCA_034641835.2 of Pinus albicaulis. Lineage (NCBI taxonomy): Eukaryota > Viridiplantae > Streptophyta > Pinopsida > Pinales > Pinaceae > Pinus > Pinus albicaulis. The sequence goes on from CM076572.1 coordinate 1,040,846,609, forward strand.
AAGACCCATCGCAGGAGAGAGGAGTTTTATGTTGTATGGCATATGTGCTTACACGAAGCATGATTATCTAGGATTAAAAGTTTGCTCTCTTAAATTACATTTTTATTTATTTGTTTATATAGGTAACAATATTATTTCACATAATAGTTATTTAATTCATTTTAGTTTTTCTAATATTCATGATATTCTCTAACGTGCCATGTGTATAAATTGTATACAATAATTTTGCAGGTCTTGTAACAAAAGGGTATTTTGGATGTAAATGTTGTGGACCTTCTCTGAAAGCTAGATGGTCCAACGACCTACAAAAGCCAGTGTGTGAGTGCTCCTAGGTATTCCTCCAAGAAGAACACCCTTACAGAAGAGAAGCATCCTCTTTCAATGGTAAATGAGAGAGAACCCAAAGGCCTCCAATAATGACACCAGTTGAATGGCTTAGAGCATATGAGAGAGAGAAGGAGAAGGAGTTCATAGAAATTTTCAATTCAAATGGGGAGCCTATGCTCGATGATCCAAAATTCTTCGACACATATGTTGAGAAATTTCCCATTCGGATAAAAAGGAAATATATCTTTTATAACTTCCCATATTGGGAGCATATTAATATTACCCACTTATTAGATCCCATGCATATATTTAAAAATGTTTCATCTTCTTTATGGAGGCAAATATCATCGAAACAAAGTGACACATTCGTTGTTAGGAAAGATCTTATTACTTCAAAAACTAAAAAGAAACATTGGCCAAGACGATTAGAAAGTACAAGAGCAGAGCAAGGCGTTGGTCCCTCTAATTCATGGTATTTCAAAGGGTGATGTCGCATGGATATTAAAAAAATATGATATTTATTTGGAAAAGGAATTTATAATGGGTGTAGAGTTGAATTATTTCGGGTGGTTTCTTGTCGTTGGATTTTCTTCTTAGAGAGGTACATGAAGAAATTGAAAGGCTTTGTTTGACAAAGGGAAAAAACATAGGGATCTATGGCATAGGGGTACATATTGAGTAATTATTTCTATTATTCTAGTGACTACATCAAGAAAATCAACAATAGACCAGGTGTTGTGATTTGCGACAATGAAAGGGATGAAGATAAAGGAGAAGGGGAAATGCTCCAAACAAATGGAAAAAACGCTTGATAAAGAGTAAGAAACTTATAATTTTTCAGATGTACGCAAAGTAAATATTCATGTTTAAATTCAATATAATGTATATTTTGATCACTATGTACTATATGTCGGCTTGATTTCATCAACAAATGCAGAAATTGAAGCAGTCAACAACTTCATTCTTTACAATTCTAAAGTGACACAACCATGGGTCACATTATACGAAGAAAAGAGGATGAAATGGTATAGTGACATGAAATGGTATGGTATAATGGTATTATGCCTTATCCCGATCATTTAAAATAAAATAAGCCCCAACAGTTTGGTTGTTGATCAAGTTAGAGAGAAATAAGGTACAACCGGTCATTACCCACATGCTAAAGCGGATGCACTAAATGGAGGGATTGGGTGCACCAACTCGATAATAATATATTTAATTTATATGTACATTTGAAACTTACTAATGCACCTTTCAAATGTAAATACATCTATATTTCATATTTTAACTGTTGGGTCATTATAAGACACATGACACTATGATTTTTTTAAATTTTTTATAGGTGCATTTTCTCCCATCTATGTGGACATATATACACCATTTTTGCACAGAAAATGTTGATTAAGGACACATGACACAAGACTGTGGAGTGGAAGTCGAGTTCAATCAATCTAGTCGATCTAGCCACCGTGATCAAAACCTAGTATGGGGGGTGTTAGGTTACGTCAAAAAGATACATGAAATAATTGAAGTGGATTTCTCATATTTCTAATGTGTTATTTTTAGGTGCAAGTGGCGGGACACCTTTGATCGTAATAATGTAAATGAAGATCACGATAGTAGGCCAATATGTATCAACTCTATAAAGATGTGGGATGAAGTTAAGGAGCCCTATGTTTTCCCCAAACACTGCAACTAGGTGTTTTTATACCCAGATGTGTTGGATAGGGATTGGTTGGTCGTATTGAGACATGACCATAGATCAAAACATATTTTTGAGAAAAATAGTGTTATCATTCCAAGCGAGATGGAAGATAATGAGGGTGATCATGAGAACCGAGAGTGATATGGTACATGTGTTATTTCATTTTTTATATTTTTTAAGATGGGTTTTTATAAAGAATAGGACTTAATTACCTTATAACTTATAAGACAATTTTTTTCAAAACATTATAATATGAATTTTGAATTAATTGGTAATTTGCATTATGTTAATGTTAAAATCAATATTTTACTTAATAATTTGCAATTATGTTGATCTAAAAACCAATGGCATACTATAGAAATTTAATTTTTTTGGTATATAAGGTCATAATAAAATAATGGTAATTCTAAAGTACATGAATTTATTTGCATTATTTTCTAAACTTTATTATTTTATAAAAATTCATATTATTCTAGATTTATTATTTTACAATTATTTACAATTTAAAAAATTTAAAAATTTCAATAAAAAAATTTCACATTAATACAATTAAAATTTTCACATTCATACAATTAAAATTTTACAAATATTTTACACGCAATTACAATTACAATTTTGCAATTACAATCATTTCACAATAAATTAAATGTTACAATTGCAATTAAAATTTTACAAATATTGCCAATGCAATTACACTTAACATTAAAATTACAAATACAATTATAATTTTACAATTTTACATATTTCAATTACAATCATGACATAATATTTAATAAATATCATGATTTAATATTAAAAATAAACATCACGATCATGATAACCATTGTATAAACATCATATTCGACTAAAAAACACATTCAAATTCGCTAACATCATCTAATCATCATGATCATGATCATCTAACAAAACACAAGCATTGTATAACATCATCACAACACAAACCTCAAATATACATCTCATGTCAAATAACTGCTATCAAATACACATCTATCTGCAAGTTTCACATTAAGTGAACATATCTAACATGGCCTAACAATATATACATCATGATGATCACCAACATGTAAATTAAGTGCAATTGCAACATGAACATAAAATACATGGACCATATATATATATATATATATATATATATAGTAAAAAATATACAACTATAATATAAATGTCAAATATCAGCTAGTGGTACATCATCAATAGTAGTACTAGTCAAGGCCTGATCAGTCAATGGTGCAACCTCGAAAAGCTTAGATAAATGTCGATCATCATGTGCCTACTGATCTGGTGGTGCCTCATGCTAATCAGGATCAACTACCGGTTGCTCATGATGACTCGACATGGATGGTCCAACCTGCTCATGATCATGAGTACTGCTGGATTGTATAAGCTGTTGATCATGATGATTCGACATGGATGGTCCAACCTACTCATGATCATGAATGCTCCATGGATGTTGCAGGCTTAGAAGGATGACTCGGCGTGGATGATCAATCCTGCTCATGATCATGACTACTCGTTGATGATGCAAGCTGCTCATCTACGGCACGAGGTGAACATTGATCGCACCCCTGATCGTGATCATCAGATGATGTGTCACTACTTGAATGTCAACGTACTACGTCTCGACCATGCATACATCGAAGGGACCTCCTCAACCATACCACAAAGCTTGTAGCTCCTACAACACACTGCATCAGGGTCAACATGTCACGTGGCATGCCTCTCCACATCTCTATCACCCTAGCATTGACCCTTATCTCTCTCATAGTGGTAGACCTGACACGCTCCTCCACAAGCAGTCCACAAAGTTGGTCATCTAACTCCATCCTAAATCCAGTGTCAGGCCTACCCCTCACACCAACCGGCACCTACGCAACATGAGGACCAGGTATGTTTGCACCAGTGATCCTCAAGAATCCATGCAACCTAATCATCATCAGATCTACACTTGGATCATTTTATGGTGATGGCATCTGTCGCCATCAAATGACCCAATGTTTGCAAAATATATATAAGTACACAACAATAATTAGACAATTTCATTAAACAATTTAATAAAAACAAGTTAAAGAACATGTTAGAATAAATTTAAAGAAAAAAATAATATTACCTCTATCATTCGGTGACTCATCATTTGTGAAGAGGATGTTGGCACACCCTCCCCAATCCAAACCAACATTCGGACAAGGGACTAAACTAAAGGCATGCTTATCAACACTGGCTAGTAACTCCAGTGCATCATGCGATATCCTCGTGAAAAATGCTTACTCGCCCCTCTTGGGCATCATCTGTCCCCACGTCTGTATCCATACATGCAACATCGGCCTATGAGGATGCCAAACAAAAGTAGGCCTCCTCTTTGGAAACCTTTAAGAAAATAAGAAAAATAGCTCTAAAGAAAAAGCAAGTTTACCCTCCCTTGTGCATGAGCACGACATCTATCTAAAGATGTACAGAACTGCCGAAAAAAAATTGGCAGACCACCCCACAATTCATGGGGCCTGTAATAAAGAATCAACATAAAATAGAAGTGGGAAACTAATGTGTTTCATGTAACTGGTATGGTGTGCAATGGTCCAAATGAGTAGTGAGAGGCACCTCACCCCTCCACAAAATGAAGAAATAGGTAACTGACCACTGGAGACCTGAAAATATGCAGGAGACAGTGTATCTGCGCTAATGTATCTCTGGGAGTACACCAACGTACTCCCTGTTGCATAACCAATGGGGACCTCTCAGAACGAGGGAAAATCCACCCCTCTCCTTAATTACCTTATAACTTATAAGACACTTTTTTTCAAAACATTATAATATGAATTTTGAATTAATTGGTAATTTACATTATGTTAATGTTAAAATCAATATTTTACTTAATAATTTGCAATTATGTTGATCTAAAAAACAATGGCATACTATAGAAAGTTAATTTTTTTGGTATATAAGGTCATAATAAAATAATGATAATTCTAAAGTACATGAATTTATTTGCATTATTTTCTAAACTTTATTATGTTATAAAAATTCATATTATTCTAGATTTATTATTTTACAATTATTTACAATTTAAAAAATTTAAAAATTTCAATAAAACAATTTCACATTAATACAATTAAAATTTTCACATTCATACAATTAAAATTTTACAAATATTTTACACGCAATTACAATTACAATTTTACAATTACAATAATTTCACATTAATACAATTAAAATTTTACAAATATTTTACATACAATTACAATTACAATTACAATTACAATTTTACAATTTCACATACAATTACAATTACAATTTTTTAATTTTACATAAAATTACAATTACAATTTTATAATTTTACATAAAATTTACAATTACAATTACAATTTTACAATTTTACATATATATACCATTAAAATTACAATTACAATCACAATCACAATCATTTCACATTAATACAATTAAAATTTTACAAATATTTTATATACAATTAGAATTAGAATTAGAATTAGAATTACAATTTCACATACAATTACAATTAGAATTAGAATTACAATATTTACAATTATAATTTTAAAATTTTACATACAATCACAATTTTACAATTACAAACATTTCACATTAATACAATTGAAAATTTACAAATATTTTACATACAATTACAATTACAATCATTTGACAATAAATTAAATGTTACAATTGCAATTAAAATTTTACAAATATTGTCAATGCAATTACAGTTAACATTAAAATTACAAATACAATTATAATTTTACAATTTTACATACAATTAAAATTAAAATTTCAATTACAATCACGACATAATATTTAATAAATATCATGATTTAATATTAAAAATAAACATCACGATCATGATAACCATTGTATAAACATCATTTTCGACTAAAAAACACATTCAAAGTCGCTAACATCATCTAATCATCATGATCATGATCATCTAACAAAACACAAGCATTGTATAACATCATCACAACACAAACCTCAAATATACATCTCATGTCAAATAACTGCTATCACATACACATCTATTTGCAAGTTTCACATTAAGTGAACATATCTAACATGGCCTAACAATATATACATCATGATGATCACCAACATGTAAATTAAGTACAATTGCAACATGAACATAAAATACATGGACCATATATATATATATATATAGTCAAAAACATACAACTATAATATAAATGTCAAATATCAGCTAGTGGTACATCATCAATAGTAGTACTAGTCAAGGCCTGATCAATCAACGGTGGAACCTCAAAAAGCTTAGATAAATGTCGATCATCACGTGCCTACTGATCTGGTGGTGCCTCATGCTAATTAGGATCAACTACCGGTTGCTCATGATGACTCGACATGGATGGTCCAACCTGCTCATGATCATGAGTATTGCTGGATTGTATAAGCTGTTGATCATGATGATTCGACATGGATGGTCCAACCTACTCATGATCATGAATGCTCCATGGATGTTGTAGGCTTAGAAGGCTGACTCGGCATGGATGATCAATCCTGCTCATGATCATGACTACTCGTCGATGATGCAAGCTTCTCATCTACGGCATGAGGTGAACGTTGATCGCACCCCTGATCATGGTCATCAGATGATGCATCGCTATTTGAATATCAACGTACTGCATCTCGACCACCCCTACATCGAAGGGCCCTCCTAAACCATGCCACAAAGCTTGTAGCTCCTACGACACGCCACATCCGGGTCAACATGTCATGTGGCATGCCTCTCCACATCTCTATCACCCTAGCATCGACCCTTATCTCTGTCATAGTGGTAGGCTTGACACCCTCCTCCACAAGAAATCCACAAATTTGGTCATCCAACTCCATCCTAAATCTAGTGCCAGGCCTACCCCTCACACCAGCCGATACTTGTGCAACATGAGAACCAGGTATGTTTGCACCAGCCAGATCCTCGGCATCTGCCATCTCCTAATCATCATCAGGATCTACACTTGGATCATTTTATGGTGATGGCATCTTGTCGCCATCAAATGACCCAATGTTTGCAAAATATATATAAGTACACAACAATAATTAGACAATTTCATTAAACAATTTAATAAAAACAAGTTAAAGAACATGTTAGAATAAATTTAAAGAAAAAAATAATGTTACCTCTATCATTCGGTGACTCATCATTTGTGAAGAGGACGTTGGCACACCCTCCCCAATCCAAACCATCATTCGGACAAGGGACTAAACTAAAGGCATGCTCATCAACACTGGCTAGTAACTCCAGTGCATCATGCGATATCCTCGTGAAAAATGCTTACTCGCCCCTCTTGGGCATCATCTGTCCCCACGTCTGCATCCATACATGCAACATCGGCCTATGAGGATGCCAAACAAAAGTAGGCCTCCTCTTTGGAAACCTCTAAGAAAATAAGAAAAATAGCTCTAAAGAAATAGGGAAGTTTACCCTCCCTTGTGCATGAGCACGACATCTATCTAAAGACGTACAGAACTACGGAAAAAAAATTGGCAGAGCACCCCACAATTCATGGGGCCTGTAATAAAGAATCAACATAAAATAGAAGCGGGAAACTAATGTGTTTCATGTAACTGGTATGGTGTGCAATGGTCCAAATGAGTAGTGAGAGGCACCTCACCTCTCCACAAAATGAAGAAATAGGTAACTGACCACTGGAGACCTGAAAATATGCAAGAGACAGTGTACCTGTGCTAATGTATCTCTGGGAGTACACCAACGTACTCCCTGTTGCATAACCAATGGGGACCTCTCAGAACGAGGGAAAATCCACCCCTCTCCTTAATTACCTTATAACTTATAAGACACTTTTTTTCAAAACATTATAATATGAATTTTGAATTAATTGGTAATTTGCATTATGTTAATGTTAAAATCAATATTTTACTTAATAATTTGCAATTATGTTGATCTAAAAAACAATGGCATACTATAGAAAGTTAATTTTTTTGGTATATAAGGTCATAATAAAATAATGATAATTCTAAAGTACATGAATTTATTTGCATTATTTTCTAAACTTTGTTATGTCATAAAAATTCATATTATTCTAGATTTATTATTTTACAATTATTTACAATTTAAAAAATTTAAAAATTTCAATAAAACAATTTCACATTAATACAATTAAAATTTTCACATTCATACAATTAAAATTTTACAAATATTTTACACGCAATTACAATTACAATTTTACAATTACAATAATTTCACATTAATAAAATTAAAATTTTACAAATATTTTACATACAATTACAATTACAATTACAATTACAATTTTACAATTTCACATACAATTACAATTACAATTTTTTAATTTTACATAAAATTACAATTACAATTTTATAATTTTACATAAAATTTACAATTACAATTACAATTTTACAATTTTACATATATATACCATTAAAATTACAATTACAATCACAATCACAATCATTTCACATTAATACAATTAAAATTTTACAAATATTTTATATACAATTACAATTAGAATTAGTATTAGAATTACAATTAGAATTACAATTTCACATACAATTAGAATTACAATATTTACAATTATAATTTTAAAATTTTACATACAATTACAAACATTTCACATTAATACAATTGAAAATTTACAAATATTTTACATACAATTACAATTACAATCATTTCACAATAAATTAAATGTTACAATTGCAATTAAAATTTTACAAATATTGTCAATGCAATTACACTTAACATTAAAATTACAAATACAATTATAATTTTACAACTTTACATACAATTAAAATTAAAATTTCAATTACAATCACGACATAATATTTAATAAATATCAGGATTTAATATTAAAAATAAACATCACGATCATGATAACCATCGTATAAACATCATATTCGACTAAAACACACATTCAAATTTGCTAACATCATCTAATCATCATGATCATGATCATCTAACAAAACACAAGCATTGTATAACATCATCACAACACAAACCTCAAATATACATCTCATGTCAAATAACTGCTATCACATACACATCTATCTGCAAGTTTCACATTAAGTGAACATATCTAAAATGGCCTAACAATATATACATCATGATGATCACCAACATGTAAATTAAGTACAATTGCAACATGAACATAAAATACATGGACCATATATATATATATATTGTCAAAAATATACAACTATAATATAAATGTCAAATATCAGCTAGTGTTACATCATAAATAGTAGTACTAGTCAAGGCTTGATCAGTCAACGGTGCAACCTCGACAAGCTTATATAGATGTCGATCATTACGTGCCTACTGATCTGGTGGTGCCTCATGCTAATCAGGATCAACTACCGGTTGCTCATGATAACTCGACATGGATGGTCCAACCTGCTCATGATCATGAGTACTGTTGGATGTTATAAGCTGTTGATCACGATGATTCGACATGGATGATCCAACCTACTCATGATCATGAATGCTCCATGGATGTTGCAGGCTTAGAAGGCTGACTCAGCATGGATGATCAATCCTGCTCATGATCATGACTACTCGTCGATGATGCAAGCTGCTCATCTACGGCACGAGGTGAATGTTGATCGCACCCCTGATCATGATCATCAGATGATGCGTCGCTATTTGAATGTCAACGTACTGCATCTCGACCACCCCTACGTCGAAGGGCCCTCCTAAACCATGCCACAAAGCTTGTATCCTACGACATGCCACATCCGGGTCAACATGTCATGTGGCATGCCTCTCCACATCTCTATCACCCTAGCATCGACCCTTATCTCTCTCATAGTGGTAGGCTTGACACCCTCCTCCATAAGCAATCCACAAATTTGGTCATCCAACTCCATCCTAAATCTAGTGCCAGGCCTACCCCTCACACCAGCCGATACTTGCGCAACATGAGAACCAGGTATGTTTGCACCAGCCAGATCCTCGGCATTTGCCATCTCCTAATCATCATCAAGATCTACACTTGGATCATTTTATGGTGATGGCATCTTGTCGCCATCAAATGACCCAATTTTTGCAAAATATATATAAGTACACAACAATAATTAGACAATTTCATTAAAAAATTTAATAAAAACAAGTTAAAGAACATGTTAGAATAAATTTAAAGAAAAAAATAATATTACCTCTATCATTCGGTGACTCATCATTTGTGAAGAGGATGTTGGCACACCCTCCCCAATCCAAACTAGCATTCGGACAAGGGACTAAACTAAAGGCATGCTCATCAACACTGGCTAGTAACTCCAGTGCATTATGTGATATCCTCATAAAAAATGCTTACTCGCCCCTCTTGGGCATCATCTGTCCCCACGTCTGCATCCATACATGCAGCATCAGCCTATGAGGATGCCAAAAAAAAGTATGCCTCCTCTTTGGAAACCTCTAAGAAAATAAGAAAAATAGCTCTAAAGAAAAAGGGAAGTTTACCCTCCCTTGTGCCGGAGCACGACATCTATCTAAAGATGTACAGAACTGCCGAAAAAAAATTGGCAGACCACCCCACAATTCATGGGGCCTGTAATAAAGAATCAACATAAAATAGAAGCGGGAAACTAATGTGTTTCATGTAACTGGTATGGTGTGCAATGGTCCAAATGAGTAGTGAGAGGCACCTCACCTCTCAACAAAATGAAGAAATAGGTAACTGACCACTGGAGACCTGAAAATATGCAGGAGATAGTGTATCTGCGCTAATGTATCTCTGGGAGTACACCAACGTACTCCCTATTGCATAACCAATGGGGACCTCTCAGAGCGAGGGAAAATCCACCCCTCTCCTCGATAGGCCAGTAATGAAATAGATGTCTTCCTTAGTGGGTGCTTACCACTGGTTAGGACCAACTTGGAAAGCCTATCAGTGAGCACTCCATGTGTGGATAAGCTATCAGAATAACCGACCATGTCCCTTTAGGGATGTAGCCTCCTCATAAAACTTGAGAAGGCCTATCTCCCTTAGGAGTGTCGAGGCAATTGCTGTAATAGGGAGAGGGTACATATCTCTTTCCCTCTCTCATGCCTCCCACAGGTGAATCGTGTTATACTGGTATGCCTCTTGTTGTTGATGTTCCCTCTCTTCTCTCCTTTAACGTTGGTGAATGATTCACATATTAAATACAATTTTTTTTATTAAATGAAAAATGTATTTAGGAATATATATATATATATATATATATATATATAATTTGTAAAAAAAAAGTCGGTCGCCACAAAAAACAAGCATGCACCAGTAACGGTGCATCTGTTTTTATCGTTCACTAGACTCGGTGCACCTAGAAATTTGAAGCACGCTGCAAATCATGACCTGTCCTATCTCAAGTGGTGCGTTGACTAAAAAAAGAGCCAAACATCAGCTAGTGGTCAACGATGCGGTCGTTTAACCGATCGCACTGTTGACTATGAAAAAATTTAGGAGGGCGGTGCGCTCACAAGCTACTTGCCTCGGGTGGACAGTTTCATCAGCACACCACTCTCCTCGCATCGTTACATGGTCAATGATGTGGTGGTATAACTGACCACACCGTTGACTATGTACCAATATTGGGAGGGCGGTGGGCTGACCAAACTATATGCCTCGGGGCATATAGTTTAGGTAGCACACTGCCCTCATTTACATGACCACACCATTTACTATGTCCACTTCGGGAGGAAGGTGCGCTGACAAAAATACCCAGCCCGGGGCGCATATTTCCATCAATGTACCACATTCCCACACTACGACGTGGTCAATGGTGCGGTGGGGTAACCGACCACACTGTAACTTTTTTAATTTGAAAAAATCATTGTGCGTCATTGTGGTACTGCCGCAAAACTAGTGCAGATACTGTTAGCAATGGTCATGGTGTAGTTTGTGAATTTACAGGAAGCACCGTGAATAGGTGCATGTCGAATGGCTCAAGTGGATCACGCGGGAATATTTTTTTTTAAATAAGGTGAATTTTAAGTTATTTTAGAAAACTAATCCGCTAAAAGGTTTAATTATTGAAAAACAAGTAAAAAACCTATACATTTGGGCGTCGAGTTGTTTAATTTGAAAAACTAAAATTTCCCACCGTTTTGCAAAGTTCAAAATGGAGATGGTGAGCAATGGACAACAACAATGCATGTAATCATACAAGGAAAATTTGCACCAGTGCTTAAGGGCTCTGGAGCATTGAAAAGTGAAAAATGTAGATTTTTTGTCGTAACTTTTATAAGGGGTTCCTCAAAAACATCAGCTAAAGGGTCTTTTCCTTGTAGTGTCATATGGAAGTGGAAATAAAGTTTTAGATTAAAAGCCCCTCTTAGGGATTGTTCCACTCTTATCATATGGAAGTGGAAATAAAGTCTTAGATTAAAAGCCCTTAGGGGTCATTCGAGGGATGCCATTTTCATTAATTAGAAGTTAAGCTAACTAATTCATATATGTTACTATTATTATTATCATTATATTAAAATAGCATTACTTTACAAACCTACTTACTAATTACTATCTTCTTTTTCTCAATAGTCTACAATATATGATTGTTGTTGGAATTAGGGATGATTTTAGATACTTCCACAAGGAAAATGCTACAATAGTGGAGAACCTATTAACTAACTTTTGTTTCCCTTTGTTGAGAAATTAATTGTCACTTAGGAATAAGGCTATCACTTCATTATTTTCCCTTCAACTAATTCTCATGAGTGACAAAATATGTGGCCTATTCTCACAACAACATGGAACCTCCGAGTTAAAACATCCTTAATTTTTCAAGTCATGACATGAGGAGTGGTAGTGGCTCGAAATAGCAACACTTTTAATATTCTCTTCGTAGTTCGAATTACACTCACATAAAATGAAATTACCAATATGTGGATTACTTAATCTTAAGTCCAAGAAAATGTTGATGTAATCCAGCATCACTTCGCTCTAGTTTTGGTAGTAGATAAACTATTAGTAGCATCTACAAATGAGTGTATCCAACATTTTTATTTCAAAATTCACTTATCATATGAGGTGAAGTTATAAATAAGTAAATTTAGTAATCATAACTTAAATCTAATTAAATAATTAAAAATTCATTTATTTTCCAAATAGAAAAATCATTGAAAATTGTCCATTGGGTGTAGTTTGGGTAATAAAGAGGAATGGCTTTTATCCTACCCATTTGGGTTCGTGGCCAATGGAAATTGACATAATTGACAAGAGAGAGGTAGTTTTTAAGTAGAAATCTATATTTCTACCTAAAATAGACAAAGATCGAGGGATTTCTACCTAAACTAGACAAAAGTGGAGGGTAGGTTTTCAGTATATGTGTATATTTCTATCTCAACTAGAGAAAGGTGGGTTTTTTTTAGATGTGTATCAATATTCAATACAATTAACAACACTATTTAGAAAAATAAAACACACTATTGAAAATTAAATTTTCAAAAAAATAAAATTTAGAGATGGTATCATTACAAAAACAATTAAATTTCCAACCATGCTAATAAAGAAACCTTTTAGAAACATTTTTATTATAAAAACAATAATTTTCCAACCATGCTAACAAATTTTAAACAATAAATTTCCAACTATACTAATAAATTTTTGAATTTTTTATTTTACAAATAGCCAAATTGCAAAACACTCCTAAAAGAAATGTATAAGCAAAGCTATGAAAAAAATGATGGATTTTTCTATAGTGCCAATTGGATTATGCAACTGGGGTAATGAGATTACATCATTTATCTTCTCTCTTTTGGCTGTGCCAAAGCAACATAAAGATGTTTTCCAGCCACACAGATAGCCAAATTGAAAAAAACTCCTAGAAAAAATGTATAAGAAAAGTTATGAAAAAATGATGGATTACTCTGCAGTGCCAATTGAATTATGCAACTCAGGTAATGAGATTGTAGCATTTATCTTCTCTGCTCTTTTAGCCAAAGAAACATAAAGATGTTTTCCAGCCACAAGTTTTCCATTCATTTCCATCATAGCTAGGCATGCTTGAGAAGGAGTTGAGAATGCCACAAATCCTGAACCTTTACTCTGTCCATGAAAGTCTCTGATTACTTTGCATGAAGTGATTGTACCATAATTAGAAAAAAGTTTTATCAACTTGGTATCATCAATACTATCATCCAAATTTTCTAAATAAAGATTTGTTCCATATTTCCTCTGAAATTTTGTCCCATATTGCCTCCTCAATTCGGACTTCGTCAATGCTTTTTCAACATACCATTCCTCCCCATCAATTTTATGATTCTCAATGCAATTTGCCGCAGCATCTGCGTTCTCAAAATTGACAAATCCAAAACACTTTGAATTACCTGCTGCATCCCGGATCACTGTCGCACTTGTAATTGTTCCATACATTCCAAAATAATTTCTCAAATCCTCACCATTCACCCACTCTGATAAATTCCTAACAAAAACGTTATTGTTTCCATTTTCTCGTTCTCGCTGCTCCTTTTTCCTGAATGGGCCAACATAAACCTTTTCCGCGTAGATAAACTGACCATCCAAATATTTTATTGCATTTTGGGCTGCCTCTTCATGTTCATATATCACAAATCCATATCCTTTGGATTTCCCTGATGCATCTGTTTTAATATTAGAACAGAGAATGGGTCCACACATAGCGAAAGTACGATAGAAAGTATATTCGCTAACTCTTTTATCAAGATTGCTAACAAATATCTTAGCTGAAGCAAAGCTGCGGATGCTGGGGTCATGGGGTGAATACATTATTCGAATAGGGTTTCCATTAATAGATGTAGAATTCAAGCCACGTAAAGCCTCCCTAGCATTTTCACCCGAATTGTAATACACATAGCCGTATCCCAGAGAATTGTTGGTATTGGCATCTCTGCATATGTAAACAGTGAGCACCGGGCCAATCTGGCAAAAGATATCATACAACTGGGCCTCGTTAACATTGGGATCCAATTCGCCCACATACAGAGATTTAGGTAGTAATTGATTGTTGTTGCCATTATCAACTGCTGGTTGCTGCTGTGAAACACCGTGTGCTGCTGGTTGTATGTTAACATTGGGATCCAAAGCCCCCACATACAGAGATTTAGGTAGTAATTGATTGTTGTTGCCATTATCAAATGCTGGTTGCTGCTGTGAAGCACCGTGTGCTGCTGGTTGTATGTTAACATTGGGTTCCAAATCCCCCAAATACAGAGCTTTAGGTAGTAATTGATTGTTGTTGCCATTATCAACTGCTGGTTGCTGCTGTGAAACACCGTGTGCTGCTGATTGTATGTTAACATTGGGATCCAAATCCCCCACATACAGAGATTTAGGTAGTAATTGATTGTTGTTGCCATTATCAACTGCTGGTTGCTGCTGTGAAACACCGTGTGCTGCTGGTTGTATGTTAACTTTGGGATCCAAAGCCCCCACATACAGAGATTTAGGTAGTAATTGATTCTTGGTGCCATTATCAACTGCTGGTTGCTGCTGTGAAGCACCGTGTGCTGCTGGTTGTATGTTAACGTTGGGTTCCAAATCCCCCAAATAAAGAGCTTTAGGTAGCAATTGATTGTTGTTGCCATTATCAACTGCTGGTTGCTGCTGTGAAACACCGTGTGCTGTTGATTGTATGTTAACATTGGGATCCAAATCCCCCACATACAGAGATTTAGGTAGTAATTGATTGTTGTTGCCATTATCAACTGCTCGTTGCTGCTGTGAAACACCGTGTGCTGCTGGTTGTATTTGAATGCGTGCCATTTCCTCCTCTTTAATCACTGATACTAGAAAAGCAGGAGGCACAACTTCCAAATGCCAACTGAACCGAAATAAAAATCCAAACCCAATTCAACCGAAATAACAGTTCAACCTAAATAATAATCGAAACCCAACCACAACAGGTGTAGATCACAAAATCCGTGGATGGGGAATCAAAACCGCTTATTTCAACGGATGAAGATTATAGCGATTTCCCTGATTGTGATTCTTCGCACCTACATTAGAATTCAACGCTGAGCATTCCACTTCGACTCAATATGAAAAGGGATATAGGAATAATTCGACAAATTTGTAGTCGACGGGATTTTCGAAATAGGTGCAAGGGTTTGTTAGGTTTTCTCTTCATGGGTCGGCAGGAGTGTAATTTTCACAAGATTAAATAGAAAAATCCATCATGATAATTCAAAACGTAACCGTAAATACTTGACTAATTAAATAAATATGTTATTTAATATATAAAATATATATTTAATCACAAGTGTAATGTAAGGTTACGTTACGTTATTTTATTTATTAATAACTTTTTAATTAAAAATAAAATTTGGTTTTTTATTTATTTATTTGATTAACCTTTATGGAGTGTAATTTTCACAAGATTAAATAGAAAAATCCATCATGATAATTCAAACCGTAAATACTTGACTAATTAAATAAATATGTTATTTAATATATAAAATATATATTTAATCACAAGTGTAATGTATGGTTACGTTACGTTATTTTATTTATTAATAACTTTTTAATTAAAAATAAAATTTTGTTTTTTATTTATTTATTTGATTAATCTTTATTCTACTTTACAATAATGAATAATAATTGATAGATAAATATCTTTGGGATTGATTACATCTACCTAAATTATGGATCACAAAAGTCTTAGATCTAAAATAATTTATGGATTAATCTTATTTTACAATAAAAATTGTAACGGCACAAGTGTTTCAACAATTAGGATTGTTGGCGCACGAGGGTCATCTCCAAGTTTTGTGGTTGTCATACTTCTAGGAATTATGTATCCCAACCTTTCTCGGAACAATGTTTCCTCGAACCCAGGGTCCAAACGAGACATAGACATAGAGTATGTAG
Organism: Pinus albicaulis; assembly: GCA_034641835.2. NCBI lineage: Eukaryota > Viridiplantae > Streptophyta > Pinopsida > Pinales > Pinaceae > Pinus > Pinus albicaulis. The sequence goes on from CM076572.1 coordinate 1,040,863,451, forward strand.
TGGAAATCGAGAAGCTCAAAGCAAATAGTTCAGTAAGAAAAAAGAAGGAAATATTGCGACCCCATAGGTCATATTTATAGTTGCGGCGCATCTTCAATGGCTCCTTCTGCATTAATGGGTCTTCATAAATGACAAAACAGTCCCAAACCTAGCAAAATCCCTTCATTAAATGTAATGTAGATGCCACCATAAATGGTAATAACGTTGTCTTTTCCATATTTTACTCTTCCAACGGCTAGTTTTTGACACCGTTGTGACCCACTTGACCTCTTAACGCAACCACTGCGCACACGTTTTACTTGTCTGCGCATCCACTAACCCATATGCGCAGGTTCGGTACTCTGCCATATAGTCATTTTGTAGGCACAAGTTGATCCCTGTACAACTTCAGACGACTTCCATTGACATACCCAAGAAAGTATTCTTCACTCAATGTGGCCAGGTGCACTACACCTCCATCAGTGATCTCCTTAACAACATCGAGCCCTAGCCAATGCATCTTCAATTTCCCTGGGTGGCGTGGAAAATTGATGTTATATAGTAAGAAAAAATCATCTTTTTGAACACATTTTTCCTGATATGCCTATCATGCCATGCTTTTTCACGTTCTTTTTGAACCTACTAGTGATAATTTGCAACAAAGCGATCTTCTTCTAGAGAAACCAACTGCGACAACTGTTATTCTAGAGCATCTTCTGTAGCCATACTGGTGAATGATGCAACGCGCATACTAGGAATAATGAACTCCATTGGCAACATAGCTTCTTTCCCATATACCATCTTGAAAGGTTTCCTTCCAATCAACTTCTTGTAGGTGGTCGTATATGCCCAAAGAACTGCTGGCACTTGCTCATCCCAATCATTTCAGCTATAATTCCACACCTTGATCAGCGTAGTTTCTAGTATCATATTGAATGCTTGAACCGTGCCATTCGCCTGAGGATGATAGGGAGAGCTCTTCTGATGAAACACCTTGAATTCTTTAGTCAATGCTTTAATGGTGTCATTTAAAAAATGTGTACCCTGATCGCTTATTATAATATTAGTACAACCAAACCAAGTCACAATATTCTTAAATATAAATTGTACTCTTGTATCAGTAGTACAATCCTTCACAGTTTTGGCCTCAACCCATCTCGTTACATAATCCGTTGCAGTGATACTTTAGCACGCACCACTCTTCTTTCCTTGAAGATTGATAGGTCCCACAAAATCTATAGCCCATTTCCTAAAATCTTGCAACACCATCTGTGGATGCAAGGGAATATCGTCTATGCACCATGGATTTTCCATCCTTTGGCATACATCACATGCGCGACAATGCTCATCGGCATCATTGTGTAGCGTGGGCCACCATAACCCAGCTCGCAAAATCTTCTTCCTAGTATTCTTACCTGCATAATGAACATCGGAAACCCCTCCATGAGCTTCATTAGGGATTGCACGTCTGTCATACTCCACAACGTATCTTCGCATAACTTCCCTTGCACCCATTTTGTACAACTATCTAACAATAATGGTGAAGTCTATTTTGCGCGCAATGGGCTCTTTCTTCTGTTGAACTAAATATTCATCATTCGCACATCTAGTAGTAAGAAAATAAATGATATAGGGGAAATTATCATCATCCAACTTTATCACAAACAAATACGCATTTGTAAATCCGTCTTACAAATTTGTAGGTTCTTCTGCAGTTTCAATGCATGATAGATGGTCTGGCTCAGCTTTTAGCCTTCTCGGTTTTACCATAATCTCAAAATAATTTCGTTGGAATAACATCGACCACCTACAGATCTCCCCCCCCCAGCATAGGCTTAATGACCAAGTACTTCAAAGAAGAAGGATTAGTGAACATCTTAAAGTGCCCTCTTAAGAAATAGTGGCATAATTTCTACAATGCACATACCATTGCTAGTCCTTCTCTTTCCGTGGTTGAGTAATTCCTCTCTACACTTGAAAGTTTTCAGCTTGCATAAGAAATAGGATGATCGATACCACCCGCTCTTACATGTGCTAAGATAGCTCTGAGCACAATGCCGGAGGCATCCACATGTACATGAAATAAATTTGACCAATTTGGGAAGACCAACGTGGGCGCAGTGACCATATTTTCTTTCAGTAGCTCAAAACTCTTATGGCAATCCTCATCCTAACAGAACATTGAATCCTTCTTGAGCATATTTTCTATGGGTGTGGTTATTAGTGCATAATGTTACACCATTTTTTGGTCATCTAACCTATTATCATTAGATGGACCCAAATACACCATGTAAGACCAATTTTACCCTAAGTAAAATTGCTTTCACTATGTAAAATAACTTAATAAAACACATTTATTAATTTGTTTATGGTCTAAACAGAAAACCCCAAGGGGAAATATTAAAAAAATCTATATTTGTTTGGTTTTCCTCATGGAATAATCAATTGAACAATAATTTACTTATTATTCTGAGTCATATTTAACTCAAAACAAGGAAATTAATTAGATAAATCATTATTTATCTTATTATTTTCTAAGAATATTTATTTAAACCTTATTTAAATAATATTCTGTGTTAAATTTGACTAAATCATTTTCAAATAATTGAATAAATCATTATTTATTCAATTATCATTCAACCACTTCCTTAAAATGATAAAATAATCATTTATTTATTTATTATTTACAAATAAAGGGATTTGACCCAAGTCAAATACCTTTCCCCTCCAACAAATATAATAAAATATTCCATAAAAGGTGGATGTAGATTTGGTTAATATTATTTTAATCATGCACCAAGATATAGAATGACCTAATATTTTGTTATAAATAGAAGGGTTGTTCCTACCATTTTTCACCTTTTGTTGCCTCTTAGATCACTCTGGATTTAAACTCTTGGTCTGACTTTGAGCCATTATTATTGTCATATTTTCCATTATTTACTTTGTGAGCTCCCTTTGAGTTCTATATTTGTCTGGGTTTTCTACGCCACGAGAGAGAGAAATTGTAGATCTGAAGTGCTGAGGACTTCCAAGAACCCATCCCATTGAAGAGAATTGGAAACACCTTTCTTGTTTTCCTTCCAAGTTCCATTAATATAAAATTCTTTAAAACATATTATTCTTGTCTTGTCTATTGGATGCATGGAGAAAAACCTTATTTTTACTACTTAATGTCTTTTTATGCATAGATCTAGATTTTTGTAGCATTTGTCTTGATCAACTAATTGCAGATCTGAAGATATTGGCAACCATCTTTGATGTTAGGGCTATAAGTTATGCATAGCTAAAGTGGTCTTTTTTCATACACTTCGAATAAAGATTCATACTAACAACTGGTGACTCCACACGGGTTTTCAATTACGACTGCTATCGTTTTTCATATTCTTGCATATCCAGCTACTTCAAACACTAGGGTTTATCTTCACCTTTTCGTTTTTCCTATATTTATGTTATTTTTCACCCATAAAATCCTTAAATATTAAAATTTCTAACTTCCATGTGTTTCTGGCCCTATTGCGCAGGTAACAGACATAAGCCGCAACTAAGACGACAACTTTTTCTGAAATCTGCCGCCGAGAGACCCGGAAGTGCAGGTCATATTTTTCGGCCCAAAACGTATGACCTGGACCGTAGGACGCATTTTTTAGCATCAAAACTACGACTTGGATAGAAAAAAGGTCAAAACTCGTGACCTAAACTTTTTTTTGCATATTTTCTGAAAGTTTTATGGGTTTGTCTAAAGCTTCTGTCAAGGTTGTCCAGCCTCCGTCTCTGCCCGTTTAGACCTGTTTCTATTCCTTTTTACTCAAGTAAGTGGGAATCTAGCCCCCTAGGGCTTCAGTACCCTCCATTTTTTGTGGAATATTTTTAGCTATTGTAGGTGTCTAAATTTTTAGAGTTTCAGCCTTTTCTTTTATAGATCAATGACCCTATCCACCACGATGTTGGTTGGCCTACTATGCCAACCAAGCTCCCCTCCGACATTCCCAACTTCGAAGGCCTTGCTGGAGAAGCTCCATCCAACCATATCTGATCTTTCCACCTGTGTTGTTCATCAAATTCCATTACCGATGATTCCATCTGTCTTAGGTTGTTCCAACACATGCTTACGGGCAAAGCTTCTAAGTGGTTTGTTGATCATACCACCTCTTCCCATACCACCTTTGTGACCATTGCCCGAGCCTTCTTATCTTATTTCCATCTCCCTATCCGATACGACACTGGTACCGAACTCTTGAATTCTTTCTGTCAATAATCTGTGCCCCACCTTTCCGATCATGTCTAGGAATGGCAGAGAAGAAAGAGCTTATGTCAAGCTTCTACCTTTGAGGACTGTGTCTATATGGGCTGGTTCCTTAGATCTCTCTTACCCACCATCGGCAAAGATGTCGCCTCACAGTTCCCTCAGACCAAAGAAGCCACCCTCCAAATAGCCTTGAAATATGACCTCATCTATGCTCAGTCTGGTTATGTTTATACCGTCCTTCCTGACCTCCCCAGACCCAGTGGCACTAATGCCCCGGGGGCATCTCATTCTACCATCGATATCATTGGAGCTCTTTCTCATCCATATGCTCAACCTCATATGGGCCATGGTCTCCCTCAGGGAGTGACCAACACCTCCAGCACTTTCCCCCTCCAGGTAGCATGTATCCAGGGTACGACATGCCTCATCCTTTTGGCCAATCTCCTGCTTACCTCAATGTTTCCCAACCTCACCTTATTCACAGCCTGGTGCTCCAGCTCCTCTAGCATTTGCACCTCTGCCTCCCTTGCCTTCTCAACCACAGCAACATCAACTACCACCCCCTCTGGGGAAAGTATTTTCATAGCAAGGTGCAACTAATCTATGTGCCATGGATTTTCCATCCTTTGGCATACATCACATGCACGACAATTTTCATCGACATCATTGTGTAGTGTAGGCCACCATAACCCAGCTCGCAAAATCTTCTGCCTAGTGGTCTTACCTGCATAATGACCATCGGAAACCCCTCCATGAGCTTCAATAGGGATTGCATGTTTGTCATACTCCATAGTGTATCTTCGCAAAACTTCCCTTGCACCCATTTTGTACAACTATCTAACAATAATGGTGAAGTCTGTTTCGCACGGCACGAGCTCTTTCTTTCGTTGAACTAAATATTCATCATGCTCACATCAAGTAGTCAGAAACTGGATGATATCAGGGAAATTCTCATCGTCCAACTTTATCAAAAAAAAAATACACATTTGTAAATCCATCTTCCTAATTTGTAGGTTCTTCTACAACTTCAATGTGCGATAGATGGTGTGGCTTGGCATTTAGGCTTACCGGTTTTACCATAATCTCAAAATCATTTCGTTGGAATAAAATCAACCACCTGTAGATCTCCCCCCCCTCCCCAAGTATAGGCTTAATAACCAAGTACTTCAAAGAAGAACGATCAGTGAACATCTTAAAGTGGCTTCCTAAGAAATAGTGGCATAATTTCTACAATGCACATACCATTGTTAGTCCTTCTCTTTCCGTGGTTGAGTAATTCCTTTCTACACTTGAAATTTTTTAGCTTGCATAAGAAATAGGATGATCGATACCACCTGCTCTTACCTATGTTAAGATAGCTCTGAGCGCAATGTCATAGGCATCCACATGTACATGAAATACCTTTGACCAATTTAGGAGGACCAGCGTGGGAGCAGTGACCATATTTTCTTTCAGCAGCTCAAAACTCTTATGGAAATCCTCATCCTAACATAACATTGAATCCTTCTTGAGCATATTTTCTATGGGTGTGGTTATTAGCGCATAATGTTACACCATTTTTTGGTCATCTAACCTATTATCATTAGATGGACCCAAGTACACCATGTAAACCAATTTTACCCTAAGTAAAATTGCTTTCACTATGTAAAATAACTTAATAAAACACATTTATTAGGTTGTTTATGGTCTAAATAGGAAATCCAAAGGGAAAATATTAAACAAATCTATATTCGTTTGGTTTTCCTCATGGAATAATTAATTAAACAATAATTTAATTATTATTCCCAGTCATATTTAACTCAAAACAAGGAAATTAATTAGATAACTCCTTATTTATATTATTATTTTCTAGGAATAATTATTTAAACCTTATTTAAATAATATTCCTTGTTAAATTTGACTAAATCATTTTTAAATAATTGAAAAATCATTATTTATTCAATTATCATTCAACCACTTCCTTAAAATGATAAATAAATCATTTATTATTTATTATTTACAAATAAATGGATTTGACCCAAGTCAAATACCTTTCCCCTCCAAAAAATATTATAAAATATTACATAAAAGGTGGATCTAGATTTGGATAATATTATTTTAATCATGCACCAAGATCTAGAATGACCTAATATTTTGTTATAAATAGAAGGGTTTTTCCTACCATTCTTCACTTTTTGTTGCCTCTCAGATCACTTTGGATCTAAACTCTTGGTCTGACTTTGAGCCATTATTCTTGTCATATTTTCCATTATTTACTTTGTGAGTTCCCTTTGAGTTCTATATTTGTCTGGGTTTTCTACGGCAACAAGAGAGAAAAATTCTAGATCTGAAGTGTTGAGGACTTCCAAGAACCCATCCCATTGAGGAGAATTGGAAACACTTTTCTTGTTTTCCTCCCAGGTGCCATTAATATAAAATTCTTTAAAACATATTATTCTTGTCTTGTCTATTGAATGCATGGAGAAAAACCTTATTTTACTGCTTTAAAACTGACACAAAATTTTCTTCACTTTACTGATTTCTATATGTGACATTACTTAATACAATTAGAGTATGTCAGTAGCTTTATTTAAGGAAAATTGTGTATGCGCATTGAAATTATTATTCAAATAAACCTTCAGTAACTTTACTTAGGCCAATGCATTCATTCATCAAACATTTATTAAGCAGTAAACATGTGAAGTAAGTACAGAATAAATAATCACACATAAGAAACACACATTAACACTAGGATTTAAGGTGGAAACCAAATGTGAGAGAAAATCACCATTAGTGTCATTTATGTCTTGAATATTTATTATATATAAAACTGCTTAAAATATTGTAATGGCACAGACTCATACCAACATGCAGGAAACCACCTACAAATGGTTGCAACCTTCTCTCGTTCTCTAGCTTCTACTGGAATGGATCTCCAACCCCCTTGATCTCGTTACTAGCCACCACTGGAAGGGAGGTACAACCCCTAATCTGATCACCAACTCCTACTGGCAGGAAGCTTCAACTTCCTCACTGAAGGATCCAATCCTCAGCACCACCATGGACCACGTTTCATAAATTCTTACACTGGATCCACCATCTTCAATTCAACATGATTTTTAGGCCTATTTTCGTCATATTTTTAGACTGGGCTCACTAAACTCATTTAAGCCCAATACCATACTTCAAACTGAAACATATAGCTATACCGAATCATTCATTGAATCATGAATCAACCCACCAATCATTGATCTTTAATCACAATCAACTAGCAACATAACCAATACTCAAACAACCCAGATCTATATGAAGACATTATTGGACACTTAATCCTCTATGGGTAGGTGTGGAAGGTGAACATTCAAAGAGGATTCCAAGTGAACTTGGAATGTGGAATCCAAGAGTCACACCAATGTAATATAAATGTACATCTATGGTTAATAGAAAGGAAACTCATGCATATCTTTCCCTATCTTTTTTATTCTTTCCTATTTGGTTATGTTCACCATAGCATATTTCAATAGGCTCGAGGGCCTATTTATTATTGGGAAACAATGGAAAACGCTAAACATCCAAAAACCTAACCCTATGAGATGAAGCACCAAAACTATGGGCCCCATTTGGGTAAATTGGTACATCAACTTCCAGGAAACGTAACTCTATCATACGATCTCCATTTGACATGCTCAATTCCTTGTTAGAAATATCTATCTAAGAAATACAAATTTTGAGTGAGAAACAATCCATGGACCAATGTTTCTCTCGGTTTTCACAAAAAACGTCATTTTGGGCCTCAAAACGGCTCTAGAAGTTCACGACCCGTAAAATGCTAAAAAATAGTAAATTGTGCTATAAATAAGAAAATTGAAAAACTAAAAGAAACAATGTTGGGGCCCCTAGCGGAATATGCAAGTGGCCACAAATATCCCCCTGCATCAATTATTTCATCTTACAAATAACCCTTTTCTGCACACAGCTATTTGAGTCCCCACACAGCCATGACTAGGTCTCGGAGCACACAGCGAGCAGGAGCCTTTCTACCCAACCAAGAAAAAAAAACCTTTAAAAAAAATTATAGATGCATACCAATCATAATCAAGTTCCTCTTAGATTGACTAACTAACTTAGACTCGATCCATCTATTTATATTCTTCTAGCGCACAGAGACTATGGTCTGAAACAATGGTTTGAGGCCAACAATTTACCCTTCAACCCATTTACATAAAAAATAGGGACTTGGACCCACCCCAAAGCCCCTTGACTCATTCGCACAATCGGAATATATAAACGTATACAAAATTACATCAAAAAGTGTGCACCAAGGGACCCCGGTCTAATAGTCCCCCAACACTAACATGTGACTCATCTCCAGTAACTAAGGTTTCTCCTCCTTGTGCTTCACTTAGACTGCACTAACATAAGATTTCAGAGGGAGCACCATTTCCAATATTTTCATTGCTCCTCCCTATGCTTGATGAGCTAACCTTTCTATGGTGGGCCCTCTAGTGGCCATCTCTATGCTACAGTGTGTCTGTTGAATTTTCTTTAAAGTGTTGTCTAGCATCTGTGAATGCTAGAGAACCTCCTCATCCCATGGATGCATATGGGCCTCAAGCAGTTTTTATTTTTAGCACATGTCTTCTATCTTGGTTTGGATCATCCGACACACCTATAGATGAGCTAGGTGTTGTGTAAGAACCAGGGTTGGCACCAGTGTCCAGTTCTCTTCAAATTGATGTTCCTTCCGATGGAGCTCGTCGCATAGCTGCTGTACTACTAGATCATTCTGCACATATTTCCATATGCCCATATCCTCATGTAACATAATTTCACACTAGGTCACTGCAGCAATGATACTATCTTTGGCTTGCTTCACTTTGACGTCTGTTTGGGCACGAAATTTTAGTGGAGTCTTGGATTGCAGCTTGGTTTGAAGATCTACAATTTATTATTCATACTTGGTTATGATGGTATGCACCTCAACATGCGATGCTTTCAACGCAAAAACCAATCCCTCAAATTTTTCCTCTGGCATAGCTATGGCTAGGACTGCTGGAACATCACGACATATTTGATGGATTTTTGCCTCTAGCATAGTGCACTGGGCTTGGGTGACGTGTAATGTTTCTTCTACTGCTTGTTGTTTTTTGTGGCTTATTTTGCCCACCTCTAAGATTCCATAATATATGTGTGAGCAAAAACCTCTCTGAACCGAAGTTCGTCTGCAATCATCATGTGCATCGAGTGCATCTTCCCTACTGGTAACACATAAAGATTAATATTGATATCACCTGTACTACGGAATTGGACACGCTGGCTGGAATTCACCTGAATGGTTGGCGTAGGGATCTGTACAAAGTGGGAATCCTCGGTAGCTGGTAAGGCAACATCTAATGGCTACGCACTTGTAACTTGCGTGCTGGTCTAGATTTCCTGAGCTACGCTCGCTTGTATCTATCTTGCCTACATCTTCAGTTCTTGGATTCCTACCTAAACAATCTCTAGCATAGTCTTGTACTACACCTCCATCTTAATCCAGTGATCCTCAATCGTAGACATGACTATGTTTTAAATTTCATGCAGATAATCTGCTTTCAACATCAAGACCTCCTACCAGGAATATTTGGATCCTTTTATCTTCTTTCTTGATCCACCAATAGCCTGAGAGCTAAAATTGGTTCCCTTAGATGTCTCTACTTCTCATGTGTCCTTTGGCACAGTTTCATTCTTCTCTAGCTCTGTTTCTTTCTCAAGATCAATGGTCTTGCCACTGGTAGTGGGAATTTCTTCTTTCTCTGTCACCTTCTCTATTGTTTTCACTAGCTGGGTTCCAGTGCGCAGTTATGTCGGTGTGATAGGTTTCAACCATGTTGGTAGCCATTCTGTCATTACTCTTATAAAATCATCCTTTGTCACTAAGTATGGTAACTCATACCAAACTCCTTCCATGGCGCCTTTTGCGCAGATATGCATGTTGTGGAATGTAGCCTTGAAGTCATATACCATCTTGTACTGATCATATAGCATGGGCGATAGTCATGGCTTTGACTTTACAACTTGATAGAGGGTCACATCATAAAGAAACCAAAATATTTTATTCTCTTTGGGGTGTATCAGGTCTAAGAAGTTCCATAAGGTGGCATAGCGCACAGCCTTGCACATTTGACCAACTGGGTTTCCTCAATAGTCTCATCTTTCTCACTCTCCTAGAATTCTAGCCATTTATTTCTCCTATTAGGTTTTTCTTTTATTTGAAAAACAACTTGTTGACTACTGTCGGCATATTTAGCAAAAAAAAATTTCTTCTTATTCCTTCTAGGAAAGGGGTGTCCTAATGCACTTCTTGTTGTTGTGCCTTCTTCTTCGATTCATGGGTGTACAAAATCTTGATCAAACCATGGTGGTATACATCATGTGGGTACCAAACCCTCCTTTTCCTTACAGAGGCCACCATCTTAAGAAATATTCGATGAGGGTAAAAAGACAATTTCATCCTATTAGAACCAACCAAATCTGCAAGAAATCACATATGATATACGAAAATTTTGGAAAAGCAACAATCACATGTCAAATAAAGTTGAATATTCATCATATGATCAACCCATTATGGCTTTAAAATTCTTATGTGCACCCCCAACGGTCTAGCAAGGGTTATCGTTGCCATCCTTCCCAAAATAATTTAGATTTACTCCTTAAACCATATTTCCCCCTCATGTGGTGTTTTAGTTTCCTCAACGATTCTTTCTTATGTTACATTAAATATCATCCCCTGAACCCTAGCTCTATTGCTATCAAAAGAATCAATGAAATCACCGGTTAGCTTAATATCATACCCGCTTAAGAGCTCAAAAATGGATCTGAGCCAGCTTCTCTGAACATTGCAAAAGTGTGAGGCACATACGCCTCATAGAGAATTGATCAATCTCACTCATAAATGTTGAGGTTTCCACTCTTTCCCATATGTCCACCTAGGAGGTTCCAAGAATTTTCCAATCAATGTTTTCCCCTTGTGTGCTCCACTTAAATGGAAATGGTTACCAATGCCTAGGAAATGTTCCCACCCTCTTAGATTTATCAAATACTTGTTTTTCATTCACTTCACTACCACTACATAGAGTAAGAGCTGCAAATACAACGGTTTTAAAAACCCTTGGATAATACATTTATTTGAATGTAGAAAATCCATGCATACAATTGGTTTACACCGTGTCAGTCAAACACTTGCATCTCATGCACTTGGTTACAACCAACAGAGATCATCAAACACTTTATTTTCATGCAATTTGATCCCACTGTATATAGTCAGATTTTTTAATACACAAGTTGTACACCACCTACTTTATCAAACCACCAGCTACTTTATACCAGTTTCCCACTTGTGTGTCACTGCATATAGTCGACCCTACTCTATCACTTGAAATATAATAGATGTACACTAATCTTCCATTGCATACATGTAATATTTTAACAACAAATGGCAACATGAAATATAGAAGTGCATACAAATAATGGTTTAACATGAAATGGTAGCATGAAATATAGAAGTGCCTAAATATAATGGTCTAAGAAATTGATTTCTCACAAGGCTATCAAACCACTTAGTGCACTAAAACTTTTTTATTTAATCCTATTTTGTTTATAGGAAATACATAGGTAGAGTGATAACAATATGACTCAAATTTAAACCTAGTTTTTTTACATTTGGATTACCAATTAATGATTGCTATGAAACTATTTTTGTATGACTAATTAAAATATTGCTATGAACCCTCATGTTAGAATATTTCTAAGACCATAGCATAAGTTATGTAGGAATGATTATGCAGAATTATATGATGGTAGATTAATATAGTGTGATGAGATGAGGAACCATAATTTGAATTTAATTTTTGTACCATAATTTGTTCGGACGTGGGAGTAATCTAATCTAGAGCTAAGTTTGGGCATTGTTGCCTCACTTGGAGAACATATTACAATTTTTAAACATACAATGTACATTTCGTGTGACACCCCTACAAACCAGTGGAAGTTTTGGTCTCCGATAGAAAATTGCAATTTCAATTTTTTGGTATATACTTTTCTCGTAGTTCCAACCACAAACAAAAACCTACCTTAAATTTTCATACATAATTAAGAATTAAAAATGGGAAAATATGAATAATAATTCTATGTATCGAAAACATTTCTGGCGGGGGAGTAACCTAATCTAGAGCCCAGTTTGGGGATTTTTGCCTCAATTGGAAAACAAATTACAATTTTTAAGAATACAATTTATATTTCCTGGGATACCTGATGAGTTCATCGAAGTTCTGGACTTGATACAACATGGAAGGGATTACTTCTAGAACGATGTAATTTCAATTTTTTGGTATAATATTTTCGCACAAACTAAAACTGGCCTTAAATTTTAATGGTGTTGTGGGAGGAGCTCTATTTCGACACTAATAGAGTTTTCTAACTACAGGGGGCATCGAACAGTGTGCAGAGAGTTGTGTGAAGTAACTAGTCATGTCTCAAAGTCCTGACTGATTTCTGGAAGCAACTCATATTTCTAACTCTTGTGAATTCATTCCAATGCATTCAGTGCATGTTGGTGGGGTCCGATGGCAAGGTAGGAGAGGGTGGTTGAGGAGGAGTGTTGAAAATGGTGGAGGGGCCGTGGGGAAGATGGTTGTGGGGCCTACAAAAATGCATTCTTAAAAAACAATGGAGACAGAAGGAGGTGGGGTGGGAGGGGGTTCAACAATTATTATTATTACTTTCCTCAGTAATCCATTATTTCAATTCCAATCCTACATGACTTATGCATACCAATACCATAGTTAAGAAATACTAGAGCCCAAGGTGAATGAAAGAGATTCCTCTTATAAGTTAATTTTCTGTTACAAGATCCTTACTTTAATTATTCTACATCTAATCAATATACATGTTCTGTTCCATTGGATAACTCTATAACATGAAATATTTTGGCCCATCTTACTGCAGTTCATCCAACTACCCATAAGTTAAGTATTGGAAATAATTTCTACATTTTTTTTTTTTTTTACATATTACACATTCTAGCTATTACATTATTAGTAGTAGTAGGTTAACTATCTATTTGCAAATTTGGATAGTGGAGATGTTTGCAATCTAATATATATGGTCTAGGTATATTCAATGTAACTAAAAAACCTTAACAAGGCTAACATCACATTCCAAATTATTCATGATATAGATCCCCATGTAATTCTATTCTTCCAAAGAGAAGAGGAGATCTATGACACACTAGAGTTGAACCATATTATTATTCATAGTTTTTAAGGTGTACATGCACCCCTTATACAAACATGTTGTTAATAGTTTTAGTGTGCCAGACCCGTCCTATGCAAATGTATATTCTCTTTGTTTTCCTAAACGAGACCAGTTTTCTTAGTATGGTTGCTAACATTTACTATCACATCTCGACCACCATTGTTTAGTGCATTTTTTCTCTAATATGTTAAGGTATATTTTCTGGATAGGAGATTTGGTTTTACAATTTTCTATTGTATATACAAAGCACAATACTTTTCACAAATTTCTCATGCTAATTATTCTTATGTAAATACTCTTAATATTAACCCTCAATATCCGCACTTCCTACTTTGTCCCTTTAACCTTGTATTCATGAGAACATACCATTAACTCAACTTATTTGAATAAGTTTACATCAATTTATTTTTAATGATATCTTTCCTTAATTATTAGTATTTTTATCACACTACAAGGAAAAGACCCTCTAGCGGAGGTTATAACCGAGGTTTTTAGTGTTATAAAATTGGCCAAAATTGTCAAAAAACATTTTATACAACATCCATTTTTGGTAATGGAGGTTTTGGCAGAGATTCTAACGGAATTTCAACACAAATAAAAAAATTGGGTGGCCAGAGGTTATTACGGATGTTTTTCTCATCGGTGCGCTATTCAGGTGTCAATGCACCGATGCATTTTACAGTCAATGCACATGTCCTACAAACATATGAAGCACCGGGACAGAAAAAAAATAAAGGATGTGTTGGAAATATGATTCTTGTCTCCTATTATATGATTGTCCTTGATGGAAACTCTCTGACAAAGGATGCAGATAATGACTCTATGAAGAACTCAGAAAACCATCAGCAGTTCTGAAGCAGTTCTATACTAGCAGAATATAAGATTGAATGTACATTAATCGAAGATCTGTATTTAATGGGAGAATTGATGTGAATACGGATGTGTTAAGAGTCATGTGTTATGATTCACTGAAGTTTAACCTTAGGTGGAGAATACCAAGAATATTTGGGTATTGATTGGTTCAATTCTCGTGTGGAATGCCCTGAAACTCTGTGTGAAGTCCTGTTGGGAGAATGAGCCACGGACATGTTCTATGTGTGCAAGTCACATTAGCTCTATCGGTTAAAGTAATAGTGTGTTCCGCATGAGTTAGACAATACAAAGAAGGGTGTCCCTATTGAATGCAACAAAACCGATACGAATAGTCCATAAGGATTTCATTGGAGTGGTATAACAGTATTATGGTTATATGAAATGATAACGCAAAAAAACGAATTGGCCAAAGTACACAGACGGAACCTCGAGTAGAGGAGAGGAACCTTGCGGATGAACAGTGAATGCGGTTTAAGGCTAGAAGTGGTTCTTATCACACCACCTTTGCAGAAAAAGTGGTATTTGTGAATCGGGAGTGATTCCATAGAACAATCGACACGTGGCATTGGGAAAAGTTCCAAAACCACCATCACTGCGCGCCATCGCACGTTAACGATCGACCAAGGAGGCCGCACGATATTGTTGAGCGTTGTCGATCTGGAGGGGAGCCATCGGACGACGGTTGTATGAGGAAGATGTGCGATGGTTAGCCAAAGTACGGCGCGGGAATTTGATTGGACTATTGATTTTATACATGGGGCCCAGAGTCAAAGGTTTATTAACAAGCATCAATAAAGTTATGACCAGCATCAGACCTTGGTAAATGTTTATTAACCTTGGCTATAATATTATATGTTGGAGATAAAGATTACATTTGGGTTGATTCGTGTTGTGAGAGTATGCATTAGTGTATATTGAAGAGCGTAGGTTGGGGTTCCAATTTGGATTGGTTCGCCTTTTAATACGTGGGTTGTTATTAAGAGAGAATTTTTGTATCCCTTAGTCAGAAATTTGGATTAATATCTCAATCTCAGATTGAGATATTAGAAAGCCTTAGATTAATTATCTAATTTCCAGACCAAGAAAATAGAACAATGAGAAGTTGTTTGGGGCTTGGGTAGACCCTGCTGGATTATCTATTTGATCCCGTCCAGAAATACCATCAGTGATTGGGTGGTTTTGACTCATGGTATTAACAAAGGCTAAAAATATACAAGGAGAAGAAGATTATAGTACAATGTGTGCATGTCGATGGTTCGTTAATGAATAAATCTCTTTAACAGATATCTACATGATTGACCTTTGTTTCTGATAAATCTGAATCTATGATGCACCTATGGATATGATGAAGTTTCAAGATCTCTAGATCTAGAAATGATGAATCTCTGGGAAGATCTACAAAAGAAATAATGAAGACCTGGCACAAGTCTGATGAAGAAATGGAAGAAAGTTGGTGGATCTGAGGGTTGAAGCCTTCAGTATGAAACTGGAAGTTTTCTGCTAGTACAAACTGGTGTTAAATCAGGGGGTCGAAGCTCCCTTCCAGGAGAGGTTGTTAAACGAGATCAGGGGGTTGGAGCTCCCTTCCAGTAGTGACTGGAGAATGAGAGAAGGTTGTAGCCTTCTACATGTAGGTGCCTACATGCTGGTATAAGTCTGCACGAGTACAGAATTGTAAGAAGTTTTCTTTGTAATAAATATTGAAGACAGAGATAACAACAGCAGTGGTTTTCTCATGAATTGGGTTTCCACCTTAAATAATGGTTTTTATGTGTGTTGCTTATTGGTGATGGTTTATTTTGTTATTACTGCACATGCTTACTACTAAACATCTGCTGAATGAATGATGCAATGATCTAAGTAAAGAATTAAATGCATAATAAGATCTCTGGACATACAGAATATCCACCTGAATACGCAAGTTGGATTCAGTAAAGTATTATATGGTGTTAAGAAAGAAAAACTAAAAAATTTTCAGTCAACTCTAAATACTGATTCACCCCCCCCTCTCAGTATTTTTCCGATCAATTGGTATTAGAGCAGGTCCTTCTCAAAATCTTAGCCGCTAGAAGGAAGATCAATCAAGATGAGCAATCAAGATGGAACAGCATCTATCAAGCCTCCGCTCTTCAACGGAAACAATTTAATCTTCTGGAAAACAAGGATGAGATCCTATCTTCAGTCTCTAGGAGCATATGTATGGGATATTGTTGAAGCAGGATATCAATATCCAGCCGCAGTACCAATAGATCCAACGGAAAGAAAGAATTATGAAACAAATGCAAAGGTGGTTAATGCTCTATTGGGAAGTCTAACTGAATCCGAATTTGTCAAAGTCATGCAGCTGGATACTGCAAAGGCAATATGGGACAAAATCATTCTAAGTTATGAAGGTGATGCAAAGGTAAAAAGTGCTAAATTCCAAACTCTCAGAATTCAATATGAGAATCTAAAAATGCATAATGAGGAGAGCATTGCAAATTTATTTTTACGTCTTGATGATATTGTAAATCGTATGAGAAATATGAGAGAAACAATAACCGAATCTACTTTGGTTGAGAAAGTTTTAAGATCACTAATGGAAAAATTTGAGTCAAAAGTTTCTGCTCTTGAGGAAAAACAGGATCTTCAAAATCTTACTATGGTGCAGCTTCATGGCATACTAAATTCATGTGAAATGAGAAGAGGAGGACCATTTGAATTCAAATAAGCTGTCTTTAGAGCTTCTAAAAAAGGGAAAGAAGTACAAGAGACAGAAGGATCAGGGTATATCTCAGAAGAAGATGAGGTAAATTTTGTAAAGAAACTCCAACTTGGCATAGGACGGTTCAGAGGTAAGCTTCCTTTCAAATTTTTTGCTTGTGGAAGAGTTGGTCATTATTTTGCTAAGTGTCCTCGTAAAGAAACACATGAAAAAGGAAAGGAAGTAGTAAGAAGGAATAAGAATCAGTTTAGCTCTGGAAAAAGTTACTATACTTATGAAGACAGTGATGGGTTATCAGACAGTGAGGAAGAATGTGAACAAGATCTTAGACTTCTCATGGCATTTGAAAAAGAGTCTAGAGAAGAAAAGGATACTTTTATGGATGCTTTAGAGGACAATGATTTTCTTGATGAAATCAATCAACTCAAAATATACTTAGAAGAAAGTAAAATATCCATAGAAGCTCTGAAAAACTAGCTTCAAGAAAAGGAGAAACATAATGAGAAATTAGAATGTGAAATAGTAAGTCTAAGAAAAGAAATTGAGAAAGTAAAGACTTTGAATCTTAGATTTTCTAAAGGATCTGAAACCTTAGATGAGATTATCAAGGTACAACGTTCTCCTCTTCTAAAGACAAGTCTTCGATATATCGGAGAATCTTCTCAGGCTTCAGCACCAAATTATCCAAAAGCAGCTACAGCCAGTATACAACATTCTGCCACTCAGCAAGGGAATAAAGAATATTTACAGGTAAAGCATGACCATCTCAATTCAAATAACACTAACAGGAGTACCTTTCAAATAAACACCAATCAACAGGTAAATTCAAGTAGAAGATTTCATGAACGCAGAAATTTCTTCTTCAATGGACAATGTTTCTCATGTCACAATTTTGGTCATAAAGCTGTTCAATGTGTTTCATATAAAACCATCATGACAAGAGAAGAAAGAAAGAAAAGGATTGATATTGGAACAAAGAAGAATACATATAACAACTTTTCTCCTCTTCAAAATGAAGTTGAATGTGCTTATTGCAATAACTTTGGCCATAAAGAATTTGAATGCAGGAGCAAAGTTCAGCCAAAAGAGAATTCTCCTTCAAGCTCCAAAGTGTGGAAAAAGAAGGAATTATAGGTTGAAAATTGTGGCATAGATTTATTTGCAGAAGGAGAAGAAAATCAATGGTACATTGATAGTGGATGCTCAAAACACATGGCAGGTGACAAAAACAAACTTCTTGCATATAGTGATCTAGAAAAGGAAAAGAATGTTACATTTGGAAATGATACTCCTGCTGTCATTAAGGAAAAAGGGTCTGTTTTTCTAAAAGAAAAGGTGAAAGCTAATAATTTCATGTATGTGCATGGATTAAAGCATAACCTGTTAAGTGTAAGTCAAATGTGTGATTAAGGAACTAAAGTTGTCTTAGTTCAAAATAATGTGTGGTACGTGATCTTGATACAGGTAAAACAATTATAAAAGGAAACAGAACTCCAAGCAACCTCTATGTATTGAAGAAATGCAAAGAACAATGTTACTTGAGTAAATATTTAGAAAACTGGCTATGGCATAGAAGTTTAGGGCATCTGAGATTCTCTCAAATCAACAAATCAAGCAGACTTAAAGCTGTTCGTGATCTTCCCAATATTACTCCACCTGAAAGTATCATATGCAAATCTTGCCAATTTGGTAAGCAAACCAGAGTGACATTTAATGCCAAGGAAGGATCATCAAGTAAGCCTCTTGAACTCATTCATATTAACATATGTGGACCTGTGAGGAAAAATTCACCACGTGGTGAACAATAATATATCTTATTTATTGCCGTGGATGCGGGTGCTGGCAAAGTTAATGGTGATGATGGGACGGAGGCCCACCGGACGGGAGGCCACCTGCCTTCTCGCATGGGACCAGCGCACCCACCTGAACGTAGTTAATACACATCGCTCGTTCTTTATGGCATTAAACATGGAGGCTCATTTCGATCTGGAGGATGGCGCTCGAGGCAGTCTCGACTGCAGTGAAAACATTTCATATCAGGTTCATTTGATCAGTCATTCAATGTTGAGATTTTCTTGTTGTAGAGGCGAGCTTTTATATGTCATGGCACTGCTCTCCCCTGAGCCGGTGAATTGGTGGTGCCAACCTGATGCAGATAAGGCCAGCAAATGCACCACCACTGGTAAACGAAGCCACCGCACCTGTTTCTTAGAGCTTGATGACAGAATTCACATCTCTCTCTTTGGTTCTTACATGTCGGCCACGGCTGTTCTGAGCATTTCTCCAACGCTGCCCCCTGTCAATTCTTCAACTCTCCAGAGTTCCAGTTCTAATTCGGCTGCAAGCATGCCTAGGCTAAGGTAGAGGATGCGTTGCAGACGCGGGTCCTCTCATAGTGCCAGGAGGCATTCGCCCTCCCCTCCCAGCTTGCCCTCCGAAATCTCTTCACCCTCGTAAAGCCTCCCTCATCTCCTCCATGGCCGCCTGCTCCGTTTTGGCCGCAGGCTTGACTCTCCCTCTTCCAACGTGCTGCTAGCACAATCCCACACCGCTCTCTTCTCTTTTCACTGCGCACTCAACCGTCCAAGAGTCACTGTAGCCATTTCTGCTGTTTTTCTGGAGGAGCCCTAGGTTGAGAGTCTGTCGGAAGGGCAGGGTCCTGTCGCGGGCATGAACATGGATGAGGCGCAGCAAGGCTCAAGGGGTCATCCCAGCAGGAGCAAGGAGGTTCTGCAGGAAGATTTTGGACGCGGTTAGGAAAACTTGGTGGATAATCCTTCCCCCAAAACAGCGGTCCACTCTGATGCAGACTTCTTCAGTGATCGTGGCGAACCGAAAGACTATGGATGCAAGATCGAGGAGGTGGCTCCTAATGAGTAATTCGGCTCTCTTTTATGTTTCTCTTGCTATTTCTCTGCCCTCTCAGAGGGCTTGTTATGTTGCTTAATGTTTTCTACTGTCATGGTCCAGTTTTTGTCAGAGAACATCTTCAGAATTCACAATGGTCCAGTTTTATTGTTATCTACTGTCAATGTTCCAAGTTTTTGTCAAAGACAACCTAGTTCGATCCCCTGCGTGGGATTTTTTCAAATGGTGGTGCTACAGACTGGTTTCCCTCCTGTAGGGAAGTCTTAAACTATGTTATATCCGTTTAAATTTCCTCCACAACAGGCACTGTTAAGGCTTTAGCCTAATGTACTATATTTTTTACTGTTAATAGAATACTTTAACTTAGAAAAAAAAATATCTTATTTATTGATGATTTCTCTAGAATGTGTTGGATTGGGTTGATTAAACACAAAGACGAAGCATTTTAGAAATTTTATATCTTCAAAGCACTGGTTGAAAATGAATTAGATCTGAAAATCAAGTGTCTTAGATCTTATCGAGGAGGAGAATATACATCAGATGAATTCCTTGAATTTTGTGAACAACATGGCATAAAAAGACAGTTTACTATAGCTGGCACTCCACAAAAAAATGGCGTAGCAGAAAGAATGAATAGAACATTTCAACAAATGGCTAGAGCTATGCTTGATGATTCTAGAACCCCTCACACATTTTGGGGGGAAGCAACACATACAGCGGTAAATATTATTAACAAGGCACATGTTTGTGTAAATAGTGATAAAACTCCATATGAACTCTGGTATAGTAATCCTCCCACCATGAAGAATTATAGAGTTTTTGGAAGCAAATGATTTATCAAAAATAATGATGAAAAACTTGGCAAGTTTGAACCTAGAGCAGATGAAGGAATACTTCTTGGTTACTCCTCTAGGAGTAGAGCATATAAATGTTACAATAAAAGACTTCGGAAGATTGTTGAATGTATTGATGTTGTTATTGATGAGTCTCCTGCAACTCCAAAAGAAGAAAAACAAACAATAGATGAAGACGATGGGACATATATCTGTCTACATCAAATAGAAATGATATAGATAGTGAACCTAATGAAGAACCCGAAGATGACTTATCTGAAAAAGCTCCATCCAGATATGTTCAAAACAATCATCCAGAATCTCAAATTTTGGGAGAAAAGCGATCAGGTGTACAAACAAGAAGGACTCTTGTGGGATCTTCTAGCTATCTAGCATTTCTATCCACTATTGAACCACACAATGTTAATCAAGCTAGCAAAGATGAATGTTGGATTCAAGCCATGAATGAAGAGCTTGATCAAATTGAAAATAATCACACTTGGGAATTAGTACCAAGACCTCATGACAAAAATTTCATTGGAACTAAATGGATATTCAAAAATAAGTTAAATGAGAATGGGGATGTTATAAGAAATAAAGCTAGACTTGTTTGAAAGGGGTATGTTCAACAAGAAGGTATAGACTTTGAAGAAACGTTTGCTCCTGTAGCTAGACTTGAAGGCATAATAATGTTTCTTTCTTTTTCAAGCTTCCAACAAATCAAATTTTATCAAATGGATGTTAAATCTTCTTTTCTCAATGGTGATCTAGAAGAAGAAGTTTATATAGAACAACCAGAAGGATTCATTTTGGGAAATGAGGAAAAACTTGTCTGTAGACTTAAAAAGGATCTATATGGTCTCAAACAAGCTCCAAGGGCATGGTACTATCGTCTTCACAAATATCTTCATCAACAAGGACATTCAAAGGGGTCTGCTGATAGCAACTTATACACAAAAATTGAAAAATGATAAACTATTGATTGTGGTTGTATATGTTGATGATATCATTTTTGGAAGTAATGAAGAGTCTATGAGTCAGAAATTTGCTTCTGATAGGCAGCAATAATTTGAAATTTCTTTACTTGGGGAACTAACATTCTTTCTTGGCTTGCAAGTGCAACAAGCAACATATGGCATATTCTTATCACAAGAAAAATATCTTAAGAAAATTCTGAAGAAGTATGGCATGGAAGAGTGAAAACTTGTAAGTACACCAATGATAACCGGATGCAATCTCAGTTCTCATGATGATTATCCCACGGTGAATCAACCAGAATACAGATCTATGATAGGAAGTCTACTTTATCTCACTGGGACTAGACCATACATTATGCATGCAGTTGGGATTGTGGGATGATTCCAAGCTAATCCAAAAGAGTCTCACCTTCAGGGTGTCAAAAGAATATTCAAATATCTGCAAGGAACTCAAGACTTTGGACTATGGTATACAAAGAATGCTAATCTCACTCTTCATGCTTACACTGATGCAGATTGGGCTGGAAATGTTGATGATCGGAAAATCACTAGTGGTGGTGCATTCTATATGGGGCCCCGGTTAGTATCTTGGTTCAGCAAGAAGCAAAGCTCTATTGCCTTATCTACAATAGAAGTAGAATATGTGGCTGCAGCATCATGTTGCACTCAACTTCTTTGGATGACGCAAACCTTACAAGACATTCAAATAAAATGTTCACCTCCTATCTCCATTATGTGTGATAATACAAGTGCCATCAGTATCTCAAAGAATCCTGTTACGCATTCCAAGACCAAGCATATTCCTATCAAGTATAACTTCTTACGTGAATAGGGGCTTGAAGAAAAGGTGAAGTTGGAGTATGTTCCCTCCAAAGAAAAAGTTGTGGATATATTTACCAAACCTCTACCCAGGGAAGCGTTCGAATATCTCAGACAAAAGCTGGGAGTAGTATCCTTCATGCAAAATATCAAATCTATTTAAATACAGAAGATTAAATTGGATATGTGGATTTCCTGTAGGAAAACCGCGTATGGGTTAAGGGGGAGCATTGGTCATGTGGAAAGGATGCATTGTTGGAATTCTAATTATTTGTTGTAGTCTGATCTCATGCTTGAGAATTTTTTATCTTTATTGTATAAGTCATTTATGTTATTTCATTGAATATTATGTTTAAAGATTCAGCATGATATCATGGGGAGCATGGTATTGTCGGTACAAAGGATCTTGATCTATCCTTTGTCCTTGATGTCAAAGGGGGAGAATGTTGCTGAATGTATTTCTGGTCATGGTTGCCATCAAGTCCAAAGGGGGAGATTGTTGGCAATATGTTTCTTGTCTCCTATTATATGATTGTCCTTGATGGCAACTCTCTGACAAAGGATGCAAATAATGACTGTATGAAGAACTCAAAAAACCATCAGCATTTTTGAAGCAGTTCTATACAAGCAGAATATAAGACTGAATGTACATTAATCAAAGCTCTATATTTAATGGGAGAATTGATGTGAATACGGATGTGTTAAGAGTCATGTGTTATGATTCACTAAATTTTAACCTTGGGTGGAGAATACCGAGAATATTTGGGTATTGATTGGTTCAATTCTCGTGTGGAATGCCCTGAAACTCTGTGTGAAGTCCTCTTGGGAGAATGAGCCACGGACGTGTTCTGTGTGTGCAAGGCACATTAGCTCTGTCGGTCAAAGTAATAGTGCGTTCCGCATGTGTTAGCCAATACAAATAAGGGTGTCCCTGTTGAATGCAAGAGAACTGAGTCGAATAGTTCATAAGGATTCCATCGGAGCAGTATAACAGTATTGTGGTTATATGAACTGATAACGCGGAAAAACGAGTTGGTGAAAGTACGCAGACAGAACCTAGAGTAGAGGAACGGAACCTTGCGGATGAACAATGAATGAGGTTTAAGGCTGGAAGAAGTTTTTATCGCACCACCTTTGCAGCAAAAGTGGTATTTGTGAATCGGGAGCGATTCCATAGAACAGTCGACACATGGCGTTAGGCGAACTTCCAAAACCACCATCAATGCGCGCCATTGCACGTTAACGATCGACCAAGGAGGCCGCGCGATATTGTTGAGCACCGTCGATCTGGAGGGGAGCCATCGGATGGCAGTCGTATGACGAAGATGTGCGATGGTTAACCAAAGTACGGCGCGGGAATTTGACTAGACTGCTGATCTTATACGTGGGGCCCGGAGTCAAAGGTTTATTAATAAGCGTGAATAAAGTTATGACCAGCACCGGACCTTAGTAAATGTTTATTAACCTTGGCTATAATATTATATGGCAGAGATAAATATTACCTTTGGGTCGATTTGTGTTGTGAGAGTATGCATTAGTGTATATGGAAGAGTGTAGGTTGGGGTTCCAATTTGGATTAGTTCACCATTTAATACATGGGTTGTTATTAAGAGAGCATTCTTTTATGCCTTAGTCAGAAATTTGGATTAATATCTCAATCTCATATTGAGATATTAAAAAGCCTTAGATTAATTATCTAATTTCCAGACCAAGAAAATAGAACAATGAGAAGTTGTTTGGGGCTTGGGTAGACCCCGCTGGATTATCTATTTGACCTTGTCCAGGAATACCATCAGCGATTGGGTGGTTTTGACTCATGGTATTAATAAAGGCTAAAACTATATAAGGAGAAGAAGATTATAGTACAATGTGTGCATGTGGAGGGGCTGTTAATGAATAAATATCTTTAAGAGATATCTGCATGATTGAACTCTATTTCTGTTAAATCTGAATCTATGATGCACCTATGGATATGATGAAGGTTCAAGATCTATAGATCTAGAAATGATGAATCTCTAGGAATATCTGCAAAAGAAATAATGAAGACCTGGAGCAAGTCTGATGAAGAAATGGAAGAAAGTTGGTGGATCTGAGGGTTGAAGCCTTCAGTATGAAAGTGGAAGTTTTCTGCCAGTACAAGCTGGTATTAAATCAGAGGGTCAAAGCTCCCTTCCAGGAGAGGTTGGTAAATGAGATCAAGTGGTTGGAGCTCGCTTCCAGTAGTGACTGGAGAACGAGAGAAGGTTGTAGCCTTCTACAGGTAGGTGCCTGCGTGCTAGTATAAGTCTGCACCAATATAGAATTGTAAGAAGTTTTCTTTGTAATAAATATTGAAGACAGAGACGATAGCAGTGGTGGTTTTCTCCGGAATTGGGTTTCCACCTTAAATAATGGTGTTCATGTTTGTTGCTTATGTGTGATGGTTTATTTTGTTATTACTGTGCATGCTTACTACTAAACATCTGATGAATGAATGATGCAATGATCTAAGTAAAGAATTAAATGCACAATAAGATCTCTGGACATACATGATATCCACGTGTATACGCAATTTGGATTCAGTAAAGTATCATATGGTGTTAAGAAAGAAAAACTAAAAAGTTTTCAGTCAGCTCTAAATACTGATTCACCCCCCCCCCTCTCTTAGTATTTTTCCCAACAGGATGCCCTGGGACGTTTAAAAACGTCTCAGTGTGTGTCATCCAGATGGTCACCCCTGGGTGGTCGAAGGTGCATGCACCGGGTCGTAAAGGTCTAAAATTGCACCGGGAGAACTGTAGGTGATACAATGCAAGAGGTCACTCTAATTGGTATTGGGATTTTCGCAGTGCCCATATGTCGTATCAACACATCGGTTCATAGTATTATATAAACACACGGGTGCATAGTATGACACAAACACACTAATTGTTCTAATTCATATTGGTATTTGTGTAGTGCCCATAAGTCGTAGAAACACACTGGTGAGTAGTCTCACATAAACGCACTAGTGCACAGTATCACACAAACACACCAAGAGTTATAATTGGTATTGGTATTTATGCGATGGCCATAAGTCGTAGAAATGTACCAGGACACTTTATCATATAAACGGACCGGTGTACAGTAACTGACATGCAACAGTGTTCCTTTTGTTTTTTTTAGAAACATCGACCTGTGACAGTGAAATTATTGTGTTTTTTTTAAATTCATTATTCATCAAAAGCATGGAAAATTTCATGGGCTAATACTCGTAGGTGGGCTAATTTTCCATGCTTTTTCCAAAAAAAGATTCACCAAATTTCCATTTTCTCTAAAAGTGATTCGCCCAAATTTTATAGTATTAAATTATTTTACCTTAAAAATCGTTGAAATTTTATAGATAATAATATTAGATCGTTATAATTTTGAATATTTTTATAAAAATATCTCCAAACATTTTATACTTATCACATTAGGGACTATTAAGATTCGCCAAGGATTCTAAACATTAAAATAAATTTCCATCCTTAATATTTTCCCTGATCAAAATTCGACACATATCTTATAACATTATTCATATCAATTAAATTTTTATTACTGCATTTGAATGTGATGTTTGGATTAATTTTTTATATCATATCATAATTATTGTGATTTTTTTAAATTCATTATTAAGAGAAATACAACACATATATTATAGCAATATTCATATCAATTACATTTTTGTATGTGCATTTGAATTTGATGTTTGAATTAATTTGTTATATCATATCATTAGATTTCACTTCTCTTCATTATAATATTTAATCATCCATATATTTAATCAGTGGTGTTACATTTCACAACGACAATGGAGAAAGCAATAGAATAAATTAAAACATATATATATATATATATAACACTATGTCATACAAAATGGGATAGCTCTTGGTATCCCGTTGTCTTTCAATTGGGACACTATGTCCATTACATTAGACAAAATGCCTGATTTCACACACAAATATTTCAAAAAATACAACACCTTGCTTTGATATCCAAACAAAGTGATCATCATTCTTCTCTTGAACTAATGTCACTACTCGAGCTACTTCCATGACTTAGGTTATTTTGAGGAATGTTTTGTTCATGGTGTTGATTTTTTTATTCTTCTTCACCTTCCATCTACAAACATAGAAATAAAATACAATGAGTGTATATACATTGGTGAGGATAATGAAAATTGCAATATTAAATAATATACATCAATTTAAATAGAAAAGTAATGACGTACCATAGAAAAAATTGACTCATGAACTATACACATTCTTTCAATACAAAATTTCATGCCATCTTTCAAGATTTCATCTCTTGGTGCAGCTCCATACTTTATTTCCTGCAAGTTTTATACCCCATAACAAATCATATATTTAATATAAAATAATTTTTTTTCTCTTAGTTATAGACAAAGCTATGTAAAACTATATCGATAGATGCTTACAAATTCCACAATTAATTTATGATATGCCAACATATACTAACAACCCATATTTTGTTGGACATTGGATAGACCAACACTCCTCGTGTGTTTCGCGACATGGAATAACCACCTTTCGTGGATACTTATCTCTGGCGATGCGATCGTTGACTAACACCTGCAGGTTTTGGTCTAACAGCAATCGTGATTCCCAACAAGTGGTATCAGAGCATAGGTCACGAGTTCGATACACACCTGGCTTGCGTTGGGGGGGAGACTGTTGGACATTGGATAAACCAACTCTCCCCATGTGTTTCGCGACTTGGACTAACTGCCTTTCGTGGATCCTTATCTTTGGCGATGAGATCGTTGACTAACCCTTGCGAGTTTTGGTCTAACGGCAATGGTGATTCCCAACATATTTAACAAAATGTTAATCAATTCTTCTGATGGTTCTTCTTTGCATGTTAGCACCTGTTTGAAGAAATTCAATGATGATTGTTGTAAAACAAATTAAAATATACAAAAAATAAATCTAGTTAAGTTGTTGTAAGGAAGTAAAAATTACTCACAAACTTAGATATCAATGCTTTTCTTCCATATTGTCCTATTTTATGTGCTGAATGGGTTCCATTTTCTTTTCTTTTCTGCAAGAAAATACTTGAAAATTAATATTTAGTGCTAAATTTTTTATTTATTGTCCCTAATCGAAAAATTCAATGATTACATATTACATTTGAAGCACGTTGTTGTTGACATGGCTCCTTGTGCAATGAAATTGTCCATTTCTTTGACCATATCCTTGTACACCTTTTTGGACATTCCTATAGACATATTTCTAATATCAGCTCGTTCATATTTTGAGATTTTAATAATCTTCCTAAAATCTAACATCACAATAAACTATTTAATTTTCATATTGATATGTGAAAAGTAAATATAAAAAAAGTGATATTTATAAATCATACTTATAAATAATTCTAGAAAAACTTGAAAAGGAAGATTATTTTTTCATTGCTCCTTTTTTTTTTTGGTAAGTTTTTGCTATTAAAAGTCTGACATGTCTCATTGACCAATTCTCTAGAAACTCTTCCTGTAGTTTAGATAAAATTTGGTTCTTGGAATTGTTGGATTGATTTTTTTATTGTAAGTGGAAAGAATGTCTGCACATTCGTTCGACTAGATCCCTCAAACTTTTTAAAACAAATTCCCCCTTTCGTTAACCTCTGGCACCACTCAAGGTAAGCTAAGGAGCAATTCATTTTCATTTCCATGTTCTATTTTTTTTCTTTTCTTAGAACAACATTACTTTTCTGAGCTGTTGGTCACTATAGAACATTAAACATATGTGGATTAATATATTTTTTGAAACATGTTATCTAATAATTTAAATTATATTATTAATTAAAAATAAAAAAATAAACTCATATTGGATCGATAGTATTTTTCATTCACTGGATTCATCCTTTTACACTTTTTCTATCAAGTTTTTACGCTCTTCTAGTCCTAGGTCAAAAATAACCTTATTGAGCTTCGTCATTTTTTGGCTCTACATGATACAAAGTAAACAATACATATTAGTTAAATTTAGATATAGTTCAAAATTAATATTTTTTTGTAAATAATTTACAAATAACTTTCCTTTTTTTCTTTTCTTGATGTGCTATCAGTATTTTTTTTCTTGATCTCTTTTCAACCATTTCTTTATCAATATGAAACATCTATAATATCATTCATTAATATTTTATAAGTAAATCATCAACTTTTCGGGTATAAAAAAAATATCAAGAAACCGGTGTGCCTTTAATGTTGTACGCATCGATGTCGATGCATCGTGTTCTTATAAACGCATAGAAAAAATAGTATAAAACATCATACGATGCTTTATGTCAATAAGGAGAACCAATTCGTTATATGTTAACCAGTGCACCGATTAGCATGGATAAATTAATAAAAACCCTCTAGTGTTAGTTTTTGTATCATATGGTGTCATGGATGGGGCAGTGCGACCTATTCTTATAAATGCATCGTGAAAACAGTGGACCACCATATGGTGCTCTCTGTCAACAAAGAGACCTTGTGTGTTATATGTTAAACAATGCACCATTTAAGACAAAATAAAATAAAATCCAAACAGTATGTGCATGATGCGCTATAATGAATTAGCACACTAGTGCCATATTTTACATATGCCGCATGGATTAAAAAAATATGTTTTTAAATTTTTTTATCAAACAGTACATGCATGGTGCGTTGTGATAAGACATTGCATCAGTGTGCTAGTTTACATAGGGTGCACTGGTTAAAAAATTTCTGTTTTTTAAGAATTCGCGCAAGGGGCGACATGGATTGGGATCTCACTATGGAATTTGTCTTGTGGGTTAGATGTCATAGGCCTAAATATATAGCAATACAAACCCTATAAATCTAAAATGAAAATTCCTAATTCTAAAATCACAGAAACATGAAGAAGCAAGGGAAGAAAAGAAAAAAAATGAAGGGTTTAGGGTAAAATGGATTTTATTTTTTATTTTTTTGCTGAAAATGAACAGTAAAGTTTAAATTTTTACTTACTACATAAAAGATACTGCAGAAAATGTAAAAAATACAATAAAATTTAATCACGAGATTGTTTGAAATTTTATTCTACAGGGTTTGAAACACGAGAGGTTTGGAATTCTAATTGTCTGAATAGTTTGGTTCGAAAGTATTTTGCTACTCCACAGTGCTCTCGTGCTCTCTTACTCTAGGTATTTCTCATGCAAATCTCTGGCTAAATTTTTTTGCAAAAATACTGAAATAATGAAAAGTGTTTCGTATTTAAGGAATTGTTTTATGAAAATAGATTTTCGAAATTATTTTTTTGCCCATTTTTCAATTTACCACTTTTTTCACTTTAAAAAAATAAAGTTGTGCTTTTCCTATTTTCGTTTATTCGTCATCAGTGTGTTAATTAATAACACCACACCAATGTGTTAGTTAATAAGAAGGCATCGGTGAGCAGTAACTAAAACGCACCGGTGCAGTTATCTGTACATTAGCACCGATAACAATAAGTTTGTTTTTAAGGAACCGAAATTACTTTTAGATGTGTACACCAAAATTTATTATTCATTTTTCTCAAATCCATGGAGAAAATATCATAACTATATCGAATGAAAAATTATTCAAAATCTAGCTCGTTCCATAATATTTCTCAAATTCCATGGCAGAGTTCTCCCTATCGATCTCGAGACATAATATTTAATTCATATTTTATTTATATTTTCATTATATAATTGAATTTATGTTTTTTATCCATGTCAATCAGCTTAATAGAATTTATAATATATACAAAGTTGCAGTTTCATGCGGACTCAAAATCGAGTTCAAATGCACAAAATATTTAAATAGATCCAAAACGTCAGAAGCTCTTATGAGGAGAATCATAATGCAAGGCACATTTGGTAAATGAAAATATATAGCCGCTTGACCCTGCCAATTGTAAAAATATTGCATCTTCTAACCACAATCCTAGGACAATGATGGTAATAATAAATATTTGGTATATTAATGTAACTATTTCAATGTAAAATTAGCTAATCATGCATTTTCAACATTTTTATTAATTGATATCATAGATTTTGTACTAATAATGTTCAAATATATTTTTTGAAATTATTAGGATTCTAGTGCTGATAAGCGACCTACCTGCCATCTTCCATTGCACCCCACGACAATGTAAAATTGAGAGAAGGATGAATTAAGAGAAAAAATTGGAGAGGAACGAAACCAGGAATGGTTGAATCAACCACCGATTCAATTCCCACTACGTCCAGATTCACAAATTAGGAATGACTAAAAAAATAGTAGTTCTTCACAAGCTGGCAATGGAGGCAATAAAATAGAGGTTTTTATGGATGATTACTTAAGAGATGCAACTTCCATGGAGACAATGTTGTTAGATGCATTCTAAAATGATGATCAGCTAGGGGGTGATGCTCATATCGCTAACACATTTTTTAAAAGCCTTAGATTTGCTTCCAACACCCATCTCTTTGGACCTAGTGTTTAGTCGAAGTCTACACAGTTGGGGACAACGGTGTTACTATACAACTTGAAAGTAAAGTTTTTCTTGTTGAATTCATGTTTCTCAAAATTTTTGAGGTAAGTTACCATAAAGTCCCCTCTTATATAATTTTGAGAAATATAATCACGCAATGAACATTAAAAATGGTCAATTTTATGAATTTTAATAATTATATCTGAATTAATGCACATTCAATATTGCCCATGATCATAAAATATAGGTTTTTCAAAGATAAGGTTCTTCCGAGTGATAATGTCTTGCCCGATAGATGAAAAGAGGCAAATAAATTATTGAAATGTTGGGTGTTGAGTACATATCATATCATGCATGTCGAAATGATAGTTTTCTATATAGAGGTGAGTATGCAAACAAAGAGATATGTCCAAAATGTGGGCATGATAGGTATGATAAATAAAAAATAAGGGTAAATCATGTGGTCCTCCTTTTAACATATTGAGTCACATGCCTATAATCCCAAGGATTCAAAGGCTCCTTTGTTGCAAATAATTATCTATGTTGCAGGAATGGCATGCCTCACACAAAATTTAGTTGAGATTTATGTGAATCCCAAC
This sequence comes from Pinus albicaulis, assembly GCA_034641835.2. NCBI lineage: Eukaryota > Viridiplantae > Streptophyta > Pinopsida > Pinales > Pinaceae > Pinus > Pinus albicaulis. The sequence continues at coordinate 1,040,895,081 of CM076572.1, forward strand.
AGATTCAATAACCATGAAGCATATAGATGATACATGGCCCGAAAAATTCAAGGATGAAGTATGAAGTCTACGACTCAATATAGCCATGGATGGCGTCAACCCATATTCACTCTAGAACACCAACTATTTTGCTTTCCCTATAGTAGTGATCAATAACAATACCCCCCATGGTTGTCTGTGAAGAATTAACATCTTATGTTGGCTCACATAGTCCTTGGTAGAAGACAAGTGAAGAATATGGATGTCTACTTACAACCACTGGTAGATGAATTGAAGGAATTATGGGACGGGATAAATGTATATGATGTATCAAGACCCATCGCAGCAGAGAGGAGTTTTATATTGTATGGCATATGTGCTTACATGACACATGATTATCTAGGCTTAAAAATTTTCTCTCTTAAATTACATTTTTATTTATTTGTTTATATAGGTAACAATATTATTTCACATAATAGTTATTTAATTCATTTTATTTTTTCTAATATTCATGATATTCTCTAACGTTCCATGTGTATAAATTGTATACAAAAATTTTGCAGGTTTTGTAACAAAAGGGTATTTTTGATGTAAATGTTGTGGACCTTCTCTGAAAGCTAGATGGTCCAATGACCTACAAAAACCAGTGTGTGAGTGCTCCTGGGTATTCCTCCAAGAAGAACACCCTTATAGAAGAGAAGCATCCTCTTTCAATGGTAAACGAGAGAGAACCCAAAGGCCTCCAATAATGACACCAGTTGAATGGCTTAGAGCATATGAGAGAGAGAAGGAGAAGGAGTTCATAGAAATTTTTGATTCAAATGGGGAGCCTATGCTCGATGATCCAAAATTCTTCGACACATATGTTGAGAAATTTCCCATTCCGATAAAAATGAAATATATCCTTTATAACTTCCCATATTGGGAGCATATTAATATTACCCACTTATTAGATCCCATGCATATATTTAAAAATGTTTCATCTTCTTTATGGAGGCAAATATCATCGAAACAAATTGACACATTCGTTGTTAGGAAAGATCTTATTACTTCAAAAACTAAAAAGAAACATTGGCCAAGACGATTAGAAAGTACAAGAGCAGAGGAAGGCGTTGGTCCCTCCAATTCATGGTATTTCAAAGGGTGATGTCGCATGGATATTAAAAAAAGATGATATTTCTTTGGAAAAGGAATTTATAATGGGTGTGAGGGTGTCATCTTCACAGGCTCTTCACCACAATGCTGCTTCATCATGGATGACCATTTTTTCGGGGTTGAAATCGCATGACCATTTGAATCCTCTAAGAGTACATATAATTTTAAAATCATGATTCTATTATTAGTTATATTAATCAATTTTATCCCATGCAGGGATCATTAAACATAGCAAATTTTTATATTATTGCACGTGTTTATAAATTTGTAGTGTTATTATCCTTTTTTCGTGCGTGGGTGTGTGAAACATGAATTCCCCCAAGACCTAGGACATTCCATATCTAAATTATCTGCATGTGTACATTGGATCACGTCAAAGGAGATTCGTGCGGCCGGAATTCCATGGTAGCGTCAAGATATAGTTGAGATTGTTTGTATATTTGAGAAGGAACTTCTGACGAGTTTCATGGACATGCAAGTTCATCTTCTAATCCACCTAGTAGATGAGGTTGAATTATTTGGGGTGATTTCTTGTCGTTTGATTTTCTTCTTAGAGAGGTACATGAAGAAACTGAAAGGCTTTGTTCGACAAAGGGAAAAAACATAGGGATCTATGGCATAGGGGTACATATTGTGTAATTATTTCTATTATTCCAGTGAGTACATCAAGAAAATCGACAATAGACCAGGTGTGGTGATTTGTGACAATGAAAGGGATGAAGATAAAGGAGAAGGGGAGATGCTCCAAACAAATGGAAAAAAGTGCTTGATAAAGAGTAAGAAACTTATAATTTTTCAGATTTACGCAAAGTAAATATTCATGTTTAAATTCAATATAATGTATATTTTGATCACTATATACTATATGTCGGCTTGATTTCATCAACAAATGCAGAAATTGAAGAAGTCAACATCTTCATTCTTTACAATTCTAAAGTGACACAACCATGGGTCACATTATACGAAGAAAAGAGGATGAAATGGTATAGTGACATGAAATAATTCATACGGTTGAATGGTAGAAGTGTGCCTTATCCCGATCATTTAAAATAAAATATGCCCCAACAATTTGGTTGTTGATCAAGTCAGAGAGAAATAAGGTACAACCGGTCATTACCCACATGCTAAAGCGGATGCGCTAAATGGAGGGATTGGGTGCACCAACTCGATAATAATATATTTAATTTATATGTACATTTGAAACTTACTAATGCACCTTTCAAATGTAAATACATCTATATTTCATATTTTAACTGTTGGGTCATTATAAGACACATGACACTATGATTTTTTTAACTTTTTTATAGGTGCATTTTCTCCCATCTATGTGGACATATATACACCATTTTTGCACAGAAAATGTTGATTAAGGACACATGACACAAGACTGTGGAGTGGAAGTCGAGTTCAATCAATCTAGTCGATCTAGCCACCGTGATCAAAACCTAGTATGGGGGATGTTAGGTTACGTCAAAAAGATACATGAAATCATTGAAGTGGATTTCTCATATTTCTAATGTGTTATTTTTAGGTGCAAGTGGCGGGACACCTTTGATCGTAATAATGTAAATGAAGATCACGATAGTAGGCCGATATGTATCAACTCTATAAAGATGTGGGATGAAGCTAAGGAGCCCTATATTTTCCCCAAACACTACAACTAGGTGTTTTTATACCCAGATGTGTTGGATGGGGATTGGTTGTTCGTATTGAGACATGACCATAGATCAAAACATATTTTTGAGAAAAATAGTGTTATCGTGCCAAGCGAGATGGAAGATAATGAGGGTGATCATGAGAATCGAGAGTGATATGGTACATGTGTTATTTCATTTTTTATAGATTTTAAGATGGGTTTTTATAAAGAATAGGACTTAATTACCTTATAACTTATAAGACACTTTTTTTTCAAAACATTATAATCTGAATTTTGAATTAATTGGTAATTTGCATTATGTTAATGTTAAAATCAATATTTTACTTAATAATTTGCAATTATGTTGATCTAAAAAACAATGGCATACTATAGAAAGTTAATTTTTTTGGTATATAAAGTCATAATAAAATAATGATAATTCTAAAGTACATGAATTTATTTGTAAAATTTTCTAAACTTTATTATGTTATAAAAATTCATATTATTCTAGATTTATTATTTTACAATTATTTACAATTTAAAAAATTTTAAAATTTCAATAAAAAAATTTCACATTAATACAATTAAAATTTTCACATTCATACAATTAAAATTTTACAAATATTTTACACGCAATTACAATTACAATTTTACAATTTCACATACAATTACAATTACAATTTTAGAATTTTACAGAGTTACAATTACAATTACAATTTTACAATTACAATCATTTCACATTAATACAATTAAAATTTTACAAATATTTTACATACAATTACAATTACAATTTTACAATTTCACATACAATTACAATTACAATTTTTTTATTTTACATAAAATTACAATTACAATTTTTTAATTTTACATAAAATTTACAATTACAATTACAATTTTACAATTTTACATATATATACCATTACAATTACAATTACAATCACAATCACAATCATTTCACATTAATACAATTAAAATTTTACAAATATTTTATATACAATTACAATTAAAATTAGAATTAGAATTACAATTACAATTACAATTTCACATACAATTACAATTAGAATTAGAATTACAATATTTACAATTATAATTTTAGAATTTTACATACAATTACAATTTTACAATTACAAACATTTCACATTAATACAATTGAAAATTTACAAATATTTTACATACAAATACAATTACAATCATTTCACAATAAATTAAATGTTACAATTGCAATTAAAATTTTACAAATATTGTCAATGCAATTACACTTAACATTAAAATTACAAATACAATTATAATTTTACAATTTTACATACAATTAAAATTAAAATTTCAATTACAATCACGACATAATATTTAATAAATATCAGGATTTAATATTAAAAATAAACATCACGATCATGATAACCATCGTATAAACATCATATTCGACTAAAACACACATTCAAATTTGCTAACATCATCTAATCATCATAATCATGATCATCTAACAAAACACAAGCATTGTATAACATCATCACAACACAAACCTCAAATATACATCTCATGTCAAATAACTGCTATCACATACACATCTATCTGCAAGTTTCACATTAAGTGAACATATCTAACATGGCCTAACAATATATACATCATGATGATCACCAACATGTAAATTAAGTACAATTGCAACATGAACATAAAATACATGGACCATATATATATATATATATATATATTGTCAAAAATATACAACTATAATATAAATGTCAAATATGAGCTAGTGGTACATCATCAATAGTAGTACTAGTCAAGGCCTGATCAGTCAACGGTGCAACCTCGACAAGCTTATATAGATGTCGATCATCACGTGCCTACTGATCTGGTGGTGCCTCATGCTAATCAGGATCGACTACCGATTGCTCATGATGACTCGACATGGATGGTCCAACCTGCTCATGATCATGAGTACTTTTGGATGTTATAAGTTGTTGATCATGATGATTCAACATGGATGATCCAACCTACTCATGATCATGAATGCTCCATGGATGTTGCCAGGCACGAGGTGAATGTTGATCGCACCCTCATCACCAAAAGTGATCTACTTCGATGGAGCAAGCTATTTGAATGTCAACGTACTGCATCTCGACCACCCCTACGTCGAAGGGCCCTCCTAAACCATGCCACAAATCTTGTAGCTCCTACGACACGCCACATCCGGGTCAACATGTCATGTGGCATGCCTCTCCACATCTCTATCACCATAGCATCGACCCTTATCTCTCTCATAGTGGTAGGCTTGACACCCTCCTCCACAAGCAATCCAAAAATTTGGTCATCCAACTCCATCCTAAATCTAGTGCCAGGCCTACCCCTCACACCAGCCGATACTTGCGCAACATGAGAACCAAGTATGTTTGCACCAGCTAGATCCTCAACATCTTCCATCTCCTAATCATCATCAGGATCTACACTTGGATCATTTTATGGTGATGGCATCTTGTCGCCATCAAATGACCCAATGTTTGCAAAATATATATAAGTACACAACAATAATTAGACAATTTCATTAGACAATTTAATAAAAACAAGTTAAAGAACATGTTAGAATAAATTTAAAGAAAAAAATAATATTACCTCTATCATTCGGTGACTCATCATTTGTGAAGAGGATGTTGGCACACCCTCCCCAATCCAAACTAGCATTCGGACAAGGGACTAAACTAAAGGCATGCTCATCAACACTGGCTCATAACTCCAGTGCATCATGCGATATCCTCGTGAAAAATGCTTACTTGCCCCTCTTGGGCATCATCTGTCCCCACGTCTGCATCCATACATGCAGCATTGGCCTATGAGGATGCCAAACAAAAGTAGGCCTCCTCTTTGGAAACCTCTAAGAAAATAAGAAAAATAGCTCTAAAGAAAAAGGGAAGTTTACCCTCCCTTATTCCTGAGCACGACATCTATCTAAAGACGTACAGAACTGCCGAAAAAAAATTGGCAGACCACCCCACAATTCATGGGGCCTGTAATAAAAAATCAACATAAAATAGAAGCGGGAAACTAATGTGTTTCATGTAACTGGTATGGTGTGCAATGGTCCAAATGAGTAGTGATAGGCACCTCACCTCTCAAAAAAATGAAGAAATAGGTAACTGACCACTGGAGACCTGAAAATATGCAGGAGATAGTGTATCTGTGCTAATGTATCTCTGGGAGTACACCAACGTACTCCCTATTGCATAACCAATGGGGACCTCTCAGAACGAGGGAAAATCCAGCCCTCTCCTCGATAGGCCAGTAATGAAATAGATGTCTTCCTCAGTGGGTGCTTACCACTGGTTAGGACCAACTTGGAAAGCCTATCAGTGAGCACTCCATGTGTGGATAAGCTATCGGAATAACCCACCATGTCCCTTTAGGGATGTAGCCTCCTCATAAAACTTGAGAAGGCCTATCTCCCTTAGGAGTGTCTAGGCAATTGCTGTAATAGGGCGAGGGTACATATCTCTTTCCCTCTCTCATGCCTCCCACAGGTGAATCGTGTTATACTGGTATGCCTCTTGTTGTTGATGTTCCCTCTCTTCTCTCCTTTAACGTTGGTGAATGATTCACATATTAAATACAATTTTTTTTATTAAATGAAAAATGTATTTAGGAATATATATATATATATATATATATATATATAATTTGGAAAAAAAAAGTCGGTGCGCCACAAAAAACAAGCATGCACCAGTAACGGTGCATCTGTTTTTATCGTTCACTAGACTCGGTGCACCTAGAAATTTGAAGCACGCTGCAAATCATGACCTGTCCTATCTCAAGTGGTGCGTTGACTAAAAAAAGAGCCAAACATCAGCTAGTGGTCAACGATGCGGTCGTTTAACCGATCGCACTGTTGACTATGAAAAAATTTAGGAGGGCGGTGCGCTCACAAGCTACTTGCCTCGGGTGGACAGTTTCATCAGCACACCACTCTCCTCGCATCGTTACATGGTCAATGATGTGGTGGTATAACTGACCACACCGTTGACTATGTACCAATATTGGGAGGGCGGTGGGCTGACCAAACTATATGCCTCGGGGCATATAGTTTAGGTAGCACACTGCCCTCATTTACATGACCACACCATTTACTATGTCCACTTCGGGAGGAAGGTGCGCTGACAAAAATACCCAGCCCGGGGCGCATATTTCCATCAATGTACCACATTCCCACACTACGACGTGGTCAATGGTGCGGTGGGGTAACCGACCACACTGTAACTTTTTTAATTTGAAAAAATCATTGTGCGTCATTGTGGTACTGCCGCAAAACTAGTGCAGATACTGTTAGCAATGGTCATGGTGTAGTTTGTGAATTTACAGGAAGCACCGTGAATAGGTGCATGTCGAATGGCTCAAGCGGATCACGCGGGAATATTTTTTTTTAAATAAGGTGAATTTTAAGTTATTTTAGAAAACTAATCCGCTAAAAGGTTTAATTATTGAAAAACAAGTAAAAAACCTATACATTTGGGTGTCGAGTTGTTTAATTTGAAAAGCTAAAATTTCCCACCGTTTTGCAAAGTTAAAAATGGAGATGGTGAGCAATGGACAACAACAATGCATGTAATCACACAAGGAAAATTTGCACTAGTGCTTAAGAGCTCTGGAGCACTGAAAAGTGAAAAATGTAGATTTTGTTGTAACTTTTATAAGGGGTTCCTCAAAAACATCAGCTAAAGGGTCTTTTCCTTGTAGTGTCATATGGAAGTGGAAATAAAGTTTCATATTAAAAGCCCCTCATAGGGATTGTTCCACTCTTATCATATGGAAGTGGAAATAAAGTTTTAGATTGAAAGCCCTTAGGGGTCATTCGAGGGATGCCATTTTCATTAATTAGAAGTTAAGCTAACTAATTCATATATGTTACTACTATTATTATCATTATATTAAAATAACATTACTTTACAAACCTACTTACTAATTACTATCTTCTTTTTCTCAATAGTCTACAATATATGATTGTTGTTGGAATTAGGGATGATTTTAGATACTTCCACAAGGAAACTGCTACAATACTGGAGAACCTATTAACTAACTTTTGTTGCCCTTTGTTGAGAAATTAATTGTCACTTATGAATAAGGCTATCACTTCATTATTTTCCCTTCAACTAATTCTCGTGAGTGACAAAATATGTGGCCTATTCTCACAACAACATGGAACCTCCGAGTTAAAACGTCCTTAATTTTTCAAGTCATGACATGAGGAGTGGTAGTGGCTCGAAATAGCAACACTTTTAATATTCTCTTCGTATTTCGAATTACACTCACATAAAATGAAATTACCAATATGTGGATTACTTAATCTTAAGTCCAAGAAAATGTTGATGTAATCCAGCATCACTTCGCTCTAGTTTTGGTAGTAGATAAACTATTAGTAGCATCTACAAATGAGTGTATCCAACATTTTTATTTCAAAATTCACTTATCATATGAGGTGAAGTTATAAATAAGTAAATTTAGTAATCATCACTTAAATCTAATTAAATAATTAAAAATTCATTTCTTTTCCAAATAGAAAAATCATTGAAAATTGTCCATTGGGTGTAGTTTGGGTAATAAAGAGGAATGGATTTTATCCTACCCATTTGGGTTCGTGGCCAATGGAAATTGACATAATTGACAAGAGAGAGGTATTTTTTAAGTAGAAATCTATATTTCTACCTAAAATAGACAAAGATCGAGGGATTTCTGCCTAAACTAGACAAAAGTGGAGGGTAGGTTTTCAGTATATGTGTATATTTCTATCTCAACTAGAGAAAGGTGGGTTTTTTTTAGATGTGTATCCATATTCAATACAATTAACAACACTATTTAGAAAAGTAAAACACACTATTGAAAATTAAATTTTCAAAAAAAAAATATTTAAAGATGATATCATTACAAAAACAATTAAATTTCCAACCATGCTAATAAAGAAAACTTTTCGAAATATTTTTATTATAAAAACAATAAATTTCCAACCATGCTAATAAATTTTAAACAATAAATTTCCATCTATACTAATAAATTTTTGAATTTTTTATTTTACAAATAGCCAAATTGCAAAACACTCCTAGAAGAAATGTATAAGCAAAGATATGAAAAAAATGATGGATTTTTCTGCAGTGCCAATTGGATTATGCAACTGGGGTAATGAGATTGCAGCATTTATCTTTTCTCTTTTGGCTATGCCAAAGCAACATAAAGATGTTTTCCAGCCACACAGATAGCCAAATTGAAAAAAACTCCTAGAAAAAATGTATAAGAAAAGTTATGAAAAAATGATGGATTATTCTGCAGTGCCAATTGAATTATGCAACTCGGGTAATGAGATTGTAGCATTTATCTTCTCTGCTCTTTTATCCAAAGCAACATAAATATGTTTTCCAGCCACAAGTTTTCCATTCATTTCCATCATAGCTAGGCACGCTTGAGAAGGAGTTGAGAATGCCACAAATCCTGAACCTTTACTCTGTCCATGAAAATCTCTGATTACTTTGCATGAAGTGATTGTACCATAATTAGAAAAAAGTTTTATCAACTTGGTATCATCAATACTATCATCCAAATTTTCTAAATAAATATTTGTTCCATATTTCCTCTGAAATTTTGTCCCATATTGCTTCCTCAATTCAGACTTCGTCAATGCTTTTTCAACATACCATTCCTTCCCATCAATTTTATGACTCTCAATGCAATTTGCCGCAGCATCTGGGTTCTCAAAATTGACAAATCCAAAACACTTTGAATTACCTGCTGCATCCCGGATCACTGTCGCACTTGTAATTGTTCCATACATTTCAAAATAATTTCTCAAATCCTCACCATTCACCCACTCTGATAAATTCCTAACAAAAACGTTATTGTTTCCATTTTCTCGTTCTCGCTGCTCTTTTTTCCTGAATGGGCCAACATAAACCTTTTCCGCGTAGATAAACTGACCATCCAAATATTTTATTGCATTTTGGGCTGCCTCTTCATGTTCATATATAAAAAATCCATATCCTTTGGATTTCCCTGATGCATCTGTTTTAATATTAGAACAGAGAATGGGTCCACACATAGCGAAAGTACGGAAGAAAGTATATTCACTAACTCTTTTATCAAGATTGCTAACAAATATCTTAGCTGAACCAAAGCTGCGGATGCTGGGATCATGGGGTGAGTACATTATACAAATAGGGTTTCCATTAATGGATGTAGAATTCAAGCCACGTAAAGCCTCCCTAGCATTTTCACCCGAATTGTAATACACATAGCCGTATCCCAGAGAATTGTTGGTATTGGCATCTCTGCATATGTAAACAGTGAGCACCGGGCCAATCTGGCAAAAGATATCATACAAATGGGCCTCGTTAACATTGGGATCCAAATCGCCCACATACAGAGATTTAGGTAGTAATTGATTGTTGTTTCCATTATCAACTGCTGGTTGTTGCTGTGAAACACCGTGTGCTGCTGGTTGTATGTTAACTTTGGGATCCAAAGCCCCCACATACAGAGATTTAGGTAGTAATTGATTCTTGGTGCCATTATCAACTGCTGGTTGCTGCTGTGAAGCACCGTGTGCTGCTGGTTGTATGTTAACGTTGGGTTCCAAATCCCCCAAATAAAGAGCTTTAGGTAGCAATTGATTGTTGTTGCCATTATCAACTACTGGTTGCTGCTGTGAAACACCGTGTGCTGCTGGTTGTATGTTAACATTGGGATCCAAATCCCCCACATACAGAGATTTAGGTAGTAATTAATTGTTGTTGCCATTATCAACTGCTCGTTGCTGTTGTGAAACACCGTGTGCTGCTGGTTGTATTTGAATGCGTGCCATTTCCTCCTCTTTAATCACTGATACTAGAAAAGCAGGAGGCACAACTTCCAAATGCCAACTGAACCGAAATAAAAATCCAAACCCAATTCAACCGAAATAACAGTTCAACCTAAATAATAATCGAAACCCAACCACAACAGGTGTAGATCACAAAATCCGTGGATGGGGAATCAAAACCGCTTATTTCAACGGATGAAGATTATAGCGATTTCCCTGATTGTGATTTTTCGCACTCAATGCTGAGCATTCCACTTCGACTCAATATGAAAAGGGATATAGGAATAATTCGACAAATTTGTAGTCGACGGGATTTTCGAAATAGGTGCAAGGGTTTGTTAGGTTTTCTCTTCATGGGTCAGCAGGAGTGTAATTTTCACAAGATTAAATAGAAAAATCCATCATGATAATTCAAAACGTAACCGTAAATACTTGACTAATTAAATAAATATGTTATTTAATATATAAAATATATATTTAATCACAAGTGTAATGTATGGTTACGTTACGTTATTTTATTTATTAATAGCTTTTTAATTAAAAATAAAATTTTGTTTTTTATTTATTTATTTGATTAAACTTTATTCTACTTTACAATAATGAAGAATAATTGATAGATAAATATCTTTGGGATTGATTACATCTACCTAAATTATGGATCACAAAAGTCTTAGATCTAAAATAATTTATGGATTAATCTTATTTTACAATAAAAATTGTAATGGCACAAGTGTTTCAACAATTAGGATTGTCGGCACACGAGGGTCATCTCCAAGTTTTGTGGTTGTCATACTTCTAGGAATTATGTATCACAACCTTTCTCGGAACAATGTTTCCTCGAACCCCGGGTCCAAACGAGACATAGACACAGAGTATGTAGTGGAAATCGAGAAGCTCAAAGAAAATACTTCAGTAAGAAAGAAAAAGGAACTATTGCGACCCCATAGGTCGTATTTATAGTTGTGGTGCATCTTCAATGGCTCCTTCTGCATTAATGGTTCTTCATAAATGACAAAACAGTCCCAAACCTAGCAAAATCCCTTCATTAAATGTAATGTAGATGCCACCATAAATGGTAATAACGTTGTCTTTTCCATATTTTACTCTTCCAACGGCTAGTTTTTGACACCGTTGTGACCCACTTGACCTCCTAACGCAACCACTGCGCACACGTTTTACTTGTCTGCGCATCCACTAACCCATATGCGCAGGTTCGGTACTCTGCCATATAGTCATTTGGTAGGCACAAGTTGATCCCTGTACAACTTCAGACGACTTCCATTGACATACCCAAGAAGGTATTCTTCACTCAATGTGGCCAGGTGCACTACACCTCCATCAGTGATCTCCTTAACAACATCGAGCCCTAGCCAATGCATCTTCAATTTCCCTGGGTGGCGCGGAAACTTGATGTCATATAGTAAGAACAAATCATCTTTTTTGAACACCTTTTTCCTGATATGCCTATCATGCCATGCTTTTTCACGTGCTTTCTGAACCTACTAGTGATAATTTGCAACAAAGTGATCTTCTTCTAGAGAAACCAACTGCGACAACTGTTATTCTAGAGCATCTTCTGCAGCCATACTGGTGAATGATGCAACGCGCATACTAGGAATAATGAACTCCATTGGCAACATAGCTTCTTTCCCATATACCATCTTGAAAGGTTTCCTTCCAATCAAATTCTTGTAGGTGGTCGTATATGCCCAAAGAATTGCTGGCACTTGCTCATCCCAATCATTTCAGCTATAATTCCACACCTTGATCAGTGTAGTTTCTAGTATCATATTGAATGCTTGAACCGTGCCATTCGCCTGAGGATGATAGGGAGAGCTCTTCTGATGAAACACCTTGAATTCTTTAGTCAATTCTTTAATGGTGTCATTTAAAAAATGTGCACCTTGATCGATTATTATAATATTAGTACAACCAAACCAAGTCACAATATTCTCAAATATAAATTGTACTCTTGTATCAGTAGTACAATCCTTCACAGTTTTGGCCTCAACCCATCTCATTACATAATCCGTTGCAGTGATACTTTAGTGCGCACCACTCTTCTTTCCTTGAAGATTGATAGGTCCCACAAAATCTATAGCCCATTTTCTAAAATCTTGCAACACCATCTATGGATGCAAGGGAATATCGTCTATGCACCATGGATTTTCCATCCTTTGGCATACATCACATGCGCGACAATGCTCATCGGCATCATTGTGTAGCGTGGGGCACCATAACCCAGCTCGCAAAATCTTCTTCCTAGTAGTCTTACCTGCATAATGACCATCGGAAACCCCTCCATGAGCTTCATTAGGGATTTCACATCTGTCATACTCCACAACGTATCTTCGCATAACTTCCCTTGCACCCATTTTGTACAACTATCTAACAATAACGGTGAAGTCTATTTCGCGCGCCATGGTCTCTTTCTTCTGTTGAACTAAATATTCATCATTCGCACATCCAGTAGTCAGAAACTAAATGATATAGGGGAAATTATCATCATCCAACTTTATCTCAAACAAATACGCATTTGTAAATTCGTCTTACAAATTTGTAGGTTCTTCTGCAGTTTCAATGCGTGATAGATGGTCTGCCTCAGCTTTTAGCCTTCTCGGTCTTACCATAATCTCAAAATAATTTCGTTGGAATAACATCAACCACCTGCAGATCTTCCCCCCCCAGCATAGGCTTAATGACCAAGTACTTCAAAGAAGAAGGATCAGTGAACATCTTAAAGTGCCCTCTTAAGAAATAGTCGCATAATTTCTACAATGCACATACCATTGCTAGTCCTTCTCTTTCCGTGGTTGAGTAATTCCTCTCTACACTTGAAATTTTTCAGCTTGCATAAGAAATAGGATGATCGATACCACCCGCTCTTACCTGTGCTAAGATAGCTCTGAGCGCAATGCCGGAGGCATCCACATGTACATGAAATAACTTTGACCAATTTGGGAAGACCAGCGTGGGCGCAGTGACCATATTTTCTTTCAGCAGCTCAAAACTCTTATGGCAATCCTCATCCTAACAGAACATTGAATCCTTCTTGAGCATATTTTCTATGGGTGTGGTTATTATCGCATAATGTTACACCATTTTTGGTCATCTAACCTATTATCATTAGATGGACCCAAATACACCATGTAAGACCAATTTTACCCTAAGTAAAATTGCTTTCACTATGTAAAATAACTTAATAAAACACATTTATTAGGTTGTTTATGGTCTAAACAGGAAACCCCAAGGGAAATATTAAACAAATCTATATTTGTTTGGTTTTCCTCATGGAATAATTAATTGAACAATAATTTACTTATTATTTCGAGTCATATTCAACTCAAAACAAGGAAATTAATTAGATAAATCATTATTTATCTTATTATTTTCTAAGAATAATTATTTAAACCTTATTTAAATAATATTCCTTGTTAAATTTGACTAAATCATTTTTAAATAATTGAATAAATCATTATTTATTCAATTATCATTCAACCACTTCCTTAAAATGATCAATAAATCATTTATTTATTTATTATTATCAAATAAAGGGATTTGACCCAAGTCAAATACCTTTCCCCTCCAACAAATATAATAAAATATTCCATAAAAGGTGGATGTAGATTTGGTTAATATTATTTTAATCATGCACCAAGATATAGAATGACCTAATATTTTGTTATAAATAGAAGGGTTGTTCCTACCATTTTTCACCTTTTGTTGCCTCTTAGATCACTCTGGATCTAAACTCTTGGTCTGACTTTGAGCCATTATTATTGTCATATTTTCCATTATTTACTTTGTGAGCTCCCTTTGAGTTATATATTTTTCTAGGTTTTCTACGCCAACGAGAGAGAGAAATTGTAGATCTAAAGTGCTAAGGACTTCCAAGAACCCATCCCATTGAGGAGAATTGGAAACACCTTTCTTGTTTTCCTTCCAGGTTCCATTAATATAAAATTCTTTAAAACTTATTATTCTTGTCTTGTCTATTGGATGCATGGAGAAAAACCTTATTTTTACTACTTAATGTCTTTTTATGCATAGATCTAGTTTTTTTCAGCATTTGTCTTGATCAACTAATTGCAGATGTGAAGATATTGGCAACCATCTTTGATGTTAGGGCTATAAGTTATGCATAGCTAAAGTGGTCTTTTTTCATACACTTCGAATAAATATTCATACTAACAACTGGCGACTCCACACGGGTTTTCAATTACGACCGCTATCGTTTTTCATATTCTTGCATATCCAGCTACTTCAAACCGTAGGGTTTCTCTTCAGCTTCTTGTTTTTCCTATATTTATGTTATTTTTCACCCATAAAATCCTTAAATATTAAAATTTCTAACTTCCATGTGTTTCTGGCCCTATTGCGCAGGTAACAGACATCAGCCACAACTAAGACGACAACTTTTTCTGAAATCTTCCACCGAGAGACCTGGAAGTGCAGATCGTACTTTTCGGCCCAAAACATATGACCTGGACTGTAGGACGCATTTTTTAGCCTCAAAACTACGACTTGGATAGAAAAAAGGTCAGAACCTGTGACCTAAACTTTTTTTTGCATATTTTCTGAAAGTTTTATGGGTTTGTCTAAAGCTTCTGTCAAGGTTGTCCAGCCTCCGTCTCTGCCCATTTAGACTTGTTTCTATTCCTTTTTACTCAATTAAGTGGGAATCTAGCCCCCTAGGGCTTCAGTACCCTCCATTTTTTGTGGAAGAGTTTTAGCTATTGTAGGTGTCTAAATTTTCAGAGTTTCAGCCTTTTCTTTTATAGATCAATGACCCTATCCACCACGATGTTGGTTGGCCTACTATGCCAACCAAGCTCCCATCTGACATTCCCAACTTCGAAGGCCTCGTTGGAGAAGCTCCATCCAACCATATCTGATCTTTCCACCTGTGCCATTCATCAAATTCCATTACCGATGATTCCATCTGTCTTAGGTTGTTCCAACACACGCTTACGGGCAAAGCTTCTAAGTGGTTTGTTGATCAGACCACCTCTTCCCATACCACCTTTATGACCATTGCCCGAGCCTTCTTGTCTTATTTCCAGCTCCCTCTTCGATACGACACTGGTACCGAACTCTTGAATTCTTTCTGTCAATAATCTGTGCCCCACCTTTCCGATCATGTCCAGGAATGGCAGAGAAGAAAGAGCTTATGTCGAGCTCCTACCTTTGAGGAATGTGTCTATACGGGCTGGTTCCTTAGATCTCTCTTACCCACCATCGGCAAAGATGTCGCCTCACAGTTCCCTCAGAACAAAGAAGCCACCCTCCAAATAGCCTTGAAATATGACCTCATATATGCTTAGTCTGGTTATGTTTATACCGTCCTTCCTGACCTCCCTAGACCTAGTGGCGCTAATGCCCTGGGGGCATCTCATTCTACCATCGATATCATTGGAGTTCTTTCTCATCCATATGCTCAACCTCCTATGGGCCATGGTCTCCCTCAAGGAGGGACCAACACCTCCAGCACTTTCCCCCTCCAGGTAGCATGTATACAGGGTACGACATGCCTCATCCTTTTGCCCAACCTCATGCTTACCTCAATGTTTCCCAACCTCACCTTATTCACAGCCTGGTGCTCCAGCTCCTCTAGCATTTGCACCTCTGCCTCTCTTGCCTTCTCAACCACAGCAACAGCAACTACCACCTCCTCCGGGGAAAGTATTTGCACAGCAAGGTGTGACTAATCCTCCTTCCTCTCAAAGGAAGGGGAAAGGCAATCAAAACCAATCTACCCCTGGTAATCGTGGACCTAATCGTCAAGGTATTGACTCTAACATTGCTAACAAGTAACAGGGCACTTAGCCCAAGCCAGACAAGCTCATTCCTACAAATAATCCTTGTTCGTGTTGCGGTGTTTACGGTCATTACACTCACGATTATCCCCTTTTACCACAGATGTGGCAGATGTGGGAGTCTCAAGCCACTTTGTGAGGACAACATGCCTCCCCTATTAATCCCCCCAATGTGACCACTACTCAACCAACTGTGTTTATAAATCCTTTCTCCCAACAAGGATTCATGGCTACCCAACCACCTAACGGACAAGGGGCCACTCAACCTTACCCTTCTGGTTCCTCTGATTACCAGATCCTCATGATGAACTCTGATCAACCTCTAACCATTGACCTTAACCTTCAAACTCAGTCTCATTAGTACCCCAAGCCTCACGCTCCGTCTGTCCTCGAGTCACCTTCTTTAGGTTCTACAGAGCCTCTTTTGACATCCAATGGTCCCTTGCATATCCCTCAGCCCAAATTTGAGGTTCATACCAAGATTCCTAAGGGAACATTACGCCGAAATTCTACTTCTGGTCAAGCTGCTCATCCGTATAGCATAGTAGATGATTTGGCACAGTCTCCTGCTGCCATTTCAACAATGGTACTCCTCCAGTCGTGCCCTTCTCAAAAGGACGCTCTACTATCCACCATGGGCACTGTAGATCCTACTAATGACCAATTGATTATTTTTGATGCCCATCAATTAGAACATCCCCCTCTTCCTGCTTCCGTAGCCTTCCAAATCCCAGTCAGAATCTAGAACGCTCATGTTTCTCAGTATATCATTGATGAGGGGGCATCCATCTATGTGATGTCCACTTCGGTTTGGAAAAAACTCGGATCTCCTGAATTTCCCCCTTCCACAATCACCCTTCGAGCATGGGATGGCCATGCCTCCCAACCCGTTGGCCTATTTCGTAATTGTCTTATTACTCTTGCAGGAAAGATTTTTTGCGTTGACATTGAGGTCATTGACACCCATCTAGATTACAACATTCTCTTACGGTGAAGATAAACCCATGCCATGTCTGTTGTCCCATCCGGAGTATACTACAAGATGTCTTTCCCTCACAATGGAAAGATCGTCACCATTGACCAGTTGACGTATGATGAGCCAAATATCAGACCTCCCTGAGTCAACCATCTCTTCTATCACTAATAAGCAAGCCATTGATTCTTTGATCAGTGTCTATCCCGGTGTCTACAAAGACTCCTCTTTACTTGGAACCTTCCCTAGTCTCCCTCCTCCCCCTGTCTCTGATCACATCTTATCGAATGTTTGCATGATGCAATCATCTTAGGCTACCCTTAAGCGGCCCACTTCAGCTAGTCAACAACCTCAACCCTGTCCGCCGCAACCTGCTCCTAGCCCCTCGTCTCCGCCAGCCGAACCTACCCCATCTTACCCTTCTTCTACAGCTGGTACCCATGAGCCTCTTTATCCTCCTGGTTATGTTCCACCTGGCCTCAACCATCTCAGAGCTATCCCTCCTGGTCATTACCCCACTGGTCAGATACCTTTGCTTGCTCCCCGTCTCAAATTCTATTAGGCTCCTATCATGGCCACCCTTTCTCTCCCCAACTTGACCCTGGGTATACCCGTCTGGTACCTTGACCCTTCAGCCGCTACCCCGCCTAGTCACCCCAAACCCTACCTTGCTTTGACACCGGTTCAACTGGTTCCCCTAGCTTCTTCCGTTGCTACAGTGCCATCAGCACCTCAGTAGGACCCTTCACCTGTTGGGCCAGCTCCGGGAAAGAAAGGAAAATCTCGCAAGGGGACATCCAAAGACAAGACCACCCCAATTGACCCTGCCCCTCCTCCACCCACAAAGCCTTGTGCCTTGTGTGATATCGTCGGTCATGCCACCCATGCTTGTCTTGAATTTCCCCGTATTAAACCCATGGTTAAAGTCACGTTCCCTGAGTCTACAGTCCCTAAAGCCTCTGTTTCCTCCTCGACTGCAACCAAGAACCTCAAGACTGTTCGTACCAGCAAACCCTATGCTTTGTGTGGTGTCCATGGCCATTATTCCAACCATTTTCCCCACCTAGCGCATTACCACGCCTCTTTATAGGTAGTTCAAGAGTATGAGGTTGAAAAAAATCAATATGCCTCTCCCATCCTTGCGTAGTATGCTTTAGGTTAGCTCGAGGAGTTACCTGCTCCCATTGACATTCCCCCTCCTGATGTCAAGATGACAGAGCCTGCTACCACCATCCTCTACCTATCATCATCTATGAGACCCTCGGGGATCATTCCCTTTGAAGCCTCCCCTCTTGTTTCGCTCGACCCCCCTTCAGCGACCACCCTGGGCTCAACATCATTTGACCATATGTTTACTTTTTCTTCTTTCATCCCCCGTGACGATCCGTATGTGAGCCTTTTGTCCCATGCTGATGATTCATGTAGCTTTGCAGTGTCATAAGTTTCCCCTTCCCCTTGTCATCCCATCTTTTCTCGTCATGATGACCTCATAGAAGCCTTCTCCACCCTTGACCTTTTCTTTCCCACCCATAAATGGACTGACACCATCCGTGTCTATAATGACCTTTGCAGCATGAGGACAAGCTATCCATCCCATAACCCTCATACACCACCCTCTAGTCAATATATGAGTCATATCCATCCTACCCAGATCACTCCCTCTCGCAGTTGTCGTTTGATGTCTACTTTGCACTCACATTGCCATCATTGTTCTTCCTCCTCCCATTTATTGTCTTGTGACACTATTCCGCGGGACCTCCCATCCACACCCTATATCAGTTACATTGATGGTGCAAGTCGTTATTCCTAGAATCTAGCCTCGGCATGTTAGGCCATCTTTACCCCCTTGCATGCACTTGTTCTCTCGAACGGGGTCTGCATTGGTACTACCACCAATAATCAGGGCGAATATGATGCAGTGCATGGTCTTTTAGCGAATTCCCTCTCTCGTTGCATCTTCCATCTGCATGTTCATTTAGATTCCCTGCTTCTTGTCATGCAACTAAATGGTGTCTATCGTGTGCATAATCCTACCCTTTTTAGACGATATTGATACATATGACATGCCCATAGCATGTTACAAAAAAATCAAAATTGGGGGACACCACTTTCCCCTACATACACACTAGGGGGGACCACCTACCCCACACCTAATCACTATCTGGAGGATGCCGAGACAATGGCTCTACTCTCGCAGCTCGTAGATCATGCATCCCCTGACTGGCCATTTCCATGTGCCACATAACACCTCTCCATTCTGAGGGTTGACCAATACATGGCTCTATGTACTGGTCATCTAAGTCTTGCCAACCACACTCTGAAACACCAGTCATCAGCCTCTTACATCTACGACAGATGTCCTCCAAGAGGGTAGCCATATCCTCATTATGTGCTGCTCTCGATCCACTAGGATCTGCAGCTCATAATACTGCGGGTCATCCCATATATCTGGCTGGTTTTACTAGAGCTATATCTACATACCAAAAGTACACGAATCAGTACCATATATACTATTCAGAAACTTTAACATGCACATAAAATATTAGTCACTTGTCACTTACCATCGGGCCCCCATGCTCGACAAGGTGGAAGTGGCAAGTCTGGATCCCCACAATAACTCATCCCACTATAAGGATATTCATCTATGTACAATGACATCTGATTCCAATGGGAAAAGAACTCGGGTCGGAACACCTATCTGACCACCCCTCCTCCTCCTCTGCACAGTAGTCGCCCCCACCGGCACATCTTGGGCTCTCTCAGGCCCCCATCTAGAAGCTATATACGAGGTCGCAAGGTTGGGATCTTGTCAAAAAATAATGAGCACAATACGGTCCCATATCCACAATCATGGTTAACTTGCCGCTTGCAAAGCGACAGCTATCATTTCAATGACACCAACATCATCTGGTGCCACCCATAGTAGGTCCCACTCAGCACCTTCTCCATAATCATCATCTTCCTTCCAGTGATGTGATGGAGTGTCTGGTTGCCTAGGATCCACAACACTGTTGCAGCCACAGCACATGTCTCTAGTCTCTCTAGGTCCTCGATCAGTATCCAAGTCCCTTTGACTTGGAGGCCTGGTCGACAATGTCGCTCTACAAACTCTATGATGTTACGCCCCCACGGTAACATTGGCTACGTATTTCCCACCATCCCCAGTGGTGGGAGACCAGTCAAGAAATATAGATCCTGGACTGTCAACTCGATCCTGTGACCTTGCACTATAAGTACCTCATGATCTGGATCCCAATAACTAACAATCCGGGCCAACAAGGGCTCCCCAGTTCTCATCAGAGGGTTCTCCAGAAACTTCAGAACCCCAAACCTGGCCAATGCATGACAGACACCCTGATCCCCTTGGATCTCTGCCCGTAATGTACCCAGGTCCGTCTCTCTCCAGTTGATCCGTATATCTTCCATATCTACACAAAAACATTATCTTTGTCAGTATAGTGATAGGAAAAACTGTATCTGATCATAAAAACACAAATCTCAGCCCATAACAACACTAAAATCACCTCCATATGATAGATCACACTTTTTGGCCAAACCCTGGGACAAGTCGCACTTTTTAGGTCAAAACCTGCTTCCTAGGTCGCAGTTTTTGGCCTAAATAGTGCAACCCGACCATGAAGATGAAGGAGGACCCTAATCTGAAATTTCAATCCATCAAAAAGAAAGAGTAGGATTAGGCCTCTTACCTACCACTAACGGTTCTCGATTCCAACGGTCGATATGTCCGCTACGATTGCTACAAGATTTAGGGCCTTCCCTCCTCTCTACATTCACCACAGCTACATAAAAAAATGAGTGAATTTGGAGGGAAAATGCCTTATTAGAAGAGAAACCCTCGATTTTTCTTTTCCCTGCTGCGACCAAACCGTAGCTCTGTTTCATAAACCGTCTATAACGTTGGAAATCTCTCACCGAGCCCTCAAATGGGTATTTATTAGATTTTTGTGATTTAATACTTCACCATGACACATTTTGTCCAAGAAGGGTCTCTGCACCTCTCGTCCAAATTGGATTTCCTAACTTTCAACACTTGTACTTGGGGCACCACTTTGCCTCCATACTTGTCCTTGTTAGTGTTGATTTTCGTCATGATATACCCTCTTGTACTCATGTTTTTATGGTCCCCCATTGGACCTTTACTATGTGGCAGCACCATCGAGTCGCCCTTGTTTAGAGCATCCGAGTTGAGTCATCATCACATTCATGGAGTCTATCCCAAGTCCCTTTGTATCCCACTATAGTGCTCCATCCTTCATTGCTTGGTCCCTCTCTCGTGTCACACATTATGTCCCTCAGTCCCACTATCCCCTATTCCTCATGATATTATGTCAGTCGCTGCCAGGTCATCCATGCCCTTTATGCTTTAACAAGGGAAGTCGTCCATTCGCTACTTAGTGCCCCCCATTTCATCATCATCATTGGTGTCAGTTTGTCCGTCACTCTACTATTTTCTCTCATGCCTTAGTTGAGGATCTATTATTGCCTCACCTATGGTAGACCTCCTTCTATCGACATCAGATCATTCATTCCAGAAGACAGGTCTAGAGGGCGGTGTACCTTGGTTACAGCTTCCACTCTTGTTCGGTGCCTGAGATCAGGCAACAGGACTCCTTATTACCCTTTGACTTGATTGTTTCTCAACTCCATCTCCTTTCCGCATGATCAAGATCTGTATACTTGATGGTCCAGTGATGCAGTAGTTGTTATCAATTATTCCCGGGTGTGTGTGAGATGTCTCAGCCCTCAGGAGGGGGTGGCCCTACAGGTAGCCCCCCACATGCCTGGATGACCTCTTCATCGCAGCCTTCGATGCAGCTCAATATATTTGATGATGTCAGCCTTAGCTGCTTGCAGCTCTTATTTGATTTGCATGTATCAGTCAGATTTTGCAAGCCCTTCCCTTTTTATAGGGGCATTTCGGTTGTATTTGTATCTCATGTACTTAGATATTATTGTATAAGTCCTGGCTGTTATCCCAGGCACAGCATGTATGTGGCATTCATCATTATATATTTTATCTAGCTCATGCTTATGCCAACATGTACTTTACAGTTCGGTCCCTTGTTTACTGGACGCACTATTCTTTTGTACTTTGTCTCGGCGGGCATAGGTATGCCTCCCCCGTCGCCTTTAGCACAGGTACCCACTCATAAAAAGATAATTGTCTCACTTGTAAGTCTCGTCTCCTCAGGGTCTAGTTCTTCAGCACATTATTCTACCTTACACTCCTCTCTCTGAAGTCCCTTTTGATGTTTGGTGATTGAGTTCTTACAACGTACTTCGGTCATACGATTTTCTCCTAACACTCGCATGCCGAGGGGCAATCTGTTACACCATTTTTTGGTCATATAACCTATTATCATTAGATGGACCCATGTACACCATGTAAGACCAATTTTACCCTAAGTAAAATTGCTTTCACTATGTAAAATAACTTAATAAAACACATTTATTAGGTTGTTTATGATCTAAATAGGAAACCCCAAGGGAAAATATTAAACAAATCTATATTTGTTTGGTTTTCCTCATGGAATAATTAATTAAAAAATAATTTAATTATTATTCTGGGTCATATTTAACTCAAAACAAGGAAACTAATTAGATAAATCCTTATTTATCTTATTATTTTCTAGGAATAATTATTCAAACCTTATTTAAATAATATTCCTTGTTAATTTTGACTAAATCATTTTTAAATAATTGAATAAATCATTATTTATTCAATTATCATTCAACCACTTCCTTAAAATGATAAATAAATCATTTATTTATTTATTATTTACAAATAAGGGGATTTGACCCAAGTCAAATACCTTTCCCCTCCAACAAATATAATAAAATATTTCATAAAAGGTAGATGTAGATTTGGTTAATATTATTTTAATCATGCACCAAGATCTAGAATGACCTAATATTTTGTTATAAATAGAAGGGTTTTTCCTACCATTCTTCACCTTTTGTTGCCTCTTAGATAACTCTGGATCTAAACTCTTGGTCTGATTTTGAGCCATTATCATTTTCATATTTTCCATTATTTACTTTGTGAGCTCCCTTTGAGTTCTATATTTGTCTGGGTTTTCTACGCCAACAAGAGAAATTTTGATACTTATTTGTCTGGGTTTTCTACGCCAACAAGAGAAATTCTGATACTTATTGGCTCAGGCCATGGATTGTTTCCCTCTTCGAGGGTTTTAACCACATGATATACTGGTGTACTTATTTGTGATATGTTTGTGAGCGATGACCTTTGGTTTTTTATCTAAGGAACCTACCCTGTAAATTCCTGTAGAAGAGAGATTTGGCTAGGCCAATCTATGGTTATCTAGAACGTGGAAGTCCAATCTCTCGTTGGTTTTTACATTAATTAATGAAGAGCTCATTCCTTTGGTATTTGATGTATAAATGAACTAGTTTTTATTTCCTTTTTATTATTGTTGTATATATGGTATTTACATTATTATTATGTTGGTTATAAGCATTTACGTTGACAGTCATGATATATGGCTCTACCCATGTTTTTACTTATAAATGAATGAAAAATGTATCTATGATAAAATATATGGTATTGCATCAAATTATTTAGGGGATAAATGCTTATTATCAATTGTCATATAATTATGAGATCCCTATGCTCATATATGTTTTTTACACCAGTAGTTTCAATGTTCTTGACATGTTTGGAAAAATTATTGTCATGGATAGGAGGGGTCTAGATGATTTCTTGTTGATGTGATTACTTCCATATCATTGTCTTATTTTTATTTAACATCTCTTAAATTTTACAAGAATTTCTCGACAGTGACCTGGGTTCTAGGCCTGAAGATGTGGCTCAAATCCCAGGGAAATTGACACAACACTAGGGAATTTAGTAGCTAGACCCTGGCATGATGTGTTATGCCTACGTTGAGAGCCTCCTGAATGTTGGCTTGTAAGCTTGTGCTTGCATCTATAGCTCAAAGAGTTCAATAGGTCAGTGAGACCAAGGGGTAAGAGGCTTGAATGGTTGTATTAGCTCCTGTGGGTGTTATTATTGTTATACAAGGTATGTATGTTATGTTTACTCGAGTTAGAATTCCTTAAGGTAACCTAGTGTTGAAGTCCTCAATGGTTAAAACCCATCCCATCCCATTCTTGGTTAGCTCCTGTGGGTGTTATTATTGTTATACAAGGTATGTATGTTATGTTTACTCGAGTTAGAATTCCTTAAGGTAACCTAGTGTTGAAGTCCTCAATGGTTAAAACCCATCATCGCTCACAAACATATCACAAATAAGTACACCAGTATATCATGTGGTTAAAACCCTCGAAGAGGGAAACAATCCACGGCCTGAGCCAACGCGACCACTTCAGGTAATTTATTAATATAAAAATAAAAGTTACATATGTTTCTCTCATAAAGAGTTATCAGAAAAATGACTCTCCATGATCTTTAAATACAGATCATGGAAAAATTAGGTGTTAATCGATGGATCAAGTGTCATTAATATCGAGGAGAGAGTGAACCATCGGATCACTACAAACTGTGACCGTCGGATTATAAGTTAGAAATGTACATAGTAATGAATTACACTTTACCTAACTATACACTATACCAAGTTATACTCAATTATTTCCTATGTGTCGGAATATCCTAACATGCCCCCTTAAGAACAACTTGGGATAGGATTGAAGGATTTACAAAGGTGACACAAAAGGAGCCTATTTCCTATGTGTCAAAATATCCTAACATCCCCCTTTAAGAAAAACTTGGGATAGGATTGAATGATTTAGAAAGGTGAAACAATAGGAGAAGGAAGGAGGCATTAGAGCCTATCCCCCCTTAATGATAAATTTCCTGAAATCCAAGCATGGATCAAAGTTTGGTAAACTTCGATTCTATGAGAGCCTTTGTAAAGATATGAGCTACTTGATCATTGGTTGGACAATACTACACTTCAAGAACATGATCATGAATGAGCTATCTAATGAAGTGTATGTGGAGCTCAATGTGTTTCATATGCTAATTCTAAACTGGATATTTACGTATCTAAATGGCACTCTAATTATCACACCAAAGTGTAGTTGGATGTTGTTGATGAAGACCAAATTCAAATAGGATCTGACGAAGCCACATGGCTTCCTTGTTGGCTTCAACTGCACAACGATACTCTGCTTCTACTGAATAAAGAGAGATGGCACTTTGTTTCTTACAATACCATGTAATAGGTCCTGAACCAAGAGTGAATACATATCCTATAGTAGAATTTCGATCATCAGGATCACCAACCCAATCTAAATTAGTGAAATCAATCAACAATTAAGAGTCTCATGTACTGCAATGAATCCCGAACTAAAATGCACCTCTAATATATCGAAGTATTATTTTAGTTATTTTCCAGTGAATGTCATGAGGTTGGTGCATAAACCGAGCAAAAATACCAACGAAAAAGGAAAGTTAAGGACGGGTATGGGTTAGATATAGAATTTTACCAACAAGATGACGGTATAAGGTAGCATCAACTTCACGAGTAGTACAAGTGACTGAAATCTTGACTCCAGACTAAAAGGGAGAAGGGGCTAACTTACAATCTTCCATGTGAAGGTGGCCTAGAAGATCACAGGCATACTTGGACGGAGAAAGGGTAATACCTTCTTTGGATTGCAAGACTTGAAGACCAAGGAAGTAATGCAAGTGTCCTAAGTCTGTCATTTCAAAATTCTTTTTGAGGCTAGACTTCACATGGTTTATATGGTTGCTATCACTACTAGTAAGGATAAGATCATCAACATAAAGAACAAGTATGGTGAAGGACTTACCCACTTTCTTAGAGTAGATAGTGTTGTTAGAATTACACCTATAAAATCCATCATCTAATAGAAATCTATCCATTTTGGCATACCAAGCCCGAGGAACTTGTTTGAGACCATACAGAGACTTCATAAGGTGAAAAACAAGGCTAGAGTCGTTTTGGATAAAGCCAGCGAGTTGTTCCATGTAGATTTATTCATGCAAATCTCCATGTAATAAGGTGGATTTAACATCCATCTGATGGACTTCCCACCTAAAGGAGGCACAAGGGAAAGAACAAGGCATATAGAATTCATTTTGGCAACATCGGAGAAGGTTTCAGTATAGTCAATGCCTTCAACTTGTGAAAATAATTTAGCAACAAGACGAGCTTTATGCCTATCCAATTTTCCATTAGGGCTAAAATTTGTTTTGTAAACCCATCTGCATCTGATAAGTTTTCTTCCTTTTGGAAGAGGAACAAGATCACAAGTATCATTTGCTAATAAGGAACAATATTCCTCATTCATAGCTTCATCCCAATCTGTATGACTGGAAGCTTCTTCAAAGGTTTCTAGATCAATATTTCTAGAAATTGAGCCAATAAGGAAGAGGCTATTTCGAACTAAGAATGTGTACATCATCGATCTGCAGGGTCACCTACAAGAGAACCTGCTCCATCCCGAGTAGAGCTGACATATATTGGAATTTTTGGAGCACAAGGAATATCATCAAGAGGTGGAGGAGGATTTTCATCCTCGCTGTATTTATCCGAACTAGAATAAATGTTATAAAAAATAGAAGAGATAGAGAGAGGTGGCACATATGCCGAATCAGGCTCACGGGCCAAAGGTGGCACACCGGCCAAACTAGGCTCGCAGGCCGATATATTTTAATCAGATTTTACATCTCTTCTAATGATTATATTTTTGGATTTTGGTTGAAGAAGCCTATATCCTTTGACATCTTCAGAATATCAAAAAAAAAATTGCATTTTTCACTCTTAGGTTCTAAGGCTTTATGTTTCACATCTGGAATATGGGCCCAAGCATCACTTCCAAAAACACAAAAGTGACTTACATGTGGTTTGATTGAGCTCCAAGCTTCTTCTGGAGTCATATTCTTTAAAACCTTAGTAGGAGTGTGATTTACTATTTAATTTTCCAAGTTAATTTCTTCTACCCAAAAATTGAGACTAAGTCCTTTAGATTGAAGCATACAATTAGCCATTTCTTTTAAGGTGCAATTCTTCCTTTCAGCTACATCATTTTTTTGTGGAGTATATGGAACAATATGTTGTAATTGAATGGCATGCTCAGTGCAAAAGTTGATAAATTTGTTGTTAACATATTCTCCTCATTTGTCTGAACTTAACTTAAGAATTTGATGTCCAAATTGTTTCTCAACAAAGGCCTTAAAGGCCAAGAACATGTTAAAAACTTCACTCTTGAGTTTTAAGAAGTATACCCAAGTGCGTCTGGAAAAGTCATAAATGAAAGTTAAGAAGTACTTGTAACTAGGGAAAGAAACAATAGGAAGTGGACCACATAAATCACCATGCACAAGCTATAAATGGGTTGAAGCGTGCCAAGAGGCACGTTTGTCAAAACTATCCCGATGATGTTTTCCGAGTACACATCCAGAGAAAACACCATCTCGGCAAGATACCATAGGAGGACATGTCACCATAATTTCTTTACATATATTTTGAAGAGAGGGATAGTTTAAGTGACCAAATCGCTCATGCCAAAGTTTTCTCACTTCATCATTATGAGCAAAAAAAATGGAGGGCAGACATGATGAACGAAAGTTGTGAAACTTATACAACCTTGTGGAATCATCAGCAATGCCAGTAGCTAAAATATGTCTAGGATCTTTGAGGTCCTTGATTACAACATCATGAGGTGAGAATTCTGCAACTATTTTCCCTTCACCTAAATGAGTTATCTGATAAATAGATAGAAGGTTGCATGAAAAGGTAGGAACACATAGTGCATCATTAAACTGACCATTATCTAGATGAATGGTTCCAAATCCTTCAACACTAAGAGATCTATCATCACCAACATAAATATGTTTGGTGTTAAAATTATTTAAAGAAGAAAAAATGGCTTTATTTTTGGCCATGTGGTAAGAGGCTCCAAAATCAATGAGCCACTCATGATAATTAGAAGAAGAAGATACATTTAATTCATAACCAGATACTTGAAAAACACAAGAAAAAAGTTCCATTCCTAAAGATGAAGGTGAAGAGTTCTCCAAATTGATGTTGTGCTTATTCATTGCTTCTTCTAATGATTCCGTCTTCTTAAAACATTTGGACTCTATATGTCCATCATGATTACAAAAGTTGCAATGTCCATCTATTTTCTTCCCTTTGTTTTTAGTTTCCTTATCAGTTTGGTGAGTTGCTTTTTTTAGTTTGCCACCGAAATTGCTTAGGACTCTTGTTTGGTTTAGGACCATACCTTTTAGGATACTACTTCTTGGGATTCTTTTGATATGGTTGTTGTTGGGCGGCTAAGGCTTTCTTAGAAGAATTTGCAGAAGTGATAAGACCAAGGTGTAATATTTTTTCTTGTTCTCTTATCAAAGAATCGCAAAAGGCATCAAAAGAGGGGTAATTGTAAGCAATTCCTGAAGAAATTATGGGTTCTCTAGTGAAATGGAAGGTGGAAAAAAATATAGAGTATGCAGGGCCAAGCTTAGCAAGAATGGAGCATATGAGGCTACCATCTTCCTTTTTGACCTTACAACCTTCTAAAAGAAGTCTAAGGGTCTTGAAATTGGACAAAAAATCTTCAATAGAGGAGAGATTATTGGGGTCCAAAGTAACCAACTCATTTTCAAGCTAGTGGGCCATGATTTGATTTTCAATGCCAAAAATAGTATTTAGATTTTTCAGGGCTTCATCAGGGGTGTCAATGTCAAGGATATGAAATTGAAGATCTTGAGCGATGGAAATTCCTATCAACCCTCGTGCTTAATCTTGTTTATTTTCCCATTTAGCAGCTTTATCATCATCGGAAGGTTTAGTTTCTTGTCCTATGGCTATTCTATAAAGCCCTTTTCTTCTAAGTAAATCTACCATGTCAGGTAGCCATTGGAAATAGTTGGTGTTGTTATGAATAACTAGGCATGCAATTTCCTTTTAAAAAAAAACTAAAGCTGAAAAGAGCTACAACTAACTGCTCCAATGAAAAGGTCTCGAAAAATTAGGTCGATTAAAAAAAAAATGGCTCGAAAAACAGCTTCCGGATGAAGAAGTTATGCCTTGTTGAAAAAACTGAGTTGTAGATGTGGAATAGTTACGAAAACGGTTGAAATATGGGGATGAAGTTCTACTTTTAAAATAAATCCCACGCCTTTAACATAAACCTTTTTAGAAAAATAAGCTGGAGAAAGAGACTTGAACCCAAGACCTCTATTCTCATAAACTAACTTCTCACCAAGTGAGCTAGTAAAAGGATTATGTAATTGTTTGAAAGGAGAAAGTTTTTTTTTTTTTCTATGTGTGTGCATGCTTTTCACTACAAAATATCCGAGGAAAAAAAATGAAATGCAAGCCTTTTGACAGAACGTTAGATTTTCAGTTAGCCTTACCAGAAACTATCTATTTTCTCACTATTTATGATTTCTCGAGATCGCACAAAGACGCGGGGAAAGAGCATATGTACCAAAAAAAACCCCCTCTACCTGATTCTGATTTGCCAAGATTGTACACAAGTCAGAGAAAAGAGAATAAACAAAGAAGAGGGTATAGATTTGGCAATAAAAAAATTATAAGCCAAAATAAACACAACGAACCGAAATAAACAAAATGATTAATAAATATAAATGCAAAACATATACTTTATACCTCCATATCTAAAATGACATAAATTGGGCAACCAGAAACCTTTTTTCATGAAATGAAAGGGGTTCCTCACTATAAAAAATGCTCCAGACATAAAAAATTAGTTTTCTAGGCCAGATAAAGTTTCGAAATAGTAGATTTAGAAAATGACATTCGCATGCAGTCAAACCGGCTTCAGATTTGGATCAACAACAGATGCGGTCCTCAAAATAGCTCCGATACCATGTAGGAATTTACTGGGTAAGTTCCTTAGATAAAAAACCAAAGGTCACCACTCAAAAACGGATCAAAAATTAGTACACAAGTATATCACATGATTAAAACCCTTGAAGAGGGAAAAAGTCCACGGCCTGAGCCAACATGACCACTTTAGACAATTTATTAATATAAAAATAAAAGTTACATATGTTTCTCTCATAAATGGTTACCAGACAATCTTCTACTCAGTCACAGTTGGACTCATGCTATGCTTTGCGTTCCATCCACCCTCTGCCATGTTTTGAAATTTCCACACGAGGGAAAAATTGTTATTGTCAATCAATTATCCTTCTTCACCTCTTCTTCCAAGAACAACATTCCGTATGTGGATAAGATCCCAACTCCCTTAGAGAGCGTTGGGCCGGGTCTCTTCAAGGATCCAGCCCTCATGGGTATTTTTCCCTTCCACCACCTATGACTGTTCAATTTCATATGATCTCTCGGTCCGATGACCCATGGATTATTCCTTCACCTGAACAAGTCAATTCATTTGGTGATTCAATGCCTTTGAGTCTGATTGAAATCAATTATTGTGAACTCATTGCTGCATCCAATACACCATCATTTGATGGTGCTCCTTTGAGCATGTCCCTTGACGTGTATTCTCAATCCCCTTGGCTCGGTAATTCAGACTCGCTTGATCCTTTGAAAGAAGTGTTTCCTTTCGATGAAGCCATCATGGAAACCATGTCTCTCGAAGACCAGCCATGGGATGATGGTCATCATCATTCTTCATTTATGCCTCGCTTCGGGGCTATGTCTACCTATCTTGAGCATTTTGTGTCTCAAGCTCCTTCTCCTCTGATTCAAACACCAGTCCTGACACATGAAGACTTTACAAAAGGAAGTTTCAGCAATATCACACAAACGAAGCCTATTGACATTTTCGTGAAGCCAGGAATTGTCGAGAACATCCATGTGGGAGTCACTTGTTCTTCAGATGAATTCCAAGTTTATACTAGCCTTTTATGTGAATTCCGTGATGTCTTCGCTTGGTCCTATGAGTAAATTCCTGTCAATGATCCCAGTATAGTGGTGCATTAAATCCCTACTTATCCCAGTTCGAAGCCTGTTCGCCAAAGTCTTCGTCCAGTGCATACTAGAAAGGTTGCGGCCATTAAAGGTGAAGTTGAAAAACTTCTCAAAGCTAGTTTCATTTATCTAATTCCCTTGACAAATTGGGTTTTTAACATCATTCCTGTCGATCAGAAACAAGGAATTATCCGTGTCTATGCTGATTACCATGACATCAATCGGGCTTGTCCTAAGGAGAATTATCCTACTCCCTTCATCGACCAGTTCATTGAAAACTATCCCGGGAGCGAGATTTTTTCCCTTATGGATGGTTTTTCTGGATATAATTAGATTAAAATTCTCCTGGCTGATCAGCACAATACAGATTTTATCTATCCTTGGGGTACCTTCGCATAAAAATAAACTACCTTTTGGCTTGAAGAATGTCGGGGCCACATTCCAGCGAGCGATGTCCTACACCTTTCATGACATTTGTCACATCGCTCAGCCTTACCTAGATGACCTTTCGGCTCATTCGGCTAAGCATAGGGACGATCTAGACCATCTTCGTCAGATATTTCTTCGTTGTCAACACTATAACATTTGGCTTAATTCACATAAATGTCTCTTCTGTGTTGATTCTGGTAGACTTTTAGGGTTTAGTGTGTCTAAAGATGGAATTATCCTCGATCCACTCAAGGTTGAGGCTATTATCAATCTCCCCTCTCCATCCTCATTACATCAGTTGTAGAGTCTGCAAGGTAAGGCCAATTTTTTATGCCGTTTTATATCGAACTATGCTGAAATAGCTAAAGGATACACACAAATTTTGAAACAGGACGCCCCTTTCTATTGGGATGAGATCACTCAACAATCTTTTGATTCACTCAAGACATTTTTGGTCAACGCTCCTTTATTACGTTCTCTAGATTATTACCGTGATTTTTCCCTCTATTTGGCTATCGCTTTTAGTACAATTGCCATGGTGTTGGTATAAGACGATGATGATGGTCATGAGCATGTTATTTAACTTGTCTTGTAACCTTCTCGATCCTGAAATGTGTTATGCTCATGTCAAGAAATTAGCAGTAGTTGTGGTCCAGGTCGTTCAGCACTTTCGTCATTATATCCCTTTGCGTACGGTTACTATGATTTTCGATTGCAACCCCATGGCCTATATTTTGTCTCGAAAATTGCTGGGGGGGAAATAATCAAAATGGATCGTTATCCTTCAAGAGTTTCATTTAGAATTTACTGCTACCAAATCTAAGAAATCACTACTTTTTTTTTATTTAAGTTGTTCCCTCCCTTCTAACTCTGCTCCGTCTTGTTCTGAGGACCGTATTCCGGATGATACACTTTTCTTGATTAGCACCCTTGACCCGTGGTATGGTGATATCATCATATATCTCCAGACTTCCACATTTCGATCTGAGTTGACAAATGATGCCCGTAGTCGTATCCGAAATCACTCACAACCTTGTCATATAGTCAAAGATACGCTCTATCCTGTTGGAGTTGATTCTATACTTTGCCGATGTTTGACCCTCGAGGAAGCTAAGAAAGTATTGAATTATTGTCACAGTGGCACCTGTGGTGGTCACATGTATGGTTACGCTACAACACAAAAGATACTTCGTGCTGGTTATTTTTGGCCTTCTATTTTCAAAGACTATATTGTCGCAGTTTGTAAATGCCATGATTGCCAAATTTATCAATGCAAGATGCGTGCGCCACCCATTCCTCTTCACCCTGTCATTACCATTTCTCCCTTTGCCAAATGAGGCATCAATTTTATGATGTGTAACCCTCACTCGGCTGGGGGGCATGCTTATATCATCGTAGCCATGGACTACTTCACCAAATGGGCCGAAGAAATGCCTACACTTGCCGCTGACGGTAAGACAGCTGCTCAGTTCATATTCAATCATATTATTTCTAGGTTTGGTGTCCCTCAATCCATCGTTACCAATCATGGTTCCCATTTTTGGCATTATATGGTGGTGGAGTTGACTTCCAAGTTGGGCCCGCGTCACGACAACTCAACGACGTACTACCCTCAAGCCAATGGCTAGGTTGAAGCTGTGAACAAATTTCTTGTTACAATGCTTCAGTGTATGATTGGGATCCACAAATCAAACTGGAATCTCATGTTATTTTTGGCTCTTTAGGCATACCGAACCTCAGTGAAGAGTGCGACTGAATTCACCCCATTTTAGTTGGTTTACAGTCTGGAAGCTACTTTGCTCAATTTAGTTGAGGAATTACTACCAAATACTTCGCCAGAAGAAGAGAATCTCCTTTTACTTAGAGAGGTTGGATGAAATTCATCGCTTAGCCACTTTGGTCATAGAAGCACAAAAGAAGTGAGTCAAAGCTCATTTTCACCAATCAGTTTCTCCTCATTCCTTCATTGAAGGCGATCTCATCCTCCTGTATGACCAAGCTCATGATAAGCTGGGGGAAGGAAAATTTCAACTTATGTGGCATGGGCCATACATCATTAAACATGTATTGCAAAATGGGGCCTATGAGTTAATTGACTATGAAGGTCATCCGCTTGAACAGCCGAAAAATGGGTTGTATCTCAAAAAATATTATGCCTGAGCCATTCGTGCATAACAGGTGTACATAAGTGTTGTTTTCATTTTTGTACATGTCTTTAGGTTTGGTGTGCTTTGTGAGTGTTTCCCTGCTTATTGGGTCTTTCTTATTGTGTAGATGTCTATTACCCCTTATGTCGGTTTCATGGATGCTGCTTCCTGCAGTACTAGGAATTTGTCTTCAGCAGCCTGGGTAATTTATAATCCTACTAGTGAGTTGATAGATCTGCAAGGTATTTTTCTAGGACGAAATGCAAACAATGTCGTTGAATATAGTGTTGTCATTGAGTTATTAACTGAGGCAATCAACCTCGGCATATGTACATTTCTTGTAAATCTAGATTCACATATTGTTGTTCTACAACTCAATAATCATTATTCAGTTAGAAATCCCCACATTCTGAGATTGCATTTACGTATTCATTTATTGGAAAGACATTTTTATTTCATTACTTATCAACATATTCTTAGACGAATGAACACGTTAATTGATACAATAGCTAAAATTGTATTTGCATAATTTGTAAAAGCATCATCATATGTAAAAGATCCATTTAGGGCAATAGATGTATATATATACATATATCATATGTTTGAAATTATGTGCATCATAACGTCAAAAAATATGTGTATGTTTATGTTACATCCCAATACATCATGTCTCTCAAAATATGTAGATAAAATAAACCTAGGTGTCTAATCCGCATGTTTCTCATGATAACATGTCACAGCCCATACTAGCCGCCTCAGTAAGTAGTGAATTCCGTTGGGCACCCCTACAGTATGCCTCTGGTAGGCACGAGGAACATCATCAAAATGTGCATAATTTGGAACTCCTCGGGTGATCCCCTCCAGGCTGCGCACTATCTCATCTTCCTCGTCGCCCTCACCCTGACAGTCAAAATCGCGAGGGATTTGCCTCGCTATTGGTGACATACTAGAAGGTCCCTTTGGGCTAACATATGCATCACATGGATTCAATGTTAGAACATACATAAATAAATAAATAAAAAATCATAATACTCATAAAACTTAAAAAATTGAGTCTCACCCAAATCTTCATCCCAATCTTCTCCCTCTGGGAGTGGGAGGTCTGGATCATCAGTCAAATATATGCTAGCATAGGGCCAATCCTCCATGACAATAAGTTGTCAACAGAGCCAATCAAAAAATTCCGGCCTCCAAGACATCTGTTGGCCGCCCCCTACCCTTGGCATCAGTGCTGCCCATCGGGCCATCCGTGGTTCTCTCACTGGTGGATTCGGAACTATAACCTCCTGTCGTTGAAAAATTGGTAATCATTCCAAGAAGAACAGTACCAGAATGGATCCATAACCAAATTTTTTCAATTTGGTCTTCTTTCATTTGGTTAGTTTGCACTTCATGTTGATGGTTACAGCCTCTGCCCAGTTGTAGATAGTCGGAGCCATGCATTCCACAGCAAGAAGAAACTGTGTCTTTGTTACTTCATGCAGTGCTTGTGGTCCAGTAGCATGTGTGATGGTATGCAATACCACACGTAATTTCAAATCATGGATAGTTTGAATATCAAATTTTCGACTAACTGAACCTTTCCATGCTCCTTGACATACCCTGTCAATTACCATGGTCATGTTTTACATGTAGGGCCGGGTGTTGTTTAGGAGTGGCACTGCACCCCTCCATGATAATCCTGTGATGAAATATATATCAGAGACATCAATCTCAAGCTCTTGATATCGTAGGATGAACGTCTCTTGATTTTCATCCCATATATTGATTAGATATTGTAGCAATTCTAGTTGGGCTCGGAGGCATGGTGTTAGAAAGAATTTTAGCAAACCACAATTTCTAAGGGCTGCCATAACTCCCTCATTTTCCATGGCCAACTCATCTTCTTCACTATGCTCCCTTTATTTCCATTTTATAACCATTTTTCTCTTATCTACCTGCAAACACATACATACAAGTGGTATTAGTCAATATTTATTCTTGAAATTATAAAAAATTGGGACATTTGGTATGCATTTTTACTTGAAATTGGTTTGCATCGTTGGCACGACTGTTTCTAAAATATTCGTGCCAATGGGTCCGCCCCAGTATTAAAAAATTGGGGGTTAGTGTGACTCTGTGCCTGAAACCCACGCCAACCATGCAGCCCTAAATTTTACAATTTCTCCCCCCAAATTCAAAATTGACAAATGCAGGAAGCAAGGAATAGCTTAAAATGATAAAAGGGATCTCAGCTCTTACCTAGAGTTGATGGATTTGTGATTGGTGTACTGGATTGCCGTTATTTTCGCTATAAGATTGCACAGTAAAATGGGTGAAAATTTCTCCGCAAGAAGTAAAAGTGAAAAGTAATTATTTTATACCATTTTTGGCATTTTATAACTTTTTCACAACACTAATTAGGTTTTAAGGCATGTTTTTCGATTATTTTACTGTATTATTTCTGAAAAATACATTTTACACATATCTTTTGTGCAGAAACAAGTTTTCCATGTGGCAATGATGAAGTAACGAGTTATATTTTATACTTTTTCGGACTTGGTAAAAACATGAAAAAGTCACTACTGGAGTCATCTTTCAGCTCTTTTTTTACTCTCTAAAACTGAAAATATTACCGAGACACTTGTCGTTTTGAACTCATTAAATGGTTTAGAAACGATATCTACCCAGTATACATTTACCCATTTTTCTAGATGGGATAGATTATTTACGAAAAAGGAATACCTTAGCCTATTGCGACTAAGAGGTTCTCTCAGACATAATTTTCTACCTTTTCAAATCTGTGAGTCTACCTATGAAAAGGGACTGATGGAGTTTTTTTTCAGCCTTCTTTTCAAACTCTCTAAACATGAAAAGATGCTGAGTTCTTCCTTTTTCAGACTCGTTAAACTCTGATGACATCAGACTTTGTCACCATGACATTATTCGAGTTCCTCCTTCCTAGGGCTCGTACTAGGATTGATTTTTCTGAAGAAAAAACTTATAGTGCAAGAATATGCTATCCCCTTCAATATCGTTTTCAAAAGTAATTGGGGTACTCGCCAAAAATGGTGGGGGAAAATGGAACCATATTGTAGTCGTGTTGGAAGTATGTCGCTCTTGAACATGGCACTTGTCTGCATTCGTGTCGGGTTGGGGATATCTTATTTCGTCATTTTTTTCTCCATGGGTTTGGGTAATCTCTTTTTACCTCTCATTTTCTCTTTGCCATGTCATCATGACCTCAAATCCTTTGATGTCAAATACTGCCAAATCCAATTTTGTGCTACTGATATGTTCAAGAGAAGTTTGCCTCTGAATTTTTCAACCTCCCTATGATTCTCCATTGGTCCTGATTCACAAACATCATATTCCTCTGTCTCGTGTCAATGATGTGGGAAGCATTATAGCCCACCTTCGATCAGGTCACTTCCTGTATATTTCATTTCATTATCTAGGAAATTGATCTAGAGACTCCATTTTGGTACCTTAGAGCCTGCATGCCTCAATAGCAAGTTCTTCGCATTCAACGTAAGGTCCACATCATTGGCCTTCGATCAACTGACTCTGTAGGTGTTTGACTCCAGATCACTATTCACATTCCGTGGATTGTACCTTTTGTATCTTCAGAGCCACTATCATTATTGGTGGTTCCTCTCGTGTATATTAACAACCTTCATCATTGGCTGGTAATCAGATGGTTTTCTTGCATATTGTACTTTAGCTCATATGTTCGCATGTTTGAATTTGTACTTTTTTGGATCGAGAGGGAGCGCAAGACCCCAGGTTTTGTCTGATTAAATCCAGGCTACGGGTTCTTTATGGATTATCATAACTTATTGCATGACTCTTTGATTGGGTGGTTGCGACCATACCTGAGTCTATTTGTTGATATTTGCTACTGGATGGTTGTGTCCATACCTAGATCTCAGTTTTTTATATATACTCTTTTATGGATGGTTTCACTCATGCCACATGATCATGTATCAGAGATATCAGTTGTATTTTTAATTTCAGGATTTCCGACAGTGGTGTTTGATTCGAACGTGTTCTCATAAAGCAGTCCACCCATCCCTCTCCCTTGAATTTCACGCTTTAGGGGGCATCCGTTACATAGCATTTTGTCACTATCCCTGCAATCCCCATCCCGCACATTGGAGGGTCATTTCTATGACTTCTGAATAATTTCAATGGTCATGCCTTGAAAATAACATCATTGCATCCCTTTTGATGAAAGCAACATTATTCTTGTTGACATTTCCCTGAACAGAACATCAAAAATCCCTGTTTTTACCTAGGCGTGAGTAATCAGTTCTACCCTCGCGCCGATGTGGAAGATTAAAAATAGGGCCTGCGCCACCTGGCACTATGTCCCAGTGTAATCCCCACACCAATATATTTATGAAATGGTTTCTAAAAATAGAGGCGGAGATTCCATTCCAACCACCTCTTGGATGAGTCATTGGGAGTGGTTGAACTGAAACAACCACGTGCCTCCTCCTTTAGTTAGTAGTTTTCACCTCCCTTGGAACACTCCTAAAGGATAGGCCTCCCTTCCACCTTTGTAGGAATCCCAACCTCCTCTTTTAACTCTCTATAAACAAGCCTTCTCTCTTTATGAAAGCTAGCTGAACAATTTGTAGCTGAATTGTACAACTGAAGTGCTAAACTTGGAGACAAACCTATAGTTGAATAACTGAGTTATTCAGAAGGTAGAACAAGGAGAAATCCATCGAGAGGTCCCTTATCCCATACGAATTCCCCGATGAGCTTTAATACGTGCTTCACCCAAGCCCTGCTGGAGGAGAACCCAACGTCAGAGCATGGTTGTATCTCTTCTTTATACCTATTAATATAATTCACTATTGTCTAGTTCCCATCTTGTGTTTTGTCTTTGTCAAATGCAATATGCTAGTCTTCTCTAACTGACTAGTAGCTTTTGGATGAAATTAGTATGTGGTATGTGGTTATCGTTTTCTGATATTTGTGCAGGTGTCCAAATGTGATAAGCGGAAGGGTTGTGACTTGCCTTCAATCAGGAGCGAGAGATTCTCATCATCACTATGAGTGTCGAAAACAGCTTTGGACCATAGGTAGGCCATCTTATCGCATCCTCTTTCATTCAAAAGTCTAGGAACCTACACTCTAGCATGATTCCTTGTTACTAGACCCACCCTAGGGCTAGAGGGATCGTCTCTGTTCGCAGAGAGGATTTACCTACATAACACCCTCGATGCTCTTTAAATAGAGATCATGGACCAATCGTGTGTTAAGCCACAAATCAAGTGTTGTTAATACTAAGGAGAGAGTGAACCATCGGATCACTACAAATCGTGATCGTCAGATTATAAGTTACAAATGTACATAGTAAAGAAACACACTTTACCTAATTCTACACTAGACCAAGTTATACTTAACTATTTCCTATGTGTCGAAATATCCTAATATATTCATCCAACCACCCCATGCCATATTATAAGAATGAATGTGGGATTTCATAAAACTTGTTAGAGTCCTATAATTTACAGTATCACAAGGTGAATGAGTATCTCAGATAGGTGAATTTTCATATTGTACTTGACTGTCAATATTCAAATGGTTTCCAAAGAAAACATGAAGGAAGAAAGAAAAGACTGTATAAAAAATAAAAATAAAAAGGAAAAAGGAAAGAAAACCCCAACGAAGAGGCAATTCTGATAGTGCTGCAAATCAAAATGGCACTACTTTAGATAGGTTTTTTCATTCATATATTTTAAGCATGATTGTACAATTTCGAATTTTTTTGTTGATAGGTTAGAAAATGAAGATTGACCAAGCAACTTAATCTTGGCATATCAGTAGATAAGTAGAAATGAAGTTGTTTCAATAGTTTAATCTGAACCATTGGGAGAAATAAGGGATAGAGGTTAGGTTATAATTTCAAAGAAAAAATGATTTAGCGTCTAAAAGTCCAAATTCACCATGTGAGAAAGTAAAAAATATTGGATTTGTAGTTTGGGTAGGTAGCTATCCT
Source organism: Pinus albicaulis (assembly GCA_034641835.2). Lineage (NCBI taxonomy): Eukaryota > Viridiplantae > Streptophyta > Pinopsida > Pinales > Pinaceae > Pinus > Pinus albicaulis. The sequence goes on from CM076572.1 coordinate 1,040,934,970, forward strand.
AAAAAGAAAGAATGGAGGAAACATGTAATTTTGCCTATATTGTGCAGTTTAAACGTTTCAGGTTTTCTATGTTAGATGGACAAGAATCAGAAGACAAAGGGTGTTTGGATTGTAAAATGTTTGGATAAGGAATTCGTTCCTATGGTTGAACATTTATGTTCATTGAAAAGGAACATAAATATGTTATATTCTATTTTATCCTAAGTCCTAAATTTTATATTTCACCCTTATTCCTCACTCCTGAAACATTCAAATCCAAATCCTAAGTCCTAAACTATACCCCCCACGACACATTTATATTCCCTGACCCAACCCCACCATCACATCACACATCGCATCCACATTAACTGCCCCTTGTCTCCCCTTCATTGTTGCACACCCCCTATCCATCCGACGGCCCACATGATTTTTCAGCCCCCCTTGGCCTCCAAAATTTAACATCGGGGGGAGAGGGTCCAAATTGGATGGTATCCCATACCACCACCCATGCTATGTGTTTCTCTCAATGCATTTCACATCCCCTTCCCCTTCCATTACCACATACTATTAGGAACCCCCCTCGGAAAGTTGTTTCTGGTGCAGGCTAAACCACCACTACTTCCAACCGTTTAAGGGCCCGTTATCTTGTGTTGTTGGGCCACGTCCTCACCTAACTATCCCCTCCATCCAATCAAATCCACTCCCGCCAAATACCCATTGCACATTCAATTGGTTGGACCATTGTCCAACAAGCCTGCACCACGCCCAATGTCCAACCAATCACTTGTTAAAAACATATTTTGGTACCAGAGGAAAATTTTACCTTTGCTATTGAGTTAAAAAATGATACAGAGAATAGAGGTGCAAAAAATTAACATAAAAAAATCAGTGAAGCGTGCTTTAGGTAGTCAACAAAGGACTCACTAGGCTCTATTAGATTGAATTACAGTCCCCCTACATTTTTCTCCCTTCCCCAGTGCGATTTTCCATCGTTCCCACTCTCTGTTCCCTCTTCTTTCAATCCCATTCTTCAATGTACAGTGATTTTTAAATTGCAGAAGACAAAAATGCCTCCAAAGAAAGATCAGGAGCCATTTAATCCTATGGTCTACATATAGGTCGACCTTGATCACTTGGCTCTGGTAGAAGAGATTTAAAAATCCACGAGACGGGGTCTGACTTTGATTTAGTCGATGTCTAATGTTGGCTCGAGGAAAAATTACTGGATGAGGTAGATGACATTGGCCTCTGGGAGACAAAATTTCCTTACTAAATTTTCCCCAAGACCTATAGCTGTGTAGAGTTCATCAGAAAGTGCCAATCCTACTATGACATCAACCAAAGAGCTATAGTGACTCGGACATGAGAGATATTGTTTTCCATTAATGCCAAATCCATTCAACAAATTATGGAGGCCCCTATTGTTGAGAACACCATCCCTTTTTGGTATGAAGACCTTAGGGAGTTATATCAAAAGTTGGAATTTTCCAATAGGGCTAAGACCCTAGAGCTCTTCATGGCCACTAATGCCCCAATGCCTAGAAAAAATTCCCCATATCCTTCATTTATATTCCTGGATAGGACCCAACATATTGTCAGTGTTTTTTCATATTTGTTAGGGTATCATACATACCAATGGGTAGATGAAGCCATGATTGTTTTCTTATCCATCCTTTCATCAGATGCTAAACCATTAGTCATGATTAATATTTCCCAATTCCTTATTGAAGCCATCCATCACTAATTTTTGAAGTGTCATACAAAGGAGGTGTTAAAATACACCTCTATTTTGGTTTATATTTTTGTTTATTTTTAGTCCAACAGGTTCCAGTTTGAAATGAAAAAGCTCAGTGAATATTTTGAGCCTCAATCTATCATCTTCTGGACCACTCTACTACTAAAAAACAGAAAAATTATGCCTACAAATATTTTGTGGATTTATTTGTGCATCCAGCCATCAGCACGCTGAGTAGTGCAGTAGAGGCAAGGGTGAATGAAGAAATCACGAAAAATATGCAGCTGACAGATTAAGTAAAGGTAGCAGATTATATAGACATCTGAGTCTATGGACATGAGCCAGACCCCTAAAAAATACCAAAGTTCCTCTCCATGATGGTCTTTTCACTAGAGTATATAAGGCAAATGATACATGCAGATGAGATTCACTTTGTCTCTACAAAGAAGAAGTCCCATTTAAAAAGCAAGACACAAATTTGGCCTTTCATTTGTAACAGTAGAGTATTAGGGGAGGATGCCGATAAGATACTAAATGGGATGGGTTTCTACCATGGTTTCACTTGATCCTATGACCCTGCAGGGATGATCTCCAAGAAGAGGGTGGAAAATAGGGCAACACCTTATGTCCACACACATAGGCCTACAATTGAATAATATTCAAATCAAGCAGAATGGGCGACCAACACCCTCCAAGAAGATGAAGAATAGGTGATTTCCACCTCAGGCATCCAAACCCCAACCCCACAAGAAAGGAAGGGTGCAGAAGATAAAGAAGACAAGGGGAAAGAGAAAGGGAAAGAAATAGGAAGTAAGAGGCCAAGAGAGGATCAATCACCTTTGATGACTAATACCTCTAGCAAAGAATTCAAAATGAAATATAGGAATAGGGCCAGAATTCACATGGATATCGATCAAGGGGGTGAATCGGATCGACCTATAGTAATTCACATCATAAACACCCCTAGGTCATCTCCAATAGGTGGTCAAACAATGGCCTCCCCTACATCTTTAGCCACAATGTCTATTCAACAACAGGGTCTACATACATCTACTTCCAGGCCTACCATAAAAGACCAAGTAAAATCAGTTTATGACACATTTAGAGAGATAAAGTTGAGGAATGAGGTGCTAAAGACTAACACCTATAACCAATTTTGGAAACAAACCTCAAGTTCACAAAGCAGGTCATTGTATACCTTTCATATTGAAAAGTGGATGATGAAAATGGCATTTCTGGAAGCCCTAGTTCCAAAGCCTCAAGGAGCAGAAGACTACAGGGAAGAATCATTTGAATTCAGTACCAAGGAAATCCACGCTATTGACCAAATGGAACTACACAAGCAGACTGCGGAGATGGTGGCCTCCACTTTGATAAGCACCACTATGATCTTGTCAAAACTCTAAGTACCTTTAGCCAATACCCAATGACACCTCAAGATGGAAAATTTTCCACTATGGCTAAAGACTCAAGAATCAAATATTTGGAAGATTTGGTAGTAAATATTGGGTATGACACAACCAATGTTCAAGATGTGGAGGAGATTTTGAAGAAAAATAATGCTGACACAATAGCCCTTAGAAAACAACTTAAAATTTTAGCAACAAATGACCCCTTGGCAAAGGGTATTGAAGAAAATAAGTCATAGAAGGTTGAGTTAATAAATCTATCATGGAATAGTCTGCCAAAATCAAGAAAATGGAGACAGAGATGGAGAAGTTGTTGAAGGAGAAAGAAGAGGAAGCCCATGTGGCACTCTTCCCATTGGAATTTGTGCCCATTTCATCAATTCCATCATTTGTTCCAGCAATTGCTGGGTCATCTAGTGGGACAGATCAGCTTTCCAAGGCCATGGAAAGTATGACCCTCTAGTCACAAGAGATCAAGAAGTTGGAGGCATAGATATGCATCTTGAGGGATCAAAAGTCAGATCTGAAACCGCCCATGAAATAGCCAAAAAGCATATTTAAAGGTTGGAGAAGGCGGAAAAGGATTTTTCAGCCAGTAGCATTCTCAGCCAAATGAAACTGATCATCTGGGGAAGTATCATAGAGTCAGTGGATGAAATTTGGCACTCCATCCATATCATTTTTTAATAGAAATAGTTGATTAACAAGTGTAGGGTGGCTATTGCAAAATCCAATAAGGAGTTGGGAAATATGCCAACCACAACCCCCAAAATCATAAAGTTTCTGAACTCCAAAACTAGTTATGAGCTTGAGGTACTGGATGTGAAGGAGAGGACATAGACCATACTAGAAGTGAAAAGGGTCCTCACTAAGAGGAACTTGCTGAGACAGTTGGAGGAGAAGTGTCACGAATTAGAAGTGGCCATTGGCATATTTTTCAATAAAAATGAGCCCTTGAGGGCAAAATGGTTTCCTTCACTGTATGTAATTAATAACAAGCTGGTCCAGAAGGTATATTTCATGACCAAGATCAGGGAGAAAACTAAATACACCACAAAATTATCCAACATCCAAGGAAGCGTGACCTGGAAAGTTTTCATGGAACTCTTGAGCAATGACATCTTCATCCAACATGAATTGAAGCATGTTTTCCTCGGCAAGCCCACTTTTAGCAAATATATAGTGGTGGATGAAGTGTATCGGTAGGTCATAGGGACAATAATTCCAGTTAATAAAGAGTGGTCCAAATTATGCATGTACCAAGATTGAAGGGCACAATGGGCACATCAGCACAACCACTGATCAACTAAAAGTGCCAGCACCACATCATATTTAATGATCCAACAAAGTCGGTCCAAAAGGTGGAGCCAGGTGTCAAAGCCACTGATCGTTTCCTCTTCGTGACCACCTCAACCACTTTGTGCTTAATTTTGAATTCATGAAGATCCGCCGGAGTTAATACAACAAGTGGTCCTTTTCAGATATATTTTGTCTCCGCCATTGCATGGCAACACTTGTCTAATTTTTGTCTTAGTTGTAATTAATGAAAGGTTGCCAAAGTAGATATGGAAATAGATGTATTTATCAGTTAAATACTGCATGTATTGGAAGTATTAGGGGTTGGACCCTGCATTGTAAGAACCAATTGTATAGTAGCGCTGCAATTTTCTGATGTTGGGCATCAATAATAAGAGACCGTTTTACTGGATACTTGAGATGTGTTATATGGTGATGTTTTTTCTTTGTGTATCAAATGTTTCCATTGTTTCCTTATTGTGCATCATATTTATCTAATTGTAAAGCATAAATTTTAGATTAAGATTTGTTGTTAGAGCACCTTAATTCTATCTATGTTTACCATCTGAATGTTTTCTTCTGAAGTATGGTTAGTGAATTCTTAACTTCTATTTAACCACTACTGAACATTATCATTACATCCACCTCATAATTCACAATGTCTCAAATATCAAATTATCATAGTTAGCTTTCCCTATGATGCTCTTGAAACGTTTATGCAACAAACCAACCTTTTACAACTCCATAGCCCAATGGATTAGTTTCAATAGAACTGCTCCTCCAACCAGCAAAATCAATCAAAAAAAATAATTATCATAATCAATGTAACTAGCCTAACATCAGCATTCATAACATAAAGATAAAATTAAATCATAAATAGAGAGAGCCCTCTCTGAGTCTAGGAAGGCTAGGTCCTAGATTCCAAAGTTGTTTGATGTTGTCCTTTATAAGTTACTCTTTCCAATATTATAAATTATAGAGCCATAACATAATGGCGACCATACTGGGGAATTATTGAAAATCTTAACATTTCATTCGAACTCATAAACCCCAATCAACACACTATATGGTAAAGTACTTTCCAAGATTGGGTTTTTATATTTTTGCAAATTGTTGGCTCAAAAAGGTGTCTGTTAAAGGTAACCTTAATGCTTCACATTAATCATCAACCCAGGTAAAGTCTATTTATTTCAAGAGTGCAAGAAAAGTATATGTGAGTGAAATCAGAGGTCAACTACTCTAGATCGTTGTATGAAACACTATCTAATTCTCGAAGTTCAATCAATCAATTTCAAAGTAGAATATGAAATACTTCACACCAATCAAAGAATGAAACTCTAGTCTTATCTTATGCAGACAGTAAACACTCAATGCTGAAATTAAATATATTTTCAATTGAACAACAAGATTAATAAATTTAACAGCAATAGAAAAGGAATACTTAATGTTACACCATTTTTTGGTCATCTAACTTATTATTATTAGATGGACCCAAGTACACCATGTAAGACCAATTTTACCCTAAGTAAAATTTCTTTCACTATGAAAATAACTTAGTAAACCACCTTTATTAAGTTGTTTATGGTCTAAACAGGAAACCCCATGAGGAAATATTAAATAAATCTACATTTTTTTTATTTTCCTCAAGGAATAATTGGTCAAACAAAAGTTTAATTAATATTCCTGGTCATATTTAACCCAAAATAGGGAAATTAATTAGATAAATCATTATTTATCTTTTTTTTTCTAGGAATAATTATTTAAACCTTATTTAAATCATAATCTTTGTTAAATATGACTATATCACCCATAAATAATTAAATAAATCATTATTTATTTGATTATTACTCAACCAAATCCTTAAAATGATAAATAAATCATTCATTTATTTATTATTTACAAATAAAGGGATTTGACCCAAGTTAAATTCCTTTTCCTTCCAACAAATATAATAAAATATTCCATAAAAGTTTGATCTTGATTTGGTTAATAATATTTTAATTATGCATGGTAATATCTAGACTAACTCAATATTTTGTTATAAATAGAAGGGTTTTTCCATTCATTCATTACATTTTGTTGCCTAAAGATCACTCTAGATCTATACTTTTGGTCTGACTTTGATCCATCATCATTGTCATATTTTGTTACCATTTTTGTCTGGGTTTTCTACACTATCAAGAGAGAGGGATTTTATATCTGAAGTGTTGAGGACTTACAAGAAGCCATCCCATTGAGGAGAACTGGTAACACCATTCTGTGTTTTCCTCCCAAGTGCCATTAATATGAAATTCATTCAACATATTCTTGTCTTGTCTATTGGATGCATGGAGTAAATCTTGTTTTTTCTACTGCTTAATGTCTTTTGATGCATAGATCTAGATTTTTTGCAGCATTTATCTTGATCACCTAACTGCATATCTGAGGATATTGGCAACCATCTTTAGTGTTAGGGTTGTTTGTTATGCATAGCTAAAGTGGTCTTTTTTCGTACACTTGGAATTAAGATTCATACTAACACAATAAACTAAAAAACAATTAATATTTTGCAAGGGAATTATCTATAATTCAATTAATAACAACCATAAAAATTGAACAACAAACCATATATTCACACTTTCAATGGAAAAACACAAGAAATAAAAATGTGCAGAATTGAACAACAACTACTTAACCATGTTGAAATAAATATAATGAATGTAAAAATGTCACTCATCAGTAAAGGAATATTAATGATAAATTCAACCTATTTGAAAAAGAATTGTAACACACCACACTTGTGATTACTGAATTTAATTATAATTCTACAAAGCGTAAACAATAACTAAATTGTGAGAATCAATAGATAAACATATAACACAAAATAGTAGGAGAACTCCCAAGGACCAGGCCCATAGCCTCCATAATTCTTTTGCCAAGAAATAATCAGATCCAACTTATAATGAAAATGCTAACTCTTTCATTAATTAATAGAACAGATACATTATCATGAATTCACAGGCTCTGTCTAAATAAAATGTTTATTACATAAAATTACAATACACAGAAAAAACTCTATTTTTTCTCTTTCACCTACAACCTTTTATAACTCAAGGAGAAACAAAACAGAGAATAACGAATCCTCAGGATCAGGAGATCCTAAGGCTTTGTAGTCATCAGTAAAAATGCTTCAAATATAGTCGTGTCTTTTCATCTCTTGCTGATTTTCAGGAACCAGACGCGATTGCATTTTCTTTTCTTGACTGTTGTTTTTTGGTCATTTGGTCAACATTTAGTTTGTTCGGATTCCATATCAATAAAGACAACAAAGTTAGTTTTTATACAATTAAAGACATTATTTATTAATAATTCATTTTACCCTACTTTTACATTATTCTCCTTCAATTTATTTCTAAAATTAAGGAAAACATATAAAAGTTAATAATAAATCACGCTAAAGATAGGGGTTAAATCTACCTTTTTCTCAACCCAACATATTCCCCTTCTTTCCTTTTTGGATGTCCTCACGAAAATAGATGATTTAGATGTATTTGAGTTAGGGAATGGATAGGATATACCTCTTCCTTCTAAAGTGATGCATAATCATGATGGTAGTCTTCAGGAGTATACCGTATGATGTGGCATCTATATCTGCATCCTATCCATGTAGGACCCATATTTAAAATTAGATTACTATATAGATGAAAATGACAAGTAACAACTTTAAAATTCTTGTAAAAAAATGGCTCTCTCATTAGGGGAATTTTGAGGTATAAAATGGGCCTCCTAAGGAAATTATAAAATAAGTGTGTAAATAATAAAATAATATATGATTACATCATCAAATTTTAGAGGGAAAAAGGAAAAAAGTATTTTTTCAACTCGTATTTTCAACTTATCTCCTAAAATTTTTACTCAAATTTCGAGCGGGAGTACTCGTTGGATGAAAAATATAATTCCTCATCCAAGGAGTACCCATGTTGCATACTTTTGATAGACCCTGCTACACGAAAATGAGAAATACATGTAAAACGTGATTTCAAACACGTTTTTTCATGTATTTCTCATTTTTCGTGTAGCAGGGTCCATCTAAAGTATGCAACATGGGTACTTCTTGGATGAGGAATTAAATTTTGCATCTAGTGAGTACTCCTGCTCGAAATTTGAGTTGAAAATTTGGGAGATAAGTTGAAGATATGAGTTGAAAAAGTAGTTTTATTATTTTAATATTTTTTAATATTTTTGTTCTTTTACTTAAAAAATGGTGAATCATCCCCCATGGTTGACATCATTATCTTGAATCCTATTGGTTCTTATAAATTTTATTTTGGTTGTGCATTTTTCGTAGGAGACCCATTTTAGACCTCAAAATTTCCCTAATGATTCTTAACGTAATTGGTAGAGGCTTGCCATCTTTGTTTAGCTACGAATAAAGCTTCCTCTTGAATATCGTAGAAGTATATTTTCCCACCCTATACAATATATTTTGAATTGGCCCCAGCTTGGCTATCGCTCCTCATTTCATAAACCTCTAATGTTGAATGAATAAATGTAGGGGTTTTGTAGGTTCCCCTATGACCCATAAATCTAGCCCATGTTCTCTTTTCTAGAAAATATTGTAGGCATTAGCCCAGCTAATATTTTTTTTAGTAAAATACAGAAAATATTGAAATTGAATGTCCCCAATGAAGCGACTGGGGTTACTATCTCTATCATCTTCTAAAAATAAATTGTGCAAGTACATTTCTCACAAAAGGTGTTTGACCTGTTCATCCTAATCACTATAACATTGGAAAAATTCTTCAATGGATTTAAATGTAATAGGCTTCCCTAATCTAACAGCTTTGATCTTCAATAGCAAATACCTTTCCACTAGAAATAATGCATAATTGGTGATCGATGCTATGCAAGATAACACATCTGAGTAAAGAGAAAAAAAAACACTGGTTTTTTTTCTTAGATTGTTCTAGTTGATCATGTGCCCTTTTCACTTTTACTCTTTCTTCCCTAAGTTGGGCAAAGGTCTCATCTTCTGTTGCAGTAAGGTCAGTAAATATTTTTAGTAATGCCTGATGTTCTTGTAAAGGCACTACTTATTTCCGATACTGGGCCAATTCTTGCTGCATTTGGGTCAATTCATTGTGAGGGTTTTGATTAGTAGATCTTTGTAAGAAAGGGGTATTCAATTTTCTTTGTCTTCTGTAGGTATCAAATCAGTTTGCATAGTGACTTTAGCAGCATCTATCTTTTGTGTGAGAAAATATGTTTGGGTTTCCATGGTATCTAATTCCTTTTTAGGCTTCTAGACTTTATCTGCCTCCTTTAACAATTATTTTAAATGTTTCACTGTTTTTCTCAATTTTCTTTATTTCCTACGCATTTTTCTCAACATAGCCCAAGTTGATTTTTTCTTCAAAGGGGTTCTGGCAGGGGAAGGTGGAACAACAAATTTAGGTTTAGGAAGGGTTGTGCCAGCATTACGATTATAATTTAATGAGATAATTTTTTCTTCAGGCACTAAAGAGGTTGTGTCAACATTGATATCTTAGCTAGGTGGAGCAATATTTTCTTCAGGTGTTAGAGGATTTGTATCAACATTTGTGTCCTGGTCTAATAAAACAATATCCCCTGACTGATTTCTAGACTTTGATGCTCTCTCTATTAGGTCTTCCTTATTCAAAAATTCATTATCAGAGGGAGATAAATCCCTTAAATCCTACAATTCATCAGTGGAAGGTAGGATTTCAGTGTGACCATAATTGCCAGTAGAGGCAAACTGGTTTGAAAGATCCCTTTGCTCCTCAATTTGTTCAAATGGGCTTCTAGCTTGACAAGATGCTCTCCTCTGTTATAATACTTGTGCTATTTCCTCATCATAACCATGTAAAGGTGCATTTTGAGGGCTCACAGGGGTCTATAGGATGGATGGCCCTGTTTCTTCTAGAAATGTTGAGATATATCATTAATGTTTTATTCTTTCAAACCATCTTTGTTTTACTAGACTTGAGGTCGAGACACGGGTTCTCTTCCCTCTAGCTTTATTAGGGATTGGTAAGTCTATTTTTGGACATTCAATTTCTGCTCTATCAGGGTTTCCTTCAGGGGCAGGTAGGGTGGGATTGAAAAATTTATCCCATGCTAACTGATGTTTTTTTAAGTCATGAACAATAATAAATTTTATTAGGCCATGATGGCTAACAACTGCCTGAGGGTTTTTGCCTTTCCTAACCTGAACAACAATGTCATGCAATATAGAACTCAAGAAAAAAGGTAAATTAACTGAAATATTTTGTTTGAGTACAGCTAACAGATTGAGTTGACAAGACTTTACCATGTCCTAGCGTCCGTCACATGTGATATACCTTTGGATGATGACTGCTAGTTCTCGCCAAGGTTGCTTCAAAGATGCAGGGTCCATACCTTTTCCTTTTCATACCAATTGTTCATCTGGGTGCTAATATATTGAAACTACTTCTTGTATGAGGACATGTTTATCATTCCACTTTTTCCCTTCCATTGGAAGTCCAAAAACCTCAACAATTGCTTCTTCGGAGACTGGTATAATTATTCCTTTAAATATGGTGTGCCCTTCCTACAAGTTCTGCAAGAATTCAATTGCTCTCTTCGTGTTGAACCCTTGTAGCTTGTCCATATATGAAATCCAACTAGATTGTTGGAGAATAGTGTGAGCCAATTCAGTAACTTGAAATTTTATGGGTTCATTGTGAAGAGAATTTCCACCCATAGTTATTGTTTTTTCAGAACTGATTTCTTCACCCTTCTGCATGCGCTTTTCTCAGCTATGTTAGTTAAAAAATACAATACAAACACTACATGCAGCTCTTATAAAATTTATTATTAGAAATGTGACTCCATGAAGTTAATGCAATGATTCTATTGTCTAATCAGCCTATTTGAACAAAGTCTCATAATTAATTCACATCCTTGTTTATTATAGTATTCGTACCCCCTCCACTGAGAGAAGGGCGTCCATGACCTTTAAGCACAAGAAAAGAGGAACAGTGGCAGAAATCATAAATGCACATGAAATAGAAGTCGAAGGCTGGAAATCATAACAAATGTAAATAAGGTGGAAGTTGCGAAAATGGGAGAAAAGGAGAGGAGTAATTATTATGAAAATATTTCCCATTTTGACGGCATAATATGATGCTAGCATGACAGGTGACAGATTATGACAGATGTTGTTATCACTTAAATCGGTATAATCAAGATAAGCCATCCAAAATCAAAGTTGATTATGCATATAGGTTATTATAATGATAAAAATTATTCAAAAAATAGATTTCACTTCAGGAATGGATCAATAGGCTATAGGGCATGTAAAATAATTGGTTGTTTGTAAAAAATACTCCAATAACACAAGCAGAGCCACTACTACCAGCAATCATCCATAGTCTTGACAGGGTTGTTGTTTTAACCCAAAAAATGAGCTAGAATCCTCTATTTAAAAGTAGACACTTTGTGTGTTTTGTGGAGAGACCACTATGCTAGTGTGGTGGCCAGATATTCATAGTGCCATTCAGAGGGATTTAACAGAGTGATCAAGTCATCTCCTAATGAGACCTCTTGTCGTTCAAGCAATTTTAGCTATCAAGAAGGTCACTACCCTAGTGTGGTGGCCATTGTGGGAATGTCACCTATTATATCCTCATGATCATGGTAGGTTGGATCGTAATGAGATGCCCTATCCTCTCTTTCTTTCTTTTTTTTTAAATTCACATAGAAATATATTTTCTTTTAGTATAAATGGAGGGAGTTTCATTAACTCCTTAAGACTTAGCGATGGTGTAAGAAGTAAAAAGAATTCCAATACAAATGATGCCCTTATTCCTATATCCTCGTGATAAAGAGAATTACCACTTGAGAGTGCAAACATATAAACCATCATAAAACTATGATAATGTATTGTGTGATAATATGCCTGAACAAGAGGTATCCAACCATTCATTATATAGATAAATCGTTTCAGTTTCCAAAGTAAAGATAGCCATCAAAATTTCAAAAAAACATAATATTACTAATATTACTACTTTTCCCTTCTTTAGGTGAAAATTCCTCATTCAATAAAATGGTTTTTATGGAAAGAATGTGTAAAGGAAGAGTGGATATTAAAAGGAAATCATCAAAAGACAAAAGGAAAAATTTTTCTACTTTGAACAACAAATTTTGTAAAAACAAACAACAACAAGAATGTAGTTGTGCAATTGGTTCGAACAACAGATGTTCAATTGATTGAACAACAACTGTTCAATGGATTGAACAACAAAATGAATTTTCTTTTAAGATAAAATGCTAAAAAAAATAGTTGTTCAATTGGATCAAACAATAGTTGTTCAATCGATTGAACAAAAACTATTTAATGGATTGAACAACAAAAATATTAATAAAAAACACGTTGAAAATAGATGTTCATTTGGTTTGACCAAAAACTGTTCAATGAAATGAGAAATAGTTGTTCAATCAATTGAACAATGGTTGTTCATTTTTTTGAACAGCAAAAAAAACCAAAAACACATGAAAGGAAAAAATGCAACTGTTCATTTTCTTTCGACAACAGTTCTTCAATTGATTGAACAATAGTTGTTCAATTGATTTGAATAGAAGAAAAACAATCAGAAGAGAAAGAAATGGAATTCTTTTATACAATGATGAAAAAACTATAAATTACAATAAAATGTAGGAAGCATATATACATTATTTACAAATAAAGAAGTAACACATTTTTATGAAGTTGAAGCTACCGGGTCATTATTCCCTACAGCTAAAATTTGGATAGTGGGATCGTCACACACCTGTTGGCAGAAATACGCTTTTGTGAGTGGCTTATAATAGAGGCACACTCGGTGCCTATTGACTCGAAAGGTAGAATCGGATCCATATATGGTGGTCAAGGTAATGATACTGTTGTAGTGCACTTCAAGAATTTTATATGGCTCGAGCCACCTTGTTTTTAATTTACCTGAGAAGTCTTGGAAACTAGAGTTGTAGAGGAGTGCCTAATATCATTTTTGTAACTTCCTATTTTTGATGAGTCTGTCGTGCCACTTAGCTCGTTGTTGCTAAATAATTGCAGTTCATTGTAGAGCAAGTAGTCGTGCTTCATCTAATTCGTTTATCTATTGAAGTCTTTTAACTAGGGCCTGTGTCAAATACACCTCCACTTCCTGGGATGTTCTAAGAGTCTTTATCTCAAATTCAATAGGAAAAATTGGTTCCTTTCCAAATACTGGGTGGTACGAAGAATATCTTGTAGTGTTTTTCCTGTTAGAAAATTATATGTTACAAAGAAATTCAACACATAAAATATGCAGAAACAAAAACATAGGAAAAACACATAAAACCAGAGAGACATAGATATTCGTGGTTCACCCAGTTTGGGCTACGTCCATCCTGAATGGCCAGTCCTTCCTTTCTATTATCCAGCAAAATGAACGGACACAACCTACAACACATCCGCTGTAATATCCTATGTTCTCTCTCATAGTCTCCCTATTTGTTTCTCACTCCGAGAATACACATACCATACATATCCGCAATACAATACCCTCAAACAAAATGAGGGGCTACCTTCTAGGGTGAAAAACCATAAATTAAGCATAACTTCTACCAGGTCATCCGCCTAATGGACGACCCAGATTGACTAGAAATTACAATACTTTTACAAGGAAATTTTACCCATGTTTTTAGCTTCAGAGGCGCTTGCCCCAAAACACCCTGCCCCCTGGACCCCCCAAGCTAAGTTTAACTACAGGTGACATTGTCGCCCGGTTAGTGCAAGGGTCCAATGTTGTGATACAAAATAAAGAAGATAATCAGGCTCCACACTCAACAATATCCCACTTGGAGACTGATTGTATAAACTACACCGCTACTTCATTTGTTGGACAATGACTCCACTTTGGACCTAGTTGTTTCTCATCTTCATCATCATACTTGAAGACCAATTGAAATTGAGCATAATATCAGTTTCTCCCTGGTTACAACTTTTTTTAGCATATCTGTAGGATTCTGGCTAGTGTGTATCTTTTCCAGCTTCAATTTTCCATCTTCCAACAATGATCGTATGAAATGTTACTTGAGTTGTATGTGCTTAGTCCTGGAATGAAATGTTGAGTTATTTGCAAGATGAATGGCACTTTGGCTATCATTGTATAACGTCCATATCATGCTTATTACCCAATTCATCCATAAACCTTTGTAACCAAATCATTTCTTTACTAGCCACTGTAGCAGCAACATACTCTGCTTCTATTGTTGAAAGTGCAATAACACTTTGGATTTTTGAAACCCAACTAACTGTTGTTCCACCTACATTAAATACACACCCTGTATTTCTCCTCCTATTATCTCTGTCACCTTCCATATCTGCATCAACATATCCCTGTAGAGCAATGTTTGAACCACCAAAGCATAATGCTTGATTTGTGATACCTCTCAAATATCTGAGAATCTCTTTCACTGCCATCCAATGTTCTTTTCCTGGATTGTTCATGTACCTGCTTACAATTCCCACTACATGTGTAATATCATGCCTTATGCAAACCATTGCATACATTAAGCTTCCAACCGTTGATGCGTATGAAACTTAAGACATATAATCCATTTATTCTTAGGTCTTGGGTCACATCTCCTTACTAAGTTTGAAATGGATAGAAAAAGGTGTACTAACTGGTTTTTCATTCTGCATATTAAATCCTTTCAACACCTTTTGTATGTACTCATTCTGGGACAATGCTAATTTGTGATTTTTCTTGTCTCTAGTTATTCTCATACCAAGGATTTGTTTTGTAGTTCCCAAATCCTTCATTGCAAATGAATTTCTAATTTATTTTTTTAGCACATTTATTTCCTACATGTTAGACCCTATAACAAGCATGTCATATATATACAATATCAACATAATATAGCTACCATCATTTTTCTTTTTCCGATAAACATAATGATTAGAGTGACATCTAGTATAACCTTGTTCAGACATAAGCCTGTAAAATTTTAGATACCATTCCCTTGGAGCCTGTTTTAAGCCATACAAGCTCTTCTTTAACTTGCACACTAATTTTTCTTTCCCTTTGACCTCATATCATTCTGGTTGCTACATATAGGTCTCTTCCTCCAAATCTCAATGGAGAAATATTGTCTTTACATCTAACTATTCAAGATTAAAATATTCTGTTGCTACAAGACTTAAAATAGTTCTCACTAAAGTAATATTAACAATAGGAGAGAATATTTCATCAAAATCAATTCCTTTCTTCTCTTGTAGCTCCTAGAGACAGCCTTGAGTTGTATTAAGACTAGTGCCTAGGACATCTTATATGCAAGGAGCATATGACTCAACTGATTGGAGTTGACAATGTTAGGCTCTCATGATATAATCACTCAGATGAATGGTTTTAATGAGGGTGAAACCAAGACCCCAAAGTTAAAGACAACAACTATGAAAATTGAAGAAACTAAGTACAAAATTCAATAGATAAATGCATCAGACAACTTTAAGACAGAATGTTCTAAAGGGGGCCAATTTCTAAGATGAACACATAGATATCAAGTAATATGTGGGCAATGAAAGTGGCAGAAGATGTAGTGTGATGTTCACTATAACTTGGCTTATTCAAGGATAAGAATCCATATATACTGGGCCTATGCAGAGATAATAATCAATCTACTTGGACAAGTTCAAAAATAAGAATCCATTGTAGTTAACATCAGAAGAAAGGTGGAAGATATGGAAAATGAAACAAAGTACCCTACCTAAGCCTATTTAAAGTGATGTGTATGAATAAATATGAGTACCTGTTATGATAAATTCACAATTACATGTAGGAGCACTCGCATTCTAGAGCATCAGATACAAGAAATGTGGAGAGATATGAAATGAACATTTGTATTAAAATCACATAGAAGAGTTACAAACTGTGAATCACTCAGAGCGGAATCCAAAATTCCAACAAAGCTTCTTATTACTGAGTCCCTACGGCATCTTCAGCATCAACTATCAAAATTCATACAACATACATAAAGAACACTTGAACTAGTGAGTCCTTTGGAAAATCTGGAACCTTTTCTTAGTGTTTGCTTCCTTCTTTTATAACCTCTGATTCCTGTGCGAGAGAAGATATTTTCGGGAAAATATTTCCCCCCGTGATGGTATGCTGTTGCAGGTCTAAATCAAAAACAGAACTGATGATGAGGTAAAACTACCTCTCATCATCTTACAATGTAGGCCTCAAGCCATTTCTAACTGAAATGCAAACAATATGCTAACTAGGAGTAAAAACTGCAAAAGTGAAATAAGGATTTCACCTGAAATGACAAAGTGAAAAGAGCATAAGGAAAAAAAATCCACGTGGGCCCAGTCATGCATAATCATCGTTGTTTGGTGAGGTGGAGCTCCTGCTACTGCTAGCGAAGGCAATACCGTTATTCGTGGGAAGGAATGGCCTTCTGTACTGGAGGGTGCGGTGCTGCTAGTAGTGGCTGAGTGCGTCTTCTGTTGATCAGTGTGTTTAGGCCTTTAAAATCTGATTGGGGCCCATCGATATTGATTTAAGGCCTTATTTAACCATAATTTGCTTTAAAACTGAGTCTTTGTCTTCAATCTGTGGGTTAAGCTTTTAATTTTCTGAGTTGGACCCTTAGCCTTTTTTCTTTTGCTGATAGGTACTTTCTTTGTGCACTAGAGGGTTTCGCTGTGTAACCAATTCTTATGAAACAATTGGTCAAAACGTGGTAATTAACCCTTTATGTCCCCCTTTTTCCTTTGATCAGGCCATCTTAGGATTTTCACCCTCCGCCTTGAACCACTGTGATTGGCTATGGAATGGACCACATACTTAAAAATGTCATGAAAAACCTGCATAGACAGCAAACCAAATTAAATAAATCCTGTGATGAGTGGTTGACTGCTTCAAAAGGCTCAGGTGAAGACAAAGGAGCAGTGTGGAGGAAAGAAATGCAGCAGAGGCATTTCTGTGGCAAAAATAGCATTTAAATGTGATTTGGTGTGAAATCATGTAGAAGGTGGTTTTGCAGAAAAATGGAGTGGTTTTCATGCGGAGTTAAAGTGATAAGCAATAATGGGCCAAATGAACATGATACTGCTAGGTGGGCGACGCGTGTCTTTACAAAAATTCCCATTTCGCATGGAAACAACACGATCATGTTGTTTGATGAAATGAACATGAAAATGAATGAGAGCCGTCTGATCTAGGCAATCCATATCAATGGCTGCAGATGAACACGAGGGTCATACTTGTGCGATCGGGTGGGACCGACGATGACGTCAGCAACCTTGTCGTGTACCGAGACGATCAGTTGTGGGGTTATAAAGCGAGAGTGATTTGGGCCATTGGATCATGATGGAGATCAACGGAAGGGATCAACTACGGGGACACTTGGGGGTACAAATAAAATTCTTGGTTTGTGCCCCCGCAATGAATATGGACCGTTAGATGGAGATTTACCATAGTCAAAGGAGTCAACTATGGGGGCACTAAGGAGTATGGGCCACTATGGTCGGGGTCCCTCATAGTGAATATGTGTCATCGATCAGGGTTGATCAGACGGTGGAGATGCGATTAGGAAATCGAATTGGCGAGGGAAAAAAGGTTTGGGAAGTGACAAAGGGAATTTCTAATGTGCGATGCTGATGGGAAGGTGAATGGCGATGGAGCAGAGACCATTGGATATGGGATAGATCAAAAGTTGGGATTACATCGGGGGATCGGCATATCGACAGAAAAATATAGCAGGCGGATGGAAACGGGGAAGAGCGATGCGCAATGTGGGATGGAGCGATGATCGTTGGATCTACGGAAGGAGATCAATGGTTAGAATCACATCGAGGTATCGCACATTGGTGGAAAAATATAAAAGGTGGATGGAAACAGCGATGTGCAATGTGTGATGGATGGGGGTTGCGTGATGGACCGACAACTGTTAGATCTGTGGAAGGAGATCAATGGTTCAGATAGCGTCGGAGTCTCGCACATCGGCGGAACAAGAGCTCAGGGACCAAGAACTTGGATGAAGAAAAGTGCGATGTGTGACAGGAAGGTGATGCACGATGGCCATGGGATATGTGGAGATCGATAGTCAATATCTCTTCGGTATAGATGGACCTCAATGATGAATCAAAAGGGAAAATGAATGGATTTGGAAATCAGCGAAGTCTGACAGCCGAAAAGGGCTTGAGGACTTTTAGTCGTCGGTCATAAAACAGGGTTATATGAGAAATGAGGGCTGAGGGCTTAAGCCAAAAGGTGCTTAGAGGCCCAATATGTTAAGATGACCGTTTTCAAAGTGGAAAGGTGGATTTTAGCCCTTTCAAGGGTTCCGATATGTGGAAAAGGGGCTTTTGAAAGTCTCTGTGGTCCTTGTTATTTTTGCTTTGTAGAATGAGATTTTTATCATTAGATATCCCAGCTCAATGGGGGATGTCATAACAACATTGGCTTCACTTGAGGATGACTCATTTTTCCTTGAACACGTCGAGAACTACGTAGACCATCTGTTAGCCTCCTTGTTATGAACACAGTCTCCTTGATGCCTTCTCTTCTTTCTTCATGATAAATCAAAACATCAAAAATAGAAATAAAAGCAACTGAATAGCATACAATATCATAGAGCAGATATTTTGGCCTGAATCAATACTGGAAAAAGGGTTTTAAGAATTTCCCATTCACAGAGGCTTCAAGTATATCACCCTGCAAATTTTCCAGTCTGAAATTATTGTTTCCTCCGATTTCTGCAACTTTGAAAGGTTCGAACCATAGAGGATCGAACTTTCCATGCTTTCCTTTCTCAGCCCTTCTTATGTCTCATCTTAGCACCAGATCTCTGACCTCCATCTCTTTACCTTTAGCATGCTAATAAAACAGGTATTTCATTTTCTCTTGGTATTTAGTTAGCCTCTGATTTACTTGACTTCGAGTCTCCTCTAGCTCTACTAACTGATTCATCTTTCTGGTGAAATCGGTTGGTTCCTCTTGGATATCCTGCATGAACCTAGCCATAGGTAAGGCCAACTGTATCGGGAAAACTGATGCACTACCATAGACCATCTCATATGGGGATTTTCCTGTTGACCTCTTACTAGTGATTCTATTTGCCCATAGCACGAACTTAAGTTGTGAATCCTAATTATTCTGATTATCATTTATGGCCTTTTTTAATGCCCTTACCAAAGTTTTGTTTGAAGATTCTTCCAATCCATTTTCTTATGGGTACTATGCAGTAGAGTGCCCTAATACAATATTATATTTTTGGCAAAAATTGATAAATTTGGCAGACTTAAAAGCATGAGCATTATCTGTGACAATCTTAGCAGGACAGCCAAACCTTGAGATAATTTTATCTTCTAGAAACTTGATCACAATTGGTTGTAGCATTCCTTGCTGGCACAACATCTACCCATTTAGTGAAGTAATCAGTGGCTATTAATATCCACTTGTGTTGCCTGCTTGAGGCAGGATGAATTTCGCCGATGAAATCAATTCCCAACTACTGGAAAGGTTCTTATATGTGCACTGGGATCATAGGCAAAGGTGCGAACTTCTACCTTTCATCAAACTTCTGATATTTTCCATAGGCCTTACCCGAGCAAAAACATCTCCGAAAAGTTTGGGCTAGAAAAAGCATGCTTTCATAATTTTGTTTGTCATAGCCATCTAGCTGTAATGGCCACCACATATGCCCTCATGGAATTCTACTATCACTTCTTCTACTTCACTCTCCGTGAGACATAAAAGTAGTATGCCCGATGGGTCTCTCCAGTATAAATGGCCATTTTCTACGATGAACTTCTGAAATTTTAGCCTCAGCGCTCTATACTTTGTCTTGTCGCAGCTTGGAGGACATCTTAGAGTCAAAATGTACTCTACAATTTCTTTGTACCATGGACTAAGAAGGTACTTCATATGGGTCTTTTGTGTAGCAGTTTATATCCCACAGTGCTCATCTACTCTCCCAGACTCTTCATTGGCCACCATAGATAAATTTATCTGTAAAGCCTGGCAGTTTGATTTGGAAAGGATCTCAGCTAATCACTATCCCTTTATTAGCCTAGTGGGGCGTATATCCAACTCATACTCCTCTATTTTGGCTATCCATTTGCCTATCTTTCCTTCACTATCTCCCTGAATCAAGATGTCTTTTATAGCTGCTCTGGGTACAAATGCAGTTATAGCTAACTGCAATACATACATTCGAAAAGCCTTCAGGGCTTTGACCAATGCATAAGCCTGTTTCTCTAGGATGTTATATTTTAGCTCAGCGTCGCGAAGCACTTGGCTGAAGAAGGCGATAGGTTTCTCTTGCCCCTCCTCATTCTTCTACAATAATATTGTTGCGACAGTGTGGGGGGATGCAAATGAAAATATCATGAAGGGTTTCACGTAATATGGTTTGGCCAACACTGGGGCTTCTGCGAAAGAATTTTTTATTCTATTAAAATCTTCCTATGACTCAGTATTCCATTTTAATTCATTATCCTTCTTCAGCATCTAAATTATTTATAGGACTATCTCTGCATAGTTCAGTATGAATCTTCTCAGGAAGTTGATACGTCCAAGAAAGACTTGGACCTCTTTCTTGTTTCTAGGCAAGGATATACCATTAATGACTTCTACCCTCTTTGGGTCAATTTTCACCCCTGGCTTTGTTACAATATGCCCCAACAATTTACCCTCCTCTAAATAAAACATAGACTTTTGAGGGTTTAAGGACAATCCATACCTGCGGCACTTTTCAAAGGTTCTACGCAAGTGCTCTATATGTTCAACATCATCCTTTGAGAAGACTGTGATGTCATCCAGGTAGACCACCATGAATTTGTCTTGTTCCCCCACAAACACAATATCCATAGCCCTTTGAAATGTAGCCCCCGCATTGATCAATCCAAACGACATTCGAGCATACATAAACATTCCCCAAGAAGTGGTGAACGTCGTCTTGTTTTGATCCTCCGGAAGCATTGCTACTTGATTATACCTAGAAAAGCCATCCATCATAGAAATTCGCGAAGCTCCTACCACCTTCTGCAATATATGGTCCATCTTGGGTAGTGGGTAATTGTCTTTCAAAGATGATCTGTTCAGATTTTGAAAGTCAACACATAATCTTATTTCTCCATTCTTCTTTTGAACTGGGACCAAGTTAGCCACCCATTTAGAATATCTCAATGGCTCAATAATCTTAGCCTTCAGCATTTTCTTGATTTCTTTTTCTATGGAAGGAAGGAGTAAAGGATTGATCTGCCTTAATTTCTATTTGTGTGGCCTATCATCTCCCTTTAATGGAACCTTGTGCTAGATAATGCTAATGTCAAAGGTCTTCAAATCTTTATAGGACCAAGAAAAAATGTCTTTATATGTTTGAAACAGCTTCTGATATTGCTCTTTGTATTCTTCAGGTACTTTATTAGACAATTTCACAAGATTGGGATCGACCTCTATGCCGAGGTTCAAGTCTTCTACCTGATTTTCTTCAACAACCTTACTTGGCTGGACGAGGAAATCATTCCTATCAAATATTATCTCCAGGGGGACCAGTCCTCTGGGTATCATACTCCCTTTAAGCTGCAGCACCTTGTGCCCAGCCATGGTAGCTTGCCACTTGTTCTAAGGAAGGTCCCCTGTCTCCTCCTCACTAGCATCTATGTCCATATTGGAGAATTCCCCAACAGTCTCCATGAATCTTCTTACTTGATCTTCATCTTCAAACACCCGCTAGTGCTTGAAATTTTCAGGGACGGAGGGATAATAGCGAACTTATATTTTATACCTCAGGAGGGGGTTCTGAGGTGGCCTAAAAGTGCTTGTAGCTACTGTCAGAGATTTTTCCATTCTATTCTGGTATCTTGGCATGAATTGTATATTGAATGCTAAGAATAAATTATCTACCAAGTCCCATACCTCATTTCTGTATGCCCTCAATTGAGGGTGCTTAGCTTGACATTGATTTCTTACTTGTCTCACCACTAGTTATGAATCTCCCAGAACCTTCAAACTCTGGATATTCTTATTCTTTGATGTTAGTAGACCCAATAGGAATGCTTCATATTTAGTCACATTTTTCGTGGCTTCATACTCCAATTTGAAAGATAATGGGACCAGTTTCCCAGTAAGGGAAAACGGGAGAACCCCAGCTCCATTCCCTTCCTTTGAGTTTGCTCCATCAAAGTGCAAGGTCCAAATCCCACCTTCTTCATTACTTGAAGACTGCTCAGTCTTTACTTGACATAAAGATGGCTCCTACAAATAATCTTGGTCTTCTTCAAGCATTAGGCAAGAGAACTAACCTTCTTTGTTGTACACTGGTGAATTCACTGAATTATCAACTTTAGTGACCATCTTCACAAACCTTGTTTCCCAGTATAATCTCCTTCCTTGACCTCCAAACATAGGGATGGTCACATAGGTCAGGTCCAGCTTTATAGATCCTCTGATTTTTGTACCCCGTGATCTTGATAACAATATCCCAAACCGAGCTGGGATGTCGGCCACCACTATGCCCATTACTACACTCTTAGCTAGGATTTGGGCTAGATTTACCACCAAATCTTTGATCATCCCTGAGAATTTGACTCTCTTGGAATAAAAAGAGTATAGATATTTATATGGACGAGTGATCTACAGCCCCAATTGTTCCATCACTAACATAGGCAGGAGGTTATGGGATGCTCCAGAATCCAGCATACAATTATGCAATAATAGGTCTTGAATTACTAAGGAAACATAAAAGGGAGGGGTCACAGCATCTAGCTCCTCGACATGAGGACTGAACATGACCATAGGCCTTTCTTCTTGAAGTTTTAAACTATCTGGGATTGGGTCTGCTCCTTGAGGAAGCATGAAATAAGACACTTGATACTGTTAGACTGGCTATTTTAGTATTTTAGTCAGGGGGACTAGGATTTTAACTTTTTCTAGTTCTTTTTTAAGGTTAAAAGCGGAGGGAGACTTCTCTATGAGACCTTCCTTTTTCTCTTTACTCTCAACTGGACTTTAGGATAGATTTAAAATTTACATTTGGAGTAGAGGCCAACTTAGAAGAGGAAGGAATGGAGTCATCAGAATGTAAAGCCTCAGTTATAGGTCTCTTACCTTTATCTCTGACTTTCTAAACAGTTGTTTCCTTCTGAGGCCTCTCCTCTTCTTGTTCTTGTGTGCGTGTCCTCTTCCTAGAGGACCAGAAATAATATTTTTCTATGAAACTGTGCTTGTATGAAGTCTACAAATTGCTTACAATATCATCGATCTCTAGATCTTCGGCAGCACTTGTTTTTTATTCTTCTTCCTGCAAAGAAATCTCCACTCCTTCACTTTCTTGCATAGAAGACTCAAATTCATCACCATTTGAGTAAGCAAGACATTTATCATCTTGCCCATCAGGGATGTCTTCGGCAGGTCCGTCCATCTGCCCTTCCAGATACAACGGGGGCTATATGTGGTCTTGCTGCTCCTTCCAATCTCTTTGTAATATTTTCAAAGGAGGCTTTCTGTATTGAGGGTTATAACCCCTGTTCGGAGCAACTTGGAATGGATTGGAGGATGAGTTCTTTGCCTCGAGCTCAAGCTTCACCAGCTTGCCTGAAAGGTTCTTGATCATTTTATTCATCTCCTCGATTTTTTAATCTGCTACCTCTCTATCTTGATTAGAGGTAGATGCTTCTTCTTTCCCTCTGTGTCTAGCATCATGGTCCAGCCTCCCTCTAGATTTTCCTGTGGAAGCAATGTTAGCTTTGACTTCTAGTGCATTGGTCTGAGCCTGATCCAAAGTAGTAGACTTCCTTTCCCTTAGGGTGAAACCGAATTCTAACTCAAAGGCTGCTACAAACACCACTTTAGCAGCGACCTAGTGCAGCTTCATTTCTACAGGAAAGCTAGTATATGTTTTATTAAATCTCTTACTAAACTCGGATACATCTTCATTATGTCTCTTCTTTAAAGCATTAAATTCGGTAAGGCAGTATCCATAATCTTTCTTTTCTCCCCACTTCCTTGTGAATGCATTTTCCATTTCCTCCCAATTATTAATGGAGCAGTCCCCCAAGGTCTTGAAACATTTTCTGGCCTTTCCATCTAGGGTCTGGACAAACAATCTCAACACCACATCTAGATGTTCAACATTGAAATTTTCTGCGAAGGCACAGAAAACTTCCAGGTGTTTCTGAGCTTCAGTATCATTCTCTTCATTGAAACGAGGTGGGATCTTTAAATAATCCTGAGGCATGTCATTTAGGATTGAGGCAATGCCAGGGCGACATACTTGTTCTATAGGGAACCAGGAATAGCCATCGGAGTTTGTGGAGGTGGTGGAAGAGAAGTGTGCATGACAATGGGGATGTACTGAACAACAGCTTGAGGGGTTGATTGAAATGCTGGAATATGAGCAGTGGAAATATTTGTAACTTCTTTAACTTCTTCTACTTCAGGAGTGGGATGTAGAAAGGAACTTGTGGTATCTACATATTCAGCCTCATATTTTACTTCAATGTTTTCTAGGGAGGGGTTATCAGAAGTATAACCAAGGGTTCTTGCAATAGAATCATCTTGAGCTAATTGAGAGGAGGATGGAGAATCTTCCAGGGAGAATCTGGGAATATCTATATAGGCTGATTTTCTTTCTCTCCACCCTCTCTTGTGAAAAATATTCTCCAGTCAGACACTGAAGGTGTTCTCAACTGGGATGTATCTGACCTCAGGTGTGGCTTTCAGGAAGCCAGGACTACAAATAGATTTATCTTTTGAATGACAGTGGAGTCGCCAAGGTGAGGGAACTACAACTCACAACCTTTCCTGCTCACCTATTCTGAAGGGTGGATGAATATTTTTCGAAGCCCAGGGATTTAGTTCTTGAAATTCTTTCCTCGGAAATGGCGCCAGAAACATGTTGTAGCTCCTAGAGATAGCCTTGAGTTGTATAAAGACCAATGCCTAGGACATATTAAAAAGGAGCATATGACTTAATTGATTGGAGTTGACAATGTTAGGCTCTCATGCTATAATCACTCAGATGAATGGTTTTAATAAGGCTGGAACCAAGACCCCAAATTTAAACACAACAACTATGAAAACTATAGAAACTAAGTACAAAATTAAATAGATAAATGCATCAGATAGCTTTAAGACAAAATGTTGTAAAGGGGGCCGATTTCTAAAATGAACACACAGATATCAAGTAATGTGTGGGCGATGACAGTGGCAGAAGATGTAGTGTGATGTTCACTATAACTGGGCTTATTTAAGGATAAGAATCCATATATACTGGGCCTATGAAGAGATAAGAATCCATTTGAGTTAACATCAGAAGAAAGGTGGAAGAGATGGAAAATGAAAAAAAGTACCCCACCTGAGCCTATTTAAAGCGCTCTGTATGAGTAAATATGAGTACCTGTTATGATAAATTCACATTTACACATAGGAGCACTCGCATTCCAGAGCATTATATACAAGAAATGTGGAGATATACAAAATGAACATTTGTATTAAAATCATTGAGAAGAGTTACAAACTGTGAATCACTCAGAGCGGAATCCCCAATTCCAACAAAGCTTCCTATTACTGAGTCCCTATGGGATCTACAACATCAACTATCAAAATTCATACAACATACATACAGAACACTTGAACTAGTGAGTCCTTTGGAAAATCTGGAACCTTTTCTTAGTGTTTGTTTCCTTCTTTTATAACCTCTAATTCCTGTGTGAGAGAATATATTTTTGAGAAAATATCTTCCCCGTGTGATGGTATGTTGTTGCAAGTCTAAATAAAAATTAGAACTGATGATGAAGTAAAATTGCCTCTCATCATCTTACAATGCAGGCCTAAATCCATTTCTAACTGAAATGCAAACAAAATGCTAACTGGGAGTAAAAACTACAAAAGTGAAATAAGGATTTCACCCGAAATGACAAAGTGAAAAGAGCATAAGGCAAAAAAGGGCACGCGGGCCCAGTCATGCATAATCATCACTATTTGGTGAGGCGGAGCTTCTGCTACTGTTGGTGAAGGAAATACCATTAGTCGTGGGAAGGAGTGGCCTTCTGTACTGCAAGGTGTGGTGCTGCTAGTAGTGGCTGAGTGGGTATTTTGTTGATCAGTGTGTTTAGGCCTTTAAACTCTAATTGGGGCCCATTGATATTGCTTTAAGGCCTTCTTTAATCATCCTTTTCTTTAAAACTGAGTCTTCATCTTCAATCCACGCGTTAAGCTTTTAATTTTCTGAGTTGGACCCTTAGCCTTTTTTCTTTTGCTAACATGTGCTTTCTTTGTGCGTTGGAGGGTTTTTCTTTGTAACCAATGCTTATGAAATGATTGGTTAAAATGTGGTAATTAACCCTTTATACCCCCCATTTTCCTTTGATCAAGCCATCTGAGAATCGTCACCCTTGGCCTTGAGCCCCTGTGATTGGCTATGGGATGGATCACGTACTTAAAAATGCAGTGAAAAACCTGCATAGACAGCAAACCAAATTAAATAAATCCTGCGATGAGTGGTTGACTGCTTCAGAATGCTTGGGTGAAGATGGAGGAACATTGCGGAGGCAAGAAATGTGGCGGAGGTGTTTCTATGGAAAAAATAGCGTTTAAATGTGATTTGGTGTGAAATCGTGTAGAAGGTGGCTTTGCGGAAAACCAAAGTGGTTTTCGCATAGGGTTAAAGTGGTAAGTGGTAATGGGCGAAATGAATGCGATACAGCTAGGTGGGCGATGCATGTCTTTACAAAATTGCCTATTTCACATGGAAATAGCACGATCATGTTGTTCGATGAAATGAACACGAAAATGAATGAGAGCTATCTGATCTAGGCAATCCAGATCAATGGCTGCATATGAACGTGACAGACGTACTTGTGTGGTCGGGTGGGACTAGTGATGACATTAGCAACCCTGTCGTGTGGCAAGACGATCATTTGTGGGGTTATAAAGCGGGAGCGATGTGGGCCGTTGGATCATGATGGAGATCAACAAAAGGGATTAACTGTAGGGGTACTTGGGGGTATGGATCAAATTCTTGGCCTATGCCCCCGCAGTTAATATGGGTCGTTAGATGGAGATTTACCATAGTCAAAGGAGTCAACTACGGGGGAAATGAAGAGTAAGGGCCACTATGGTTGAGTGCCCCCATAGTGAATATGTGTTGTAGATCGGGGTTGATCGGATGGTGGAAATGCGATCAGTAAATCGCATCAACGAGGGACAAAAGGTTTGGGAAGTGACAAAGGGAATTTTCGATGTGTGATGTCGATGGCAAGGTGAATGGCGATGGAGCAGAGACCATTGGATATGGGAGAGATTAACAGTCAGGATTACATCACGGGATCAACATATCGGCGGAAAAATATAACAGGTGGATAGAAACGGGGAAGAGCGATGCACGATGTGCGACGGAGCGATGACCATTGGATCTGCGGAAGGAGATCAACGGTCAAGATCGCATCAGGGTATCGCACATCAGTGGAAAAATATAAAATTCAGATGGAAATGATGATGTGCGATGTGCGATGGATGAGGGCCATGTGATGGAGCGATGACCGTTATATCTATGGAAGGAGATAACGGTTCAGATAGCATCGGAGTTTCGCACATCGGCAGAACAAGAGCTCAGGGACTAGGAACTTGGATGAAGCGAAGTGTGATGTGCGACGGGAAGGTGATGCATGATGGTCATCAGATCTGCGGAGATTGATAGTCAAGATCTATTTGGTATAGATGGGCCTTTACGGTGAATCAAAAAGGAAAATGAATGGATTTGGAAATCAGCAAAGTCCAATGGCCGAAAAGGGCTTAAGGACTTTTAGCTGTCGATCATAAAACAGGGTTATATGAGAAATGAAGGCTGAGGGCTTAAGCCAAAAGGCACTTAGAGGCCCGATATGTTAAGATGACCATTTTTAAAGCAAAAAGGTGGATTTTATCCCTTTCAAGGGTTCCGATAGGTGGAAAAGGGGCTTTTTACAGTTTATGTGGTCCTTGTTATATTTTCTTTGAAGAATGAGCTTTTTATCATTAGACATCCCAGATCAATGGGGGATGTCATAACAACATCTTCTATGAAAACCCCTTCACCACAAGTCTAGATTTTTACCTTTGTTTTCCTCCATCTTCTTGCTTCAACCTGTAAACCCATTTATTCTGCAATTTGGTTTTACCTGCAGGAAACCTAACTAAGTCCCAAGTCTGGTTATGTATTAAGGATTCCATCTCTTCTTTCATGGCTAGCTACCACTTCTTCTTGGTTTCAACATGCATTGCTTCTTCATAACATTCTGGTTCACCATAATCAATCAAAAATAAATAATATAATGAAGGAAAGTATCATTTAGGCGGTCTACTTATTCTGGTAGATCTTCTGACACCACTTTCAGGTGTTTGAGGTGCTTGTTGCTGTTGTGGTGGTTGTTTTTGTTGTGGTTGTTTATTATTATTATTTTTAGGCACCTTTACTTTTTTTATGATCTCATCAAGAATTGTATGTTCTTTTTTTTCTTTTTCCTATTTCTTTTCCTGCAACTAATTCTTATACAAGATATTTTCATTGGATATTACATCTTAGCTCCTAATGATTTTGTGATTTTCATAATCATATAAGTGATAACCAAAATTATTAACACCATATCCAATAAAAGGTACATTTCTTTGATTTTGCCTCAAGCTTTGTTCTATTTTCTTTATTAATATGGACAAAGGCCTCACAACTAGAAGGCTTTAAAAAAGAGTAGTTTACCTTTTTACCTGTCCATGCTTCTTCTGGAATACCACCATCCAAGGAACTTGAAGGCCCTCTATTTATTAGAGAAACAACAGTATCTACAGCATTTTCCCAAAATCGTACAGCCAATCCTGCATGCAATCTCATGCACCTTGCAAGCTCCATGATTATTTTATTCATCCTTTCTGACACACCATTTTCTTGTGGTGTTCTTCGAACTGTCTTCTCTCTGTGAATTCCATGCTTTGAATGGTACCTATCAAAATCTTTGCTGAAATATTCACCTCCATTGTCTAATCTGAGACACTTCAACTTCTTTCCTATCTCAATGTCAGCCAAAGCTTTCTATTTCTTGAAAGTATCAAATACATCAGACATATTCTGAATACAATAAATCCAAGTTTTTCAAGTTGCATCATCAATAAAAGTAACATAATAATGAGAGCCACGAAGAGATGATACCTGAGCAGGTCCCCATATATCTGTATGCACAAGCTCTGATTTTTCTCTCTTCTTTTCTTTCCCAACACTAAGAAATCTCACTCTCTTCTGTTTTCCATAAATACAATTCTCACATAAATCAAAATCAATATTCTTCAAACCCGACAACAAATTTCTTGAGTGAAGAATATTCATCCCCTTCTCACTCATGTGTCCGAGCCTATGATGCCATAATGCTGCATCTGCTCCTTTGGAAGTTAAAGCATTAACAGAGTTAGAAATACCATTGCATAAATACATTGTACCAACCTTTTCACCTTTTTCTATTACCGGGGCTCCTTTGGTGACCTTCCAAGTTTTTTCTATGAAAGTTGTCACACAACCTTCACCGCCTAACTTCCCTGTTGAAATCAGATTTTTCTTCAGACTTGCAACATGCCTTACCTCCTTTAATAGCCATTGGTTTACATTCTATTTTTTTACAATAACTTTACCCATTCCAACAATTTTACATGGTTCATCATCACCCAAATGAACTTTTCCAAAATCTCCTTGAACATAGTCATCAAAATATTTCTTATTAGGTGTGCATGAAATGAGGCCCTTGAATCTACCACCCAAGAATTAGTAACATTTTCTAAAGAAATAATTAAAGCATCTTGTAACGCATCACCTATCACATTTTCTTCATGATTGTTTTCTTGTTGTGTGTCTCCTTCTTTTCCCTTCTAATATCTACAGTCTTTCTTAAGGTGTCGTTTATTTTCACATTTCTAGCACACTATCCCAGATATGGACTTCAATCTGCCTTTCCTTTATTTACTGTGATATCTTGAGCTCTTTCCTCTTTCCATTTTTCTTCCCCTATAATCTGCATGCAAAGCATTACCTGATGTCTCACCGAAGCTTTTCCGTCGCATTTCTTCGCTAAGGATAGCACCGAAAACATCATCAAACTTTAAAGTACTAGATATAGAGATAGAGTTACTAATGGCCATAACTAAACCATTCCAACTTTCTAGAAATGAGCACAGAAATAACAAAGCCCTAACTTCATCATCAAATTTCACTCCTACAGAACTTAACTAACTAGTAACCGTATTAAAATAATTTAAATGGTCAGCAACAGATCCACCTTCCGACATCTTCATATTAAATAAAAATTTCATAAAAAATACCTTATTTGAGGCCGAGGGTTTTTCATATAGTCTCACCAATGCCTTAATCAAACCCTCTGTTTTTGTTTCCTTTGAAATATTGAAGGCTACATGCACCGCGAGGCACAACCATAATGTTCCAAATGCCTTTCTATCAAGAATCTCCTATTCTGCGTCTGTCATAGTCGCTAACTCATTTGTTTTTCTGCTCAATGGTAGGTATATATCTTTCTAATAAAGATAATCTTCCATCTTCATCTTCCATAGCCGAAATTTTTGGCCGTTAAATTTTTCGACCCTAAACTTACCATCTTCCGCCATTGCTCCCCCTCGAACCAGGAACCCTTCTTTCCTATGATTTTATCGACCAAATAGACCTTAGGCTCTAATACCAGTTGTTAGAAAATTATATATTTTAGAGAAATGAAACACATAAAACATGTGGACACAAAAACATAGAAAAAACACATAAAACCAGAGAGACACAGATATACGTGGTTCACCCAATTTGGGATATGTCCACCCCAAACAGCCAATCCTTCCTTTCTATTATCTAGAGAAATTAAGAGACACAACCTATAGCACATCCATTTTAATATCATATGTTCTCTCTCATAGTCTCCCTATCAGTTTCTCGCTCTGAGAATACGCATACCATACACAACTGCAATACAATACCCTCATACAAAACGAGGGGTTTCCTTCTAGGCTGAAAAAAACCTAAATTAAACATAACTTCTACCATCATATCATCCGCCTAATGAACAACCCAGATTGACTAGAAATTAAAATACTTTTACAAGGAAATTTTACATATGTTTTTAGCTTCGGGGGCGCTACCCCGTGGACCCCCCACCCCCCCCCCCTGCCTCGGACCACCCAGGAAGCGTTTAATTATGGGTGAAATTGAAATCCTGTTTAGATTAGGGGTCCAACGTTGTGATAAAAAATAAAGGAGATAATCAAGCTCCACACCCAACATCGCCAAATTGTGCGATAAGACCAAAAGGCCTATGGCAGTCTAATAGCCCAATCCAAACGATGTGTTGAGACTGTTTTAGTGAGAATTGCCTTGATGCCTTTATTGGTGCTTTTGACCTACCTATTCACCTATAGGTGGTAGGGAGAGGTAACTCTATGAATGGCATGGTGGTTCCGTAGAGTGGTTGAAATTTTATGTCCTACAAACTGTGCCCCTCCATCTATTATAAATTCCCTAGGTAAGCCATACAGCACAAATAACTCAAAAATTAAATTAATCACAGACTCCTTTGTAGCTCTTGGCCAAGCCACTGTTTCTACCCACTTCGTCACATAATCTGTGGCAACTAGTATGTAGGCCTTCTGATTTGATGGCAGATTGAATGGCCCAAAAAATTCCAACACCCATCGTTCGAAAGGTTCTACTACCAACTGTGGCTCCAATGGCATCTCGTCGGATTGGCCAAGGCAACCCATTATTTGGAAACTATCACAGGCTTGCACATATTTCTTTGCATACGTAAAAAATTTTGCCCAATAGTAGCCCATTTGTAGTACTTTGTGCCCTTTCCTGCAATCTGTAAAATTTTCACCACATGGTTAGTCATGGCAGGCCTTCAAGATGTCATGGATCTTGTCTTCTTGAATGCATCTATGTATATGCATATCAACTCATGTGTGGAAAAGGTATCCACCAATCTAGGAGAATCTAGCAATGCATTCAACAATCATCTTTTGTTCCTTTGTTGTCAAATGTCTCGAGATATTTCCTACCGCCAAATAATTCGCTACATCTGTGTACCATGGAACTTTTACTTACACAACAAAAAAATTCTCATCAGGGAACTTATCATCTACCACCAGTGGGTCATTTGTCGTTGGGACTCTAAACAGGAAATCTACAACTATGTTCTCCTTCCTTGGATGGTCCTTAATAGTTATATAGAACTCTTGTAAAAGCAACAAACAATACATCACTCTCCCATTTGTAATAGGCTTATTAGCTAAATATCTAATGGTAGAATGATAGGTATACATGAATAATTGATAGCCAGTTATATAATTCTAAATTTATTTATAGCATAAATGACAGCCAAGAATTCCTTTTCAGTCACTGTATAATTTATTCAGCATGAGTGAGATTCCTGCTGATATAGTAAATAGCGTAGGGATTTGTGTCCTCCTCTTGACCAAGAACAAATCCTATCATTGTATCTGATGCGTCCAAAGAAATATGACAGGGCAGCTCCCAATTGGGGCCACCGAAGACTGGTGTAGTCAAGACCAGTTTCTTGAAATCTGAAAAAGTAGTGTCACATTTTTCAGACCAATGGAATTCAACATTTCTAGTTAACACATACAAAGATGTAGCAATTTGTGAAAAATTATTTATGAACCTACGATAGTACCCTGCATATCTAAGGAAACTACGTACCACTGTCTGAGTACAAGGTGTGGCTAATAAGAGAATTACCTCTATCTTTGCTAGATCTACCTGTATTCTAGCTGCAAAGATGTAGTGTCCTAGGATCACGCCTTTGGTCATCATCATGTGACACTTTTCATTACTCAAGCATAATCTGGTAGCAGCACATTGTTTCAATACTTTTTCCATTGTTTGTAGTTCCTGATCAAAATCATCTCCATATGGAGTGAAGTCATCCATGTAGACCTCGAGCCATTCTTTTAATAAGTTAGAAAAAATAATAAGTATGGCCCTTTCAAATGTTGTTGGGGCATTGCATAAATCGAATGACAATACTCTATAGGAAAATGTACCCTAGGGGCAGGTGAAGGTTGTTTTATCTTGGTCTTCAGGGGCTCTCTATATTTGATTATAGTCGCTAAAACCATCGAGAAAGGAAAAAGAACTTCTTTCCTACCAATGTATCGAGGACCTGATCAATAAAAGGAAGGGGGAAGTGGTATTTCTGTGTGGCTTTTTTCAACTGTCTGTAATCCACATAGATTCTCCACTTACCATTATTTTAGGGACAACCACTAATGGAGAGACCCATTTACTGCCTGAAATAGGATAAATGAAATTTACATCTATCAGCTTCTGTAATTTGTCTTTTACAATGTGTTTTAGATGCAGCTTTAGTCTTCATTGATGCTTCCAAATGGGGTGAGCATCATTTTCAGTGTAAATATGATGTGTGCACAGTTGGGGATATATATTTTTCATGTCATGGAAGTCCCAGTCAAAAGATAATTTATATTTTTTCAAGAATTCAATGAGATTTTGTTGTTGGCCACTATCGAGACTGCCATTGATGTTTAAAATTTTACCTGGCTCGATTTCAATTGGCACGCTATTATGGAAAATAGTCGTGGGTATATGTTGGTCATCGGTATCCGCTAGAGGGTCTTCTTGTGCTTTGTTATCAAGAACCGATTTTAACATTTGGCACTTTAAATTTCCTAAAGTAGATGATTGATTTATAAAGTTGTTGATCACATCATCTTCAATTTTATCTTTGAATTCCTGTGCTCCAACTATTTTCAATGGTGAACAAATGTTTTTTTCCCTATATGCATGTGGTTGTTTCTGAATATTTACAATGGGAAGGCTTGGTTTGGAAGGGGGATATATAGAAATATTATTTATGGCATCTCCTTTAGAAATGGTCATGTTCCCTATTCGACATCCTACGTAAGCATCAGTCGTCGCTAACCAAGGTCATCCCAATATCAAGGGATGTCACTTTAATATACTTTTTGGGTTAATAACTAAAAAATTTGACGGGTATTCCCATGAAACCACAGAAACCAAGATATATTGTAGTGTACCTTCTAGTTGAACAATATATCAGTCAGCAAGTTCCAACAAGGTAGCAGTGGGTTCGAAGGTTGTTATGCCCAGTGTTTCACATGTTTCTGTAGTAAAAATTTTAATAGCTACCCCCAAATCAACTAACATTTTTGGAAGGGAGAGGCCATAGATCTGGACTATGACTATGGGGTTTCCTAGATCCTCATATTTTATTGGTGTTTCTTTACCAAAAATCAAATCTCATAGTGTCCCTACTACATGAACAGTTGGTAAAGTCTTTGATTTCCTCATAGGTGTTTTTACAAAAAATTATTTAATTGTTATAGCATAAATAGGGATGTCTTGTATAGCCTGTAGGAGAGGGATTTTAATGAAAATATTTTTTAATCCCCCTATGAGATCAAAATATGAAGAGACAATTGGCTTGGGTATTATTAATCTCTCAGGGAATGGAGGAGAGGAAATAATAATATTTTCAGGATCCTTTTGGTCAACTATGTCCCTCCCTTGTTCTATCTATGTCTCAGTCACAGTCGATTGTTTAAGTATTATTAGATTTTCGGACTAAATTTGTGGCAGGTTGGTATATTCTTTGGGTGAAATAAGGTGCCCTGATCTCAGCCTAAGTTCATTCCATTCCTTTTGTTCAGTTTCAGAGTCTGGATTATCAACAATTTAGATCAGCTAAACTGGTCTATTATTAGGATTAGGATTTGGTTGAGATGGAAGTTGAGGGCATATAATAGGCAGAGGATTTTTTTGTACTCGGTATGGAGCTGGTAATGTGGGTTGAGTTTGAGCCCCTGTTCCCATAGGTAAATTGATCATTCTGAGGGGTCACTGCCAGTTTTGAGACCAATTTTTGTTTTGTGAGGTGGAGGCAAGTCACTAGGACTGATATGGATAGTTTTGCCAGTATAAAGGGGAGAAAGGAAAACTCAGCCAACCATTACCTGGAGAGGATTGAGTTGGCCAAGGGGGCATGGAAAATGGTTGGGATGGACAAGCAGAAAAAGGTGATTGGTTTTTCCATGTTGTTCCAGAGTTATGTTGATTAAATTGTGAAGAAGGAAAGAACTGAGATGGGTCTTATGACATACATGTTGGTCAGGCTTCTCATTGTCGACGTTGATTCATTAGATACTTCTGCTTCTTTAAGGACTACTTTAAACCCTAGAAGTGAAGGTCACTATTCAGTGGTGTGGTCATTGGTACAGATAGCACATGTCTCGACCATGTCCAATGGACACTCCCACTGGTTGTGCTTCTTTCGGTAGCATGGAAAAAAAATAGCCAAGTTCTGTTCTACTAAATATTTCTTCTTCTTGGCTTGCAGCACATCTAGCTATGTTGTGAGGGTGCCTAAGATATCGGTTTTGAAATATTCCAAAATATTATTGAATTCTTCTGAGGTTATGCTGCCACTTGACTGTTTGTAATTCCTAGTAACTGAATCCTGTCCAGGTGGTCTATTCTACATACTACCTTGAGAGCACCTAATACACAATGCAATAATGTAATCATAATATTCCTGATAGATGTATCCCTTTCCCATTATATTAGGTGTTTCTACCCATTTTACTTTCATTCCTTTTATCATTGTTTCTTTTAGGAAATCTTTAGATAGTGTGGTATATGGGGATCTTTTCAAATTATATTGAAATTGTTCAACATATTCTTCTAATGTCTCATTGTCTTTTACAGTCATGTTGAATATTTCATATTTTAATTCTCGAGTCCAACAGTAATATTAGTATTTATTAAGAAATATTTTTTCATTTGATCCCAACTATTAATGGTTCCCCCACCGAGCCCTATAAACCATCGTAGAGCTGCCCCCTTCAATGTAGAGGGAAATAGTTTTAGTATTTTAGGGTCAGTGGTGTAATCTTATCCCCTACACAAAACATCAAATTCAAATAAAAATGCATCCGGATCTTCTGAGGCCAGTCCATGGAAGGTGGGGATGTTTTGTAATGGGATAGCTTTCATAGCGGCATTTGCATTTGGGTCAATAATGGGATACTCCAATGTTGATGTATGTATCTGGTTTTAATTTTGCACCACATAATCAAAGATGTGCCAATAACCTTTAGGGAT
The DNA here is from genome assembly GCA_034641835.2 of Pinus albicaulis. Taxonomy (NCBI): domain Eukaryota; kingdom Viridiplantae; phylum Streptophyta; class Pinopsida; order Pinales; family Pinaceae; genus Pinus; species Pinus albicaulis. The sequence continues at coordinate 1,040,971,558 of CM076572.1, forward strand.
TTCCTTGTCTGGGAAAATAATTTGAGTGGAATTAGGAGGTGGATTTGGAGGAGGCCTTGCAACACTACCTCGATTTGGAATATTGGGTGTCTCTGTCTCAACACTATTTCAGGAGATCCAGGCTCTGAAGTTTTTATCCTTACAACACTACTGGTTTCTCCCTCTCCTTCTTACGAATTGCAAGAATTTCCCTCTCATGAAGGGCCATGACTCAAATATTCTATAGTCTAAAAGCTTTGTTCTGACCCTTCAGTTTCATTGTGCATCTCGGTGTGCGCTACAAAAGATGACGTTGTTTCCTAAGGGATTGTAGTAGGACTATTTTTTAGAAATGATTTTAGGTCCTGTAGATGCCTGATATTTAGCTTTCCTTATGATTTCGTCTATGAACGTTGTTCTGCAAAGGACGACCGATCCCTTGGGTTTTTTGGATTTAGACGGGGTGTTTCGATCTAATTCTATCTTTTTCTTCCTATTCATTCATAAAATAAAATAAAAAACACCTATCCTATTAAACCTCTGCACAATTGCTGAGAAGCAGGCTGGAGAGAAAGTGTTTTTCTTGCTAATATGCAGGTTCTTACCTCTCGTTTTCAATACCCAATTATTTCACATAAAAAGGAAAAAATAAGTAGACATCACTCCTAAACACTCTCCCCGTCAACGTCGCCAAAATTTTGGCTCAAAAAGGTGACTCTTAAAGGAAACCTTAATGCTTCACATTAATCATCAACCCAGGGAAAATATATTTATTTCAAGAGTGCAAGCAAATTATATGTGAGTGAAATCAGAGCTCAACTACTCTAGATCGTTGTAATAAATACTATCTAATTCTCGAAGTTCAATCAATTAATTAAAAATTAGACTATGAAATACTTCACACCAATCAAAGAATGAAACTCTAGTCTGATCTTATGCAGAAAGTAAACACTCAATGCTGAAATTGAAGATCTTCTGCAATTGAACAAAAATATTAATGAATTGAACAACAATAGAAAAGGAATACTTAATAAACTGAACAACAATCATCCATTAACATTTTTAAATGTAATTCTCTATAATTCAGTTAATGACAACCCTCAGAATTGAACATAAAACCATACGTTCACACTTGCAATGGAAAAACTCAAGAAATAACAAATTGAAGAAATGAACAAAAACTACTTAACCATGTTGAAATCAATCTAATGAATGTAAAAATGTTGCTCAGTAGTAAAGGAATATTAATAATAAATTCAACCTATTTTAAAATTAAATTGTAACACACCACACTTTTGATTAATGAATTAAATTGTAATTCTACAAAGCGTAAAGAATGACTAAATTGTGAGAATCAATAGATAAACATATAACACAAAATAGCTAGAGAACTCCCAGGGACCAGGCCTGTATCCTTCATAAGTCTTGTACCAGTAAATACTCATAATCCTCTTATAATGAAAACGCTAACTCTTTCATTAATCAATATAATAGGTACATTATCATGAGTTCATAGACTCTGTCTGAATAAAATGTTTATTACAGAAAATTACAATATATTGAAAAAACTCTCCTTGTTCTCTTTCACCTACAGCCTTTTATAACTTAAGGAAAAACACAACATAAAATAATGAATCCTCAGGATCAGGAAATCCTGAGGCTTCATTGTCATCATCCGAAATGCTTCAAAGATAGTCATGTCTTTTCATCTCTTTTTGATTTTTAGGAACCGGACGCAATTGCATTTTCTTTTCTTGAATGTTGTTGTTTTGTCGTTTGGTCAACAGTTAGTTTGCTCGAATTCACAAGTTATTTTTTATACTATTAAATACATTATTTACTAATAATTCATTTTACCCTACCTTTAAATTATTCTACTTTGATTTATTTCTAAAATGAAGGAGAACATATAAAAGTTAATAATAAATCACGCTAAAGATAGCAGTAAAATGTACCTTTTCCTCGACCCAACACAAATACTCACCCTATCTGTGCTCCGAGTCTAAATTCTAGCTTCGAGAAGAATCTTTGCCAGATCTCATCCTGACCCAAACCCTCCTGCAATAGTTGAAAATCCAGAGAAAATCCTAAGAAAAACCACTAGAACTGAGAGTGAAACTGGTAGAAAACCCCTTCGCTGAGAAAATTCCCTCCCTGGAAACCTTGTGACTTTGTAGGACATCCAGTTTGATTTACATTTTGAGAAAAGATTATTCAAAACCAAATCTCAGAATTGGACAGCCCAGGAATTTTTTGACCAATCTATCCTACAACAGAGTCTAGTTGGGGAAGCCTCGACACCCACCCAAACTAATATTTAGCTTTTCCAACACTTTGAATCCCTTCAAGATCTAGTAGTAGGAATCAAATCAGCTGTCGATGATGCTTACCTTCAAAAATTTGTAGAATTATCCGCTCTCACTACAACAGATTCCTCTGTTATTGCCAAGTCTTCTCATCCTCATTCAACCTATCTAGGTATGTTTACAACCCCTACCACTTCGTTGAACATCCCCCACCAGAGTGTCCAAACCACCACACATATACCCATTGTCAAAATTCTCCCATTTAATCCTCCACCTCCTATTTTCAATCCCCCTTGGGTTCCCCCACCACAAATCATGACAGTGAGATATGCTACATTGGTGGTACCACCACCTATGATACCCATGCCATATGAGTATCAGTCCAAAATTCCACAATTCGATGGGACTTTTCTTGCAACTTCCCAACAACATGTTGAAAAAATGAATGACTTCATTGACCTTCAGGAGATATATGTTGAAAGTGTCAAGTTGAGTATGTTTTCTCAAATTTTGGTAGGAGAAGTGAGAAAATGGTTTAAAGGCTTGACTCCAAATAGTATCCACGATCTCCCTACTTTTCACCAGCTATTCACCAATAGATCAGAAGTTAAGAAAAACCCTCTCTAAATTTTGTCTGAATATGAAAACATCAAGAGGAATACTAGAGAAAGTGGCCAGGAATACTACACTAGTTTTAACAGTGTTTATAATGCACTTCCTATTGACATGAAACCCCCATAAGGCATAACCATAGTTAAGTTCCCAAATGGTTTTGATCCAAAAATGGCTTATTAGCTCAGAGATAGAGATCCTACTACATTGGAAGAAATGCAAAGGGATGTAGTAAGTGTAGAAGCTAACCTGCTTGAAAGAGGTATAGAATGAGAACTGAGAAGAGAGTTACTATAAGGGAAGAACCAGCAGCTTCCACATCTGATGATAAAATTAATAACATGGTTAGAACTATGGAGAGAATGATGCAAAGGATCAACCTGAATGAGAGAGCTATTCCTAGGGAAAATTATCCAGCTCCTCAAAACATCAATAAAAACTTTAGAAGAAACCCCACTCAAATAAGACAGAGAGAACAGAGAGTGTTACACAGTAATTTGTCACCGTCCCTACCATTTCCCGTCCCGCACAATGGAGGACCCATTTTGTGACCTATGAACATTGTCATGCCTTGAAATCATCATCAATGCATTCCTCTAAGCATGAGCTTTAATTTCCCTGAAGACATCTCCTTGTGAAAAATCATGAAAACATCTCCTTTTGCATTGGCGTGGGCAGACAATTCATCACTCGCGCCAATGGGGAAAATCCTACAAAGAGGCCGCACCAACTGGCGTTCTGTCCCAGATCAGTAGTCGCGCCAGCCAATTTACGGAGTGTTTTTTAAATAAAGATGGCGGAAGTTGTCTTTCAACAAACTCAGAAACCATTGCCTATCTTGAGTTGGGAGGTTTGGCTGCGGGAGTTCCATGGAAGGGAAGTGGTTTGCCACCTCCCATGGAACCTTCCTTGTTGATAGGACCAATCCCACAATAATAGGGATCCCAACTCCCTCCTTCCCCATCTATAAAAGCCTGCTCAATTCCATGGCAAGCTAGTCTTGAAGTGCCTAAGCTTTGGATCTCCAAATTCCCAAGAGCCTTTGTGCTGTAAGAGCCCTCTTTCTTCCCTTAAGGCCGACTCAAGTAAGGAGACTATCGTCGAGAGACTCTAGAGAGGTTTGCCCTTTCCCTGGCGAGCTTTGCGAGACGTGAACGACTGGGGACCCTTCCGAAGGAGACCGCGGCGTCAGAACATTGGTTGTACTCTCTTTTGATTGTTATTTAATGAATGATTACGGTTATGGTTCCACTCTGTTTTCACTTATGTTAATAACGAGTTATATCCTTTCTGACTGATATATAGTTGCGTATTCTGGATTTTATGCTTGTATTCGTGTTGTTTCTTGCATGTGCAAGTGTCCATTCACGTAGATCGTGGGGATCGTGATCTGCTGAGGCTAAGGAACGGGAACACTGTCTCTTCTACGGATCATAGCATTGGATTCCAGGTAGGCCTCCATCTTTGGTCTTTTATTCGTAACTAGGAATTTGCGCTGTAACATTTGATGATTGTTGCTAGACCCCTGCCGGGCTAGTAGGGATCACCTCTGTCTGCAGAGGGGATTTACCTCCTCAACAATTTGGCGACTTCGCTGGGGAGAGTCTATATTTCACTGTCTCGTTTAGATTGTCTCGTTTTTATTATTTTATGATTTTCCTTGCTTGGTTAGCCTTCTGGGCTGGGTTCTTTTGTTGTTCTTTGCTTCTTGGTTTGCTTAGTTTACATTGATCTGCTTCTGGAGTAGTTCTTTCTTGTTTTTGGCTGAGAAACTCAACTGGCACGCTTTTTAGCCAGGCAGTCGCACCAATTGGCGCATGTTGCTTTTGTATAGCCCGCGCCAATTGCTTTCTGGCGCTAGTTGCAGCCTTACAGTCGCACCACTCCTGTAGGGTTTTTGAGTTTGCTCAGTTTTGAGCTCTCTGGGTCTGGTCAGTGCTTTTCTTCTTGATTTTTCGACTACCTGAGTGTGTTGGAGTCCTGTTTGACTGGGAATTTGCGTTTATCCTTTGGTTTTTTTCTTTTATCTATCGATTTCACGTTTTAAGCCCTAGGGCATCTAGTGGCTTTGTGTATCGAGCCCTCCTTGGGAGTTTTGGTGTTTCGTTTGTCCAGTCGACTCTCTGATTGCTCCTCCGCATCCTCTTAGTAGTTTTTCACTGTTTTGTTGCGATTTTTGGGTGATTTCTCGTTCCTTCATTCAAATTTCGCTTGGTCTTGCTTTGGGTCTAGATCACATGGTCCATTGGAGCCTTTGAGTCTTTTCCTTGGTTTTGAGAGACTTTGGTCGATTTGGGATCTGATTGCTTGTGTCATTGAGTGAAATTTGTTCATTTTGCTCTCTCAATATCGTTTCTCAAGTTTTTCCGTTTAATTTCAGTTTTTTTATTGCATTTAGCTATCAAACGTTGAAAATTACAAAAAAAAAATCTCTTATGCTTTTGGTTGAATTAGTGCAAATTGAAATTTTTCGATTTTACTAGTAATTAGTGATTTGAATGAAAAGTTTTCAATTTCATTAGTTGCATTAGAGATCTCATTTTTTGTCTTCCGATCATTTGGTTTGTGTAAAGACTCTAAACTCTTCTGTAGCTAGTTTTCATCGAAGGAAATGGTCTACTGTGGCATGTAGCTTTGCATTTAGGAGTTTTTGAAACAATACATTCGTTAGGGCCTGAAAATTGAAACCTAATTGAAGATCAACTTTAAAATCTATTCAATTAACCTAAGGCAGCATTGAAATCTAATGAAACATATTTAGAGGTCTAGGCTAGAGACGTGTTCCGGCGTCTTTAAACCTAGCAGCTGTCGTTCACCTTTTGGCTTTAGACATCGCTAGTACAGACTTGTGCTCCCTGTACCGTCGCGTATATAAAGGGATACCCCTCTCGGTTTTCAATCCTTTATCCACAGGAAGCCGAGTCTGCCGCCCTATACCCGTGATACACCGAACACAGCATTCGGGGAGATTTCCTGCACGTACGGAAAGTCCTTGGTTGAATTCTTCTTCATTATTAAAACCAAGGTGTATATTGCAGTTCACGGTTATTTGGTACACCCTTTGTGCCTAGTATTCCTGAGCAGTCATTTGGTTTTTTCTGACTCCCTAAATTTGAAAATACCATCAAGCGCTTGTCCTTTCACGCTTGTGTCAAACCTGAAAGAGATAGAGTCATATTTTATCGTTTCTCGACTCTTAAAACATGAAACGGTGAAGTTTCTTATTTTTCAATGTGGTAAAAATTAATCACCCATGATTATACGCCCTGTTAGATATTGATTGTTGACTGTTTGATCATGTGTCTTGACTCTTTTTCAGCCCGTGTGTGGTTTTGAGCTTTGATGGCAACTTTTTCAGAGTTTACCAACCAAGGAATCCTCTCAGAAGGGAATCCTGGTCAGTTTCCTCCTTTTGGGAATGTTGGTGCTCCTTACATGGCAACGTTGTCCCTTCCTGGGTTAACTGTTGGGTTGCCTGTTTGGTTTTTGTCAACCTCTATGGTCCCAAATATCTCTGCTACTGTTCAATCAGTTCCTCCTCCTAGACAACATCATGTTGATTCCAAGGTGGACCTCTCCCCTTCTTCGCCTGTTTCTTCGTCCTCCTCCTCTACTTTGCCTGGTGAAAGCCTGGATTCCAGTAACTAGGTGGTTAAGAATAAGAAGAAGAATACAAAGAAGAAGAAGCTTGATAAGCGAGAGGCTAAAAGTGCAACCACTGTTTCTGAAATATCTCCTCCCGATAAACCTTCCAACCCTCCACGGAAAGTCAAGTTCCCTTGCCTGTTGTGCACGGGAGACCATCTTCTTTGAGATTGCCCTGGCATTCCCAAGGTGCTCGAAGTATGGTCCAATGGCCGCTCACCATTACCTTTGGCTTCTGGGATTCAGGTTGGGGGCACGTCTTCAGCTGGTGCTGATAAGGCTCCTAAGAAGCAGGGTAAGATCACCAATCCCTGTAAGTTGTGTGAAGGGCACCATGCCATTCACCTTTGTCCTTATATGGATGAAGCCAAGCGAGTTTTGGACAACCCAACCGGTTCTACACCACGCCTTCCACCTGGTTATAATCGGCTTTCTTTGATTCCTCCGCTAGTTGATCCTACGATTGGTCAAGATTCATCCTTGGTCGATCCCACTCCCCCAAAAATTCAAATTCACGAGTCCGTCCCTGACCAACCATTGGTTGTAGGATCGGTTGAACTGGCCCCGTCCGCGGTGCACCAGGTCTTTTCTGTCGAGAGTGGATCTCACACCCCCCATGTCCTTCTGATTTCTTCAGATTCTTCGGACTTGGAGAAAGATTCTCCTGTCCCTGTACTTGAAGAATCTCCTCCTCCACCTCCCATGATGGAGGCTCCGGAGGATATCCCTCCCGCCTTCGAGATGGAGGTTATGGAGTATGCTCCTTCTCCCGTAACACCAGGGGAAGACCTTCTCGTTTCGATGGTATCCCCTCTGAGTAGTTTGGTCGCCTCCTTTAATTGGAGTCGATTTGAAGGATTCCACCTTCCGTCTTACGTGCCTTTCGAGATCACAGCAGAGGATCTTGGTCTGGTCGTACCCAGCACCATTATAGACAAAGGTGCGTCTGTGAGTATTCTATCCTCAACTACTTGGCAAGCTTTCGGTTCACCGCCGCTTGCGCCTGTTACGCAGAATCTGTTGACTTTTAACAGAAGGAAGAGTCAACCGTTGGGGATCCTTCCAACGTTACCGCTTACTTTGGGTGGTAAAACCATCCATATGGACGTGATGGTTGTTCCAAGCCCCTTGGATTTCAATATACTTTTGGGGTGCGATTACACCTATGCCATGGGAGCGCTCGTCTCCTCCCTCTTTCGTGTGGTCTGTTTTCCGCATGAAGGAAGGATTGTGACCATTGATTAGCTTTCGTTCTTTGGTCCTAATGTGGCAGCTGGTCCGCCATCACCCCCTCCTGGTTTTTATTCACCCGTTGTATCTGCTCCACCCCAGGTCAACTATGTGTCTACCTACCCTGTGCCCGTACTCAGTGAATACGCCGTCGTGCATAGTGTACTGGGGGTATTGGGTCCTAACTTCTAGGATGTTTTCCTTCCATCGGGAGTGGAACTCTTGGAAGCGCCACCTTCTTGTTCATTTTGATGTAGGTCGGTTAGAGCATGGTTTCCTCCCTGTGTCAAGCTCTTTAAAAAATGAAACCAGGTTCTTGGAGCATAGTTCCTCCACTTGTGTGAAGCTCCTAAAAAAAATGAAACAAGTTGTTTGAGGATGGTTCTTTAAGTGTGTCAACCTCGTTAAAATAATGAAACACAAGCATTTTCAATTCGACTTTTTGTTTTGAACCTTCACTCCATTTTCAAGGACTGAAGCTTGGGGGGCATGCACCTCGAATTGAGACACCATGCTGGGGCATGCTCGTCTTCCTCATTTCAAGCATAGTTTGCATATGTGTGTGTTCATATGTGCTTTAAAGCTTGCATGAAAATGAAATGTGTGAGTAGATACATTGTGTGAATACATTTCGCATTGGGTCATTTGTTATGTAACTGATACATTAGACTACATTTGTATTAGACATTTGCATGACATATGAAAAACATCATCACATGTAAAAGATCCATCCAAAATAGTCATATGTATATATATATATATGTGTGTGTGTGTCGAAATGTTTGCAAAATTTGCATCACATAAGTCAAAATATACATAATCGTCTTAAGAACATCCGGAGATGATACGTCTCTCAAAAAATAGGTGTGGTATAAATCCTAAGAGATAACCCGCATGGTGCTCATGATAGCATGTAACTGCACGCAATAAGCGTCTCAGGATTCGGTGGATCCGACTTGGAACTCCCACCGTATGACGCTGGTATGCCATCGGTACGTCCGCCAGCCAAGCATAGTCCGGGATCCCTCAAACAATGCCCTCGAGATTCTGGATTAACTCCTCTCCTCCGGTGCCCTCTCCCTGAGGATCAGGGGCGAGTTGAGTCCTCCGTGAGATTGGAGACATCCCATCTGGTCTCTCAGGTCCCACATCTGCATACATATATAAAATGTCTTAGGACGAATGTGTATTAACAAAAAAAACATAAAACATAAAAATCAAAAACATGAGGTCTTACCCAACTCCTCGTCCCAGTCATCTCCTTCTGGCAATGGGAGATCTGGGTCTCCGGTGAAGTCAGTTCCTACATATGGCCAGTCCTCCACAACGATCAATTGGCGCCGTAACCACCTAAAGAACTCCGGCCTCCAGGACATCTGTTGGCCGCCTCCAGCTTTGGGCATTAGTGCTGCCCAGCGAGCCATTCTTGGCTCTCGTGGTATTGGATCTGCTACTGAGGCCCCTTGGCCCTGGAAGATTAGTAAGCGTTCTAGAATGAACGATACCAGGATAGAACCATAGCCAAACTATTTCAGTTTAGCTTGTTTGCATTTTGTGAGCTGCCTTTTCATGTTTATTGTTACTGTTATTGCCCAGTCAAACAGTAAGGGACTCATGCATTCTGAGGCCAGCAGGAGTTGGGCCTTTGTGGCCTCGTGCGGTGCCTGCGATCCTACAGCCCGTGTGATGGTATGTAGGACAACTCTCAATGCCATACTGGGGATAGTGTGGATATCCACCTTTTTGCTCCCTGATCCCATTTGTGCTCCTTGGCACACTCGTGCCATCACTTCTTCCATCTTCTCGCCAGATGGTCTACTCCCAGTCAAGACTGGGATCGAACCTCTGCGAGACAATCTGGTGATAAAATACACATCAGAAACCTCCAGCTCCAATACCTGATCTCGCAACTTGAACACTTGTTCATGTTCATCCAAAATACTGATCAAATACTGGAGGAGCTCGGGCTGAGCTCGTAGATAGGGTGTAAGGAAGAACTTCTTCAACCCACAGTTTCTAAGGGCATTCATGCAAGCCTCACTTTCTATGGCCTGTTCATCCTCTTCTCCATGCTCTCTTTCTTTCCATTCAATCACCATTTTGCTTGATTACCTGCATCCATATGGTCATAAACCCTTAGTTAGATCTCTGGTAGGCTTCAAATTCCATTCAATTTGGTTTAAATATCGAATTTTTAGGCGTAATTTTAGGTTCGGCCGCTGGCGCGGCTATTTTGTGAACATTCGTGCCACGTGGCGCGAGCCCTTTGTATAAAAGAGCCCATTGGCGTGGGTCCGTGCCCGATACCCACGCCAATGAGCGCAGTCCTAAAATTTCAAAAAGTGGCCACATAGGACTGATACACAAGGGAAAATTATTAAAAAATGGATGGAAATGAAGAGCAGGGAAGCGCCTCTTACCTGTAGTTGACAAGAATCTGAATGGTCAACCGGATCTGTCGCAATCGCCGTCAGAAGTTTCCACTCCAAATGGACCACTGTTGCTTTTTACCAAGGTGAATAGTAAATGTAATTTTATTTTTACCATTTTGGCATATTTATAACTTTTTGACATAAAATGAGTTTTAAAAATTTATTTTTATCAAATATTTTAATATTTTATGTCGAAAATGGGTTTTACGCTTGCTTGGTATGTGCAGCAGCAGGTTTTTGCGACTTTAACGATGGAAACGAGTTGTATTTTATACTTTTTCAGACTTGGTAAACACACGAAAAATTCACTTCGGAGTCATCTTTCAGCTCTTTTCTGACTCTCTAAACATGAAAATATTGCTGAGGCCCTTGTTGTTTCGATCTTGTTGAATTGGACACGAATCGACATCTACCCAGTATACGTTTACCCCTTTTTCGGGTTGGGATGGATTGATTATGAAAAAGAATACCCTAGCCTATCGCGACTAGGAGGTTTTCTCGAATATTGTTTTCTACCTTTTCGGATCTGAGGAACTATTTACGAAAAGGGACATGTGGAGTTTAATTTTCTGCTGTCTTTTCAAACTCTTTAAACATGAAAATACGCCGAGTTCTCCCTTTGTCAGACTCGTTAAACCCTGATGACATCGGATCCAGTCGAAATGACGTTCTCCTCCTTCCTCCTTCCTAGGACTCGTTAAATGCACTAGGATGGATTCGCCCGAAGGGCGGACTTATATTACAGGCATATGCTATTCCCTTCAAGATTGTTATAAAAAATAATTGGGGTACTCGCCAGAAATGGTGGGGGAAAAAATGGAACCATCGTCGTTGTCGTCGGCAGTATGTCGCTCTTGAACATGGCACTTGTCTGCATTCGTGTCGCGTTGGGGACATCTCATCTCGTTTCTTCACTTTGCCTCCGTGGGTTTGGATAATCCCTTTTTACCTCTCATCTGCTCACTGCCTTATCACCATGACCTCTCATCCGTTGATGTCAAATACTGCCAAATCCACTGTCGTGCCGTTTATATGTTCAAGAGAAGTTGGCCTCTGTGAATATCAACCTTCCTCTGATTCTCATACGATCCTGATTCACAACAAAAACATCATGTTCCTCTGTCTTGTGTCGATGATGTGGGAAGCATTATGGCCCACCTTCGATCAAGGTCACTTCCTGTCAACTTCAGCTCATTATCCAGGAAGTTGATCTAGAGACTCCTTTATGGTACCTTGAAGCCTGCATGCCTCAATGGCAGGTTCGTCGCATTCGACGTGGGGTTTTCATCATTGGCCTCCAATTGAGTGATTCTGCAGGTGTTCGACGCCAACTCATTGATTCACACGCCGCAGATTGTACCTGTAGTACCTTGAGGGCCATTGTCATTATTGGTGGTTCCTCTCGCGTCTGTTAACGGCTCTCATCATTGGCTGGTAATCAGACGATGTTCTTGCATGTTCGACTTCAGCTCGCATATTCGCATGCTTGAACTTGTACTTTGTTTCGATCGAGATGGAGCGCAAGACCCTGGATTGTGTCTGTTGTAATCCAGGCTGCGATTGTGGATTATTATCATTATGTATATGACTCACTGACTGGATGGCTGCGACCATACCTGAGTCTATTTATTTGATCCTCGCTGGATGGCTGCGCCCATGCCCTGGATCCGGATTATAGTGTACTCTGTTTCGGATGGATGCGCCCATACTGCATATACATCATGTACTTGAGATATCAGTTGTATGTTTCTGCGCAGGTTTTCCGACGGCGGGGCTTCAGTTGAACATGTTGTTGTAAAGCATTTCACCCCTCTCTCTCTCGGGCCTCACACTTTAGGGGGCATCTGTTACACAGTAATTTGTCACCGTCCCTACCATTCCCCATCCCGTACAATGGAGGACCCATTTTGTGACCTGTGAACATTGTCATGCCTTGAAATCATCATCAATGCATTCCTCTAAGCATGATCTTTAATTTCCCTAAAGACATCTCCTTGCGAAAAATCATGAAAACATCTCCTTTTGCATTGGCGCGGGCAGACAGTTCATCACTCACGCCAATGGGGAAAATCCTACAAAGAGGCCGCGCCAACTGGCACTCTGTCCCAGAGCAGTAGTCGCGCCAGCCAATTTAAGGAGTGTTTTTTAAATAAAGATGGCAGAAGTTGTGTTTCAACAAACTCAGAAACCGTTGCCTATCTTGAGTTGGGAGGTTTGGCTATGTGAGTTCCATGGAAGGGAAGTGGTTTGCCACCTCCCATGGAACCTTCCTTGTTGATAGGGCCAATCCCACAATAATAGGGATCCCAAATCCCTCCTTCCCCATCTATAAAAGCCTACTCAATTCCATGGCAAGCTATTCTTGAAGTGCCTAAGCTTTGAATCTCCAAATTCTCAAGAGCCTTTGTGCTGTAAGTGCCCTCTTTCTTCCCTTAAGGCTGACTCAAGTAAGGAGACTATCGTTGAGAGACTCTGGAGAGGTTTTCCCTTTCCCTGGCGAGCTTTGCGAGACGTGAACGACTGGAGACCCATCCGAAGGAGACCGCGACGTCAGAACTTTGGTTGTACTCTCTTTAGATTGTTATTTAATGAATGATTACAGTTATGGTTCCAATCTGTTTTCACTTATGTTAATAACGAGTTATATCCTTTCTGACTGATATATAGTTGCATATTCTGGATTTTATGCTTGTATTCGTTTTGTTTCTTGCATGTGCAGGTGTCCATTCACGGAGATCGTGGGGATCGTGATCTTCCAAGGCTGAGGAACGTGAATGCTGTCTCTTCTACGGATCATAGAATTGGATTCCATGTAGGCCTCCATCTTTGGTCTTTTATTCGTAACTAGGAATTTGCGATGTAACATTTGATGACTGTTGCTAGACCCCTGCTAGGCTAGTAGGGATCACCTCTGTCTGCAGAGGGGATTTACCTCCTCAATAGAGAGGCCCTGACTAGAAAATTAGGCCTCCATTCCAAGAAAATTATGTTGATGAATATGAGCGAGTGGTTGAATAATTAGAAGGAAATCAGATTAATCTAATGGAAATTAATGAAGATGGTTTTGTCTTCCTTGTTGAAGAAAAGCAAGGTTTATTTTATCTAACTTAAAATGAAGTAGAATATGAAGAGTCGGAGGATTATAAACAAGGGTTTGAGAATGTTATAATGGAAGTGCAGAGACAATATAGCCTTATAAGCAGGAAAAACTTCGATAACTCCAAGAAAAAGGATATTGAAAACCCTGCCAGAAAGGTCGCTGAAACTGATCTCAAGGAAACAATATAAATCTCAAAGAAAGATGTAAACATCTCAGGAAAGAATAATATAGAAAACAAGACTATTAAATTAGTTGTTAGCCCTGTTAAAAATTCTCAAGCTGATCTCCCCACTACAATTCAACAAGATGAGATTATTGCAAAAACAGTTCCTCAGAAGATTGATTGTTCAATATTGCTAAAAATGTAGACACTATTCAGCATTGAGAACGAAATTTCTAAATTAGAAATCTCAATTCCTCTCACTAAATTGGTAAATAACGATGTATACAGGTCTTAGGTCCTACAGATACTGAACATAGGAGAAATTACTAACACTTTCAATCTGGATGATGATAAGCCTGAACTTTTGTTTGGGCCAAAAGTAGATGGTAAACCCCAGGAGGGAGGTATTCCCCACTTTTATGTTAGTCTGAATATTCATGATAAAATCCTCAATAATGCCATGTTAGATTTAGGTGCATCACATAATCTTATGCTAAAGGCTATTATGGAGAAACTTGGCCTTGAGATAGCTAGACCCTACAAAGATTTTTACTCATTTGACTCCATCAAGATTAAATGACTAGGTCTCATCAAAGATCTTTGTATTACTTTAGCTCATATACCAACAAATATTATAGTTATGGATATAGTAGTGGATGACATTCCTCCTAAATATGGCATGCTTTTATCACTTTCATGGGGGGAAAGCTACAAGGGACCCTTGAAATGGATATGACTTATGCTACCATACTAGTGTTTGGCCAACAAAGAAGACTCTATAGGGAAACCTTAATGAAATACATGGTGAGAAGTCAAGATAAATCACATAACTACCCACTTTACTCTGTTCATTCTGACATTGACTCATTCATTCTTTACAATGATGGAGACATTGATGCACAAGTGGTTGTTGAAGGAAAAGACAAGGATAAAGAGAAAGAAGTTCAAATGGAAATTGTGCAAAATAATGTTGAATTTGAGCCCTTTTGAGACATGATCTTTGATGGCTCTTTTGGAAAATCAGGTTTAGGAGCAGGGGTATGGATCTCCAATACGGGAAATAATCATGCAAAAGGTCATTCTTACAAACTAAATTTTCAGTGCACCAACAACATAGCATAATATGAGGCACATATTTTAGGCTTACAACTGCTAAAAATATTAGGGGCCAAAAGAATTTCGGTGCATGGGGATTTTGACTTGGTCATAAGACAGATCAAAGGAGAGTACTCTACCAAACACCCCAGATTAAGAGCATATAGGAATGTTTCCCTTTATCTGCTAAAAAAATTTGATGAATATGGTCTTGCTGCAATTACAATGAATTAGAATATCCGGGACAACGGTTTATCATTTTTAGCAAGTACTGGAAACTACCTCATCCCAATAAGAAAACCACAGTGCAGGTGAAACATCGCCCAACCGTCCCTGATAACATGAGGTATTTGAATGTTTTTGGTAATGACAAAAAAATTGAGAATTTCCTGCAATTGAGTGATGAATTTAAAGATTCGAACTTGGATCTATACTATGAAGGAGACCATCCCACTAAATAACAAGTGAGTATGGATGAACCCCCTCATGATTCTAATATCAATATTTCAGAAAATGAAATGGTGCATAGAGCAGAAATATACAAAGACATAGAAAAAGAGGAATTTGAAGTACTCCAATTCAATGATAATATCCTGCGTAGAGGACTTGCCCCTTTAGAGGAAATTTTTTATTTCAATGATTTGGCCAAGAAACCGAAGATAGAACCTATAAAAGAAAACATTGAGGAATACAATTTTAGGTAGTGAAAAAGATCAGAAGATGATAAAGTTATCAAATGGACTGCTAGTGATTACAAAATAGAAATACATTCCTTTGTTCAAGGAGTTCATATATGTGTTTTCTTGGAGCTATGAGGATCTGAAATCCTATGATACTAGTGTTATACAACACAAAGTTCAAATCAAGGAGGAATAGAAACCTTTCAAATAGAAACAATGCAAGATAAATCCTATCCTAATGCCCCTGATTCAAAAAGAGATCAGGAAGATGTATGATGCCAAAATCATAGTTCCAATCAGATACTTTGAATGGGTATCCAATATTGTGCCTACAAGAAAGAAAACAGGTGAAATCAGACTTTGCGTTGACTTTAGGAATCTGAACAAAGTATCGCTTAAAGACAACTAAACCTTACCAAAGATAGACCACATATTGAAAAGGGTAGTGGGATCCAGAAGGATATCTTTGTTAGATGGCTTTTCAGGGTATAATCAAGTGTTGGTGCATCCCGATGATCAGCATAAAACAACTTTTACTACTCCTTGGGGGACCTTCAAGTATGTGAAAATTCCTTTTGGATTAATCAATGCTGGTGCCACTTTTGAGAGAGTAATGGGCATTGATGTTTAAAAATAAATTGGTCATTCCATTGTGATATACCTTGATGATATTAAAGTATATTTGAAAACTGATGAAGAACATATGGCCCATTTAAGAAGAGTTTTTGAGAAGTGCAAAAGGTTCAGACTATCCCTGAATCCCAATAAATCATTATTTGGCCTTGAAGAACGAAAGATTCTTGGCCACATTATACCTCAATAGGGAATAAAAATTGATCCCAGTAGGATTGAGGGAATCTTCCAAATTATTCATCCAATGAACATCAAAGATGTCTAATATTTCATTGGAAAAATCAATTTTTTGAGAAGGTTTATACCAAACTTTGTAGAACTGCTAAGAAACATCACTAACATGCTCAAGAGAGATTCAGGAGTTAAATGGAGCATGGAGGCTAAACAGTCCTTCGACTTGGTGAAGAAGTCACTCACAAAAGCACCAGTTCGGATCAGCCTTGATTTCACCAAGGATTTCATCACTTTTTCCTTTGCATCAGAACACACGATTGTTGTTGTATTTCTGCAGAAAAACTAGGAAGGAAAAGATCAACCCATATAATTTTTTAGCCAAGATTTGAAGGATACACCTTTAAAGTAAAATATCATGGGAAAATAGGCCTTTGAGTCAAAGCACTAAAGGATTTCAAATTTTACATCTTTCATTCACATTTCATTCCTTTTGTGCCCAACGTTGTTTTCAAGGACATCCTAACATAGAGTCCTCATGGAAAGAGAGGAAAATGGATTGAAGTTATTCTTGAGTATGATTTGGAGATCAGACCTAACAAACTAATCAAAGGACAAGGAGTAGCCAAATTTATGGTTGAAACCAATTTTCAAGCATTAGATATCAACATGTTCCATGCACTGGATGAACAATAGGAGCCGAAGAATCCACCTATTGAGGAAGCATTCCAAAATTCTCCCTGGTATGTAAATATATTATATGTTATATTTAATTTAAATGCTCCTCCTATTTTGTATAAAACTAAAGCTAGATCCTTGAAATTGAAAGCTGCCAAATTCTGCATCTTAGAAAATTCCTTTTATTGGAAAGATTCTAGGGGCATATTGCTTAAATGTTTACTTAAGGAAGATGCAAATAGGGTTATGCATGAATTCCATGAAGGGGACTGTAGAGGCCATCTTTACTGGAAAACCACTACTAACAAGTCCTTAGATTTGGTTTCTATTAGCCTGCTCTTTTCTTAGATATCCACAAAATGGTAGCTACTTGTTACAAATGCCAAAATTTTGAAGGAAAAAAAAGGTTGTTGCCCTTGCCCTTACAACCAATTTTTGTGGAGGCTCCTATTCAACAATGGGGTTTAGACTTCATTGGAGAAATTCACCCATCATCCTCTACCCAACATAAATGGATCCTTGCAACCACAAAATATTTCACCAAATGGATTGAGGCCATCCCTTCCATAACTACTACTGACTCAGTGATTATCAAGTTCCTTGAAGCCAATATCTTTTCCAGATTTAGTTTCCCTAGAAAAATCATCACAGATAATGTTGCTGCTTTAAGTCCAACAAAATGGTGGATTTTTTTCACAAGTATCACATCTCCCTAGGACATTCAATAGCCTACTACCCTTAAGGTAATAGATTAGTTGAATCCTCCAACAAGAGCTTAGAGAATATCATCAAGAAGCTAATTGAAGACAACAAGAAATCCTGGCCCAACATACTGGTGCATGCATTATGGGCTGATAGACTGAAAACTAAGAAATCAATTGGCATGTCACCATACCATTTGGTCTATGGGATGGATGTAGTATTCCCAACCTCATTAGGATTTCCGGCCATGAAAATCATTCAATAGGTACAGGCTAAAGAGAATCATGTTCAAAGAAGAATAAACAATACCATTCAGCTATAATAGTCTAGAGAAGAGGTTTACAATAGGACACAAGTTATACAATAAAATGTGAAGAAGATATTTGAAAAAATAACGAAGGAAAATTATTTTAATATTAGAGATAAAGTACTGAGATGGGATTCCAGAAGAGAAGATAAAGTGAAACATGGCAAATTTGACAACCTATGGAGGGGCCCATATATTGTTAATACTTTCAGGGGAAATAATGCATTTTTTATGCAAGAGATGGATGGAACAAAGCTGCCTGGAGGTCTTGTCAATGGAATGATGCTAAAACATTGCTTTTATTGAGTGCAAGAAATTCCCCAATCCATTGTAAATAACATAATTTTTGGTTTGGATCCTTTTAAAGGATACCATTTTTTTCCAAAAAAAAACAAAATAAAATCCATTGAAGTCAAGACAGAAAAGGAATATATAAGGCTACTCGTCTTAGTGTTCTTGACACTTCCCTAGGAGAAGTGTCATCCCCAGCTGGAGCCACTGCTAGAGTCCTGTGATTTACAGTATCACAAGGTGACTGGGTATATTAGACATATGAATTTTCATATTGTACTTGAATTTCAATATTTAAATGGTTTCCAAAGAAAATATTATAGAAGAAAAGAAAAGAGGGTATAAAAAAAGGAAAAAGGAAAGAAAACTCCAAAAATAAGGTAATTTTGAAATTGCTGCAAATCAAAATTCCACTACCTTAGATAGGTTTGTTCGATCATATAGTTTAAGCATGATTGTACAATTTTGAATTTTTTTGTTGATAGGTTAGAAAATGAAGATTGGCCAAACAACTTAATCTTAGCAAATCAGTACATAGGTATAGATGAAGTTGGTTCAAATAAAAAATGGTTTAGGGTCTGCAAGTCTAAGTGCACCCTATGAGAAAGAAAAAAATGTTATACTTTTAGTCTGGGTAGGTAGATATCCTAAGAAGAAAGAATGGAGGAAACATGTAATTTTTCCTATAATGTGCAGTTTAAAGGTTTCAGGTTTTCTATGTTAGAAGGATAAGAATCAAAAGAAAAAGGGTGTTTGCATTGTAAAAATTTTGGATAAGGTATTTGTTCCTAAAGTTGAACATTTATGCTCTTTGAAAAGGAACACAACTATGTTATATTCTATTTTATCCTAAGTCCTAAATTTTATATTTCACCCTTATTCCTAACTCCTGAAACATTCAACTCCCCATCCTAAGTCCTAACCTATACACCCACCACATAATTATATTCCCCGACCCGACCCGACCATCACATCACACATCGCATTTTCATTAACCACCCCTCATCACCCCTCCATCGTCGCACACCCCCTATCCATTTGACGACCCACATTATTTTTCCTCCCCTCCTCAGCATCTAAATGTTAACATCAGGTTGGGGGAGGGGCATTCTAAAATGGATGGTATGCCATACCACCCGACGCTACGTTTCACTCTCAGTGCATTTCACACCTACCCTCTTCCATTCCGACATACTGCCCGGACCCCCCTCCGAAAGTTGTTTCTTCTGGAGGCTAAACCATCGCATCTTCCAACCATTCAAGGGACCGTTACCCCGTGTCATTGCACCAATTCTCTGCCTACCTGTCCCCTCCATCCAATCACATCCACTCCTGCCAAATACCCGTTGCGCATTAAATTGGTTGGGTGGTTGCCCAATGGGCCCACACCATCTCCAACATCCACCCAATCACTTTTTAAAAACATATTTTTGTACCAAAGGAAAAATTTACATTTGTTACTGAGTTGAAAATTGAAATAGAGAATCAAGGTGCATGAAATTAATAGCAAAAAATCAATGAAGCAAGCTTCAAGTTGTCAAGAGAGGACTCACAAGGCTCTGTCATATTGAAGTAGAGTCCCCCTACATTTTTTTACCTTCCCTATTGTGATCTACCACCGTTCCCACTCTCTGTTCCCTCCTCTTTCAATCCCATTCTTCACTATATAGTGATTTTTAAATCGCAGAAGAAAAAAATGCCTACAAAGAAATATCACGAGCCATTAAATATTATGGTCTACGCACAGGTGGACCTAGATCACTTGGCTCTAGTAGAAAGATATTTCACAATCCACAAGACAAAGTCTAACTTCGATTTATTCGATGTCTACTGCTGGCTCAAGGAAAAATTAATAGATGAGGTAGATGACATTGACCTGTGGGAGACCAAATTTCCTTACTACATTTTCCCCAAGATCTATAGCTGCCCAAAACTCATAAAAAAGTGCCAATCCTGCTATGACATCAACTAGAGAGACATAGTGACCCCAACAGGAGAGATATTATTTTCCATCAATGCCCAATCCATTCACCAGATGATGTAGGCCCCCATTCTTAATAACACCATCCCCTTTTCGTATGAAGCCCTTAGGGAGTTATATCAAAATCTAGACTTTTCCAGTAGGGAAAAGACCTTAGAGATCTTTATGGCCATTAATTCCCCAATTCCTAGGAAAAATCCCCCCTATCCTTCATCTATATTCCCATATAGGACCCAGCATATCGTCGTTGTCTTGTTATATTTGTTAGGGTATCAGACAGACCAATGGGTAGCTGAAGCCATGATTGGTTTCTTATCCGTACTTTCCTCAAATTATAAACCATTAGTCATGTTTAATTTTTCCCGATTCCTCGCTGAAGCCATCCATGAACATTTTTTAAGTTTCATACAGTGGAGGGTTTCAAATACACCTCTATTTTTGTTTATATGTTTGTTTATTTTCAGTCCAACAGGTTCCAGTTTGAAATAGAAAAACTCAATGAATATTCCAAGCCTCAATATGTCATCCTCTAGACCACTCTACTACTACAAGAAGAAAAAAAATTATACCTACAAATATTTTTTGGATTTATTTGTGCATCCAAACATCAACACACTCAACAGTGCAGCAGAGCCAAGGGTGAATGAATAAATCAAGAAAGCTATGCAGCTAACAGATGAGGTAAAATAATAGATTGGTACTTGTACCAAAATTATGCATAGATCCGAGTCTATGGGTGTGATTTAGCCCCCTAAAAACTGCCAAAGTTCCTCTCCATGAGGGTCTTTGCACTGGATTATAAAAGGAAAATGATACATGCAAATGAACTTCACTTTTTCTCTGCAAAATAAAAGTCCCAGTTCAAAATCAAGGCACAAATTGGGCTTTTCATTTGTAATAGCAGATTAGAAAGGGATGAGGTCGATAATATATTAAAGGGGATGGGTTTCAACCACAATTTCACTTGGTCCTATGACCCTGCACAAATCATCTCCTTGAAGAGGGTGGAAAAAATGTCAACACCTTATGTCCACACACACAGGCCTGCAGTTGAACAATATGTAAATCAAGCAGAATGGGTGACCAACACCCTGCAAGAAGATGAAGAACATGTGATTTCTGCCTCAGGCATCCAAACCCCAACCCCACAAGAAAGGAAGGGTGAAGAAGATAAAGCAGACAAGGGGAAAGAGAAAGAGAAAGAAATCGTGAGCAGGAGGCCAAGAGAGGATCAGTCACCTTTGGTGACTGATACCTCTAGCAAATAATTCAGACTGAAGAGGGCCAAAATTCACATGGATATCGATCAAGCGGGTGAATCAGAGTAGCATACAGTACTTCACATCATAGACAACCCTAGCTCATCTCCAGCAGGTGGTCAAACAATGGCCTCCCCTACATCTTCAGCCACAATTTCTATTCAACAAGAGGGTCTATGGAAATCTACTTCCAGGCCTATCATAGAAGGCCAAGAAAAATCATTTTATAAAACATTCAGAGAGATAAAGTTGAGGAATGAGATGCTGAAGACTACCACCTATAACCAATTTTGGAAGCATACCTCAAGTTCACAAAGCAGGTTATTGTCTGCCTTTGATACTGAAAAGAGGAGAATTCAAATGGAATTTCTGGAAGAACTAGTTCCATAACCTCAACAAGCATAGTAATACAAGAAAAGATCATTCGAATTCAGTACCAAGGACATCCACCCTATTGACCAAATGGAACTACACAAGCAGACCAGGGAGATGGTGGCCTCCACTTTGACAAGCACCACTATGATCTTGTCAAAACTCTGGGTACCTTTAGCAAATACCTAATCATAGCTCAAGATGGAGAAAATTTCCGCTATGGATAAAGACTCAAGAATCAAATCTTTGGAAGATTTGGTAGTGAATATTGGGTATGACCCAGCCAATGTTCAAGTTGTGGAGGATATTTTGAATAAAAATAATGATGACATAGCAGCCCTCGGGAAACAACTTAAAATGTCAACAACAGAAGAACCCTTCGTAAAGGGAATTGAAGAAAATGAGTCATAGAAGGTTGAGTTAATGAACCTAATCATGGAACAGTCTATCCAAATCAAGAAAATGGAGACAGATATGGAGAAGCTGTTGAAGGAGAAAGAATAAGCAGTCGGGGTGGCACTCATCCCATTGGAGGTTATGCCCATTTCATCAATTCCATCAGGTGTTCCAGAAATTTTTGTGGCATCTAGTGGGACAGGTTAGTTGTCCAAGGCCATGGAAATTATGACCCTCTAGTCACAAGAGATCGCAAAGTTGGAGGCACAGATAGGCATCTTGAGGGATCAAAAGGCAAGATCTAAAACCACCCATAAAATAGCCAAAAAAAACTTTGAAAGGTTGGAGAAGGCGGGAAAGTATTTTTTAGCTAGTAGCATTCTAGGCCAAATGAAACTGATCATATGGGGCAGTATCATAGAGTCAGTGGATGAAATTTTTCACTCCATACATATCATTTTTGAACAAAGAGAGTTGATTGACAAGTGTAGGGTGGCTATTGAAAAAGCCAATCAAGAGTTGGGAAATATGCCAACCACAACCCCCAAAATCATAAAGTTTTTGAACTCCAAAACCAGTTATGAGCTTGAGGAACTAGATGTGCAAGACAAGACAGAGACCATACTAGAAATGAAAAGGGTCCTCACTAAGAGGAACTTGGTGAGACAACTGGAGGAGAAGTGTCATGAATTAGACATGGCCATTGGCAGATTTTTTAATAGAATTGAGCCCTTGAGGGAAAAAGGGTTGCCTTCACTATATGTAATTAATAAAAAGCTGGTCTAGAAGGGATATTTCATGACCAAGATCAGGGATACAACTAAAGACACCAAAAATTTCTCCAACATGAAATGAAATGTGTCCAGAAAATTTGTCAAGGGACTCTTGAGCAATGACATCTTCATCCTACATGAACTGAAGCATGTTTTCCTTTCTAGGCCCACTTTCAGTGAATATACAGAGGCGGATGAAGTGTATGGGCAGTTCGTACGGACAATAATTCCAGGTAAAAAAGAGTGGGCCAAATTATGCATGTACCAAGATTGAATGACACAATGGGCACATCAGCATAGCCACCGATCAACTAAAAGTGCCAGCACCAGATCATATTTAATGATCCAGAAAAGGTGGATCCAGGTGTCAAATCCATTGATCATTGCCTCTTCATGACCACCTCAGCCATTTTGGGATTACTTTTGAATTCATGAAGAGATGCTGGAGTTAATACCACAAGCGATGCTTGTTAGATGTATTTTGTGTCGGCCATTGCATGGCCACAATTGTCTAATTTTTGGCTTAGTTGTAATTAATGAAAGGTTTCTAAAGTAGATAGGGAAATATATGTATTTTGCTATTAAATACTTCAAGTATTTCAAGTATCTAGGGTTGGACCCTGCATTGTAAGAACCTATTGTATTGGAGCAATGTAATTTTTTGAAGTTGGGCATAAAAAATAAGAGACCGTTTTACAGGATACTGGAGTTGTATTATATTGTGATGCTTTTTATTTTTATCTCAAATGTTTTCATTGTTTCCTTGTTGTGCATAATATTTATATAATTGTAAAGAAGAAATTCTAGATTAATATTTTTTGTTAAAGCACCTTAATTCTATTTGTGTTTACCATCTGAATGTTTTCTTCTGAAGTTTGGTTAGACAATTATTAAACTCTCTTTAATCACTACTGAAAATTACCATTCCCTCCACCTCATAATTCACAATGTCTCTAAGATACAATTAGCACAATTAGCTTGCCCTATGATGCTCTTGAAAATTTTATGCAAGAAACAAGCCTTTTACAACTCCATAGCCCACTGGATTAGTTTCAATAGGAATTCTCATCCAACCAGCAAAATCAATCAAAACCATCAATTCTCAAAATGAATGCAACTAGCCTAACATCAGCATTCATAACATAAAGATAGAATTAAATCATAAACAGACAGAGGCTCTCCGAGTCTAGCAAGGCTAGGTCCTAGATTCCAAAATGGTTTGATGTTGTTCTTTATAGTTTATTCTTGACAATATTATAAATTATAGAGCCACAACAAAACTCATCAATCAAAACCAAAATAAGGCTTCCAAAAGCCAAACCAACTCAACCTTCATCCAATGATTCTACCTCAAGATCAGACATCATAACCATCATTGATTGGTCTCTACTCAAGCTATTCCAGGGCTCCAGAGTGTTTCCTCCAACTAGGGCTTCCAGGACTAATAACTAAACCCCATCTATTACATGGCTTCCATAACATTTTTCAAACCAGGGCTTCGAGGACTAGTAAATCCATCCACCTAGGGATTCCATAGCATTTTTCCAACCAATTCTTCCATGACCAGTAACTCAACCCATAGTTGTCTACGAGGCTTCTAGATCGTTTTTCCAACCAAGGCTTTCGATATCCAATAACTCAACCCACAGCTAAAGGAACATGAAAAACAACCAAAAAAGAAACAATGAAAATAAAACCACAACACCATGGCTATCCACGAAATGGAAAGGCTATAAAATTCCACTGTCAATCCAGGAAATCGTCTATGAAAATGACATTTCATTACTAAGAAAACACATGCATACACCATGCATGCCAAAAACACTGAGGAAAAACATACATGCAACTCAGTAAATACAATCAAAACCCACTTTAGGTGTCCATCCCGATGTCATCTTACACTTTCCTACTCTTCCTTTTCCTTCTAGATCTAAATTACCAAGTAAGCCACACTCTCCTAGAGTGCTCCAAGAAAAAGCTAAGTATCCAAGAGTATGCGAGAGAGAGATAGTAATAAGAGAGCTCCAAAATGAACTCACAAAAGGTACCGACTAATCCTCAAAATCCTTTTATAGATGAGGCCTCTATTTTCTTCATTTTTTAATATTTTCCTTAATTTTCCTCCTTACATGCAACATGTGACCTTTCACCTCCCTTTTTGCCTAATTTCCATTGTTTTGTGCCAAAATTAATTTTTCCTCTTTAATGACTTAGTCATTTCCATTGCCAATTTCCATCGCCATAATAAACCATGTGAACACTCACACTAGGATGTTTTTCCCAATGTTCAGCTTGGAATACATGTCCCATCCACCTTGGTCTTTATTCTAACATTATTACATGAAATCACTAAAACTGTTACATACCTATCATTTCCAGGTGAACTCATTTTATTCTTTCTGAATATATAATCATTCTCTTCCTTTCCACATTTCCCTATATGGGTTTTTCCATGTGCATCTCTGAATGTTATTTTTTTTCTAGAAGAGCGATGAAATGGAAAATCCAAAATCGTGTTTTTTAAGGTAAGCATAAGTCCTATTTTTCCAAATAATTAAAGAAATATTTCATCGTTTAATTACACACTATGGTTTTCACAGGCCACTTCCTTTCGTTAACTTGTTTATTTTCTCTCACAGGTATGTTCCACATATTTCTTCCAATGGCACATTATATAGAGGATTTGTCTCAAATTCAGCTAACAAATCTTCTCGGAATTTACCACTTCGATGGTTTTTAATTTTTTCCCTTCAAGCTGCATAGTTCAACAATTAAACTTGTTTAGCATGGCTGGTTGATGGAAAATTTATCAATGATGCTAGGTTTCGGGTATTGTGGTTGTTTTATTCTAGCTGAATCGGCTACCGTTACTTATATTTTGTTCCCCTGTTTCTTTAATCCCTGGAATTTGTAATTTCATAGACTTAAAATTATATGGCTAAGGATTAGTTTACTAGTCAAAAAAGGAATACACTCAAATATTTCCTTCATGTCTATCTAGCCGAGATATTTCAATTTTATATTGTAATTGTTAAGTATCAATACTTGTTTATAGAATTTGAATGGCCTATTAGCCTTAAACTATTATTTCCTTTTCTGAAATTTATACTTTTTCTTTACTGTCATTAACAATGGAGAACTTCCATGTCATGTGGGCCGGCCTCGTACTTTCATATCGGGTAGCACTAGGGTAAAATATTATATTTGATGTTGTATATAACTTTAATTATGTCGCGATTAAATTTAGTATTCAAAATTCCCCGTTCAATCAGTTAGTACCGATACAATGATGATATTTACTGTTGTAAATGAATAATTCTTAACTTCACATGTATGATATTCAGTAATTGTATTAAATTATCCTATTCAACAACTTTTATTATTACTTCCCTTTTCAATTCATTATTTCGATTCCAAACCTACATGAATTATGCATTCCAATACCATAGTTAATAAATATTGTAGAACAAGGTGAATGAAATATATTCGTATTATAGGTTTATTTTTTTTTGTTTAAAACCTCCTTTCTTTTATTATTCTACATTTAATAAATATATGTGTTTTGTTCCATTCGATAACTATGTAACATGAAATATTTTTTCCCATATTAGTGTAGTTCATACAACTACCCGTAAGTAAACTATTGGAAATAATTTCTAAGTTTCGTTTTTGCACATTTTGAACTTTCTAGCTATTACCCTATTAGCAGTAGGTTAACTATCTATCTGTTGATTTGGACGGTGGATATTTTTGCCATCTAATATATATTTTCTAGGTAAATTTGATGTTCCTGAACAACATTAATTAGGCTAAGATCACATTCCCAATTATTCAAGATGTAGATCCCTATAGAGTTTTCTTCTTCTGAACAGAAGAGATGTGTAACACAGTGGAGTTGAACCATATTATCATTGATAGGTTTTTTTAAGGTGTACATGCACCCCTTATATAAACTTGTTTTTAACGGTTTTCGCGGGCATGACCAGTCCTATCCAAACATATATTCTCTCTATTTTCCTAAACCAGACTAGTTTTCTTGCTATCGTAGCTAACATTTACTATCACAACTTCCAACATTATTTAGTCCACTCTTTACAAAACATGTTAAGGTATATTTTATGGGTGAGAGATTTGGTACTAAAATTTTATGTTGTATATACAAATCACAATACTTTTCATAAATTTCTCATGTTGAATGATCTTATGTAAACACTCAAATTTAAATAGCATGCCTTCGTGTAATTTTATCCAATCAACCCTCAACATCCACGCTGCCTTCGTGTAAACTTTAATTCATGAAAACATACTCTTAACTCAACTGATTTGTAAAAGTTTACATTACTTTGTTTTTAATGATATCTTTCCTTAATTACGAGCGTCCATTCCAACTCATATCACTCATATCATATGGAAATAGAAATAGAGTTTCATTTTAAAAAAAAATTGACTTTTAGGTGTTTTTCGAGGGATCCAATTCTCATTAACTAGAAGCTAGGCCAACTAATTTGTATCTCCAACTATTATTATTATCAATATATTAAAAGAACATTACTTTACAAACCGAGCTACCGATTTGACTATCCCCTTTGTCTCAATTAGTCTCTTGATTCCTATCACATTTCAACAAAATAAGCCCCAATTCCCATAGTACACACATATATTATTATTTATCAACATTCTTATAACAAATTTTCTTAAATTTTCATTTCATAATACCACATATACTGGCGTATATTCATTATAAATAAATGACATTTCAATCTCCTCATGTGATAATTAACAAATGATGTAAAAAAAAATGGACGTAAATGAAACTAAAACACATAGCTTAATTAATTCAAACCTGAATGGATCATAGGAAGTCACTTGGGACTCACACACCACCACCCAAACTTAGAAGAACTGATTTCATTGATTTCACCCCTCAGCTAAGATTACTTGCCCCCTATGGAATAAACTACCTTTATTGATCACTTGAATGGGCATTTAATTATTTTCTTTCATGTTTAAGTTTCTTTTAGCGGCATCTCACTTTTGTGGATTTTTTTTATCCACTTTCCTAGTCCTTTTCATAAAATCTCATATTTCTCTCCCACTTGCTTTTATGCTTAACCAAGCTTAGCATATTTATCCAACTAAGAAATGTATGGATTTTTCCCTCTCATCCATTAAGCTTATCTATAATTTCATCTAGAATTTTTATCAATTATATCAGAAAAAAAAATCAGATTCGAGTACAAAAGTAATATTTACTTCCACATCAAGATTTTTCAGAAAAAAATCGACCCTGCTCTGCGCCTGCTCCAATATTTACTTCCAAAGCAACTACCTATAAGTGCGAAGCTAAAAGAAAAAATTCTCATCGAACACTGATTTTGAGAGAAGTGTCTGAAGAATACACACCAAGGACGGTGTGAACTTAAGGGGGGAAGAATTTAATACCTCTCCATTGATGTAATGAATTTTGCTAAGATAACATTTTTTTTGAAGGCATAGCGAGAAAATACCATGAAAAATAAAAACATTGATATGTTTGTGTAAATAAATAAGTTGAATTAATAAATAAATTGAGGTAGGTTGGAATTACTTGGGAATGAAACACTTGAATATGGGATACTTGCCAAAGAAAAAAAAACCATATCTTATTGGTAAATGAGATTTGGAAATTCTTTCAAAAGGGATTATTCTTTTCTACATATGCTCTTTCCCCGCGTCTTTGTGTGATCTCGGGAAATCAGAAATAGTGAAAAATTGATAGTTGCAGGTAAGGATAACCAAAAATATAAAAATATGCCACAAGGCTTTGTATTTTAGTTTTTTTTTTTTCTCAGTTTTTTGTTTTTTTTGTGCAGGAAAAGGCACGCACATGGAAGAGTAAAAACAAGAAAGAGAAAAAAAACCCCTTCCTCCTTTCAAAAAATAACATAATCATTTTACTATCTCACTTTCTGAGGAGTTAGTTTATGAGAATAGAGGTCTTGGGTTCAAATCTCTTTCTCAAGTTTATTTTTCTAAAAAGTTTTTGTTAAAGGGGTGGGATTTTTTTTTTAAAGTTGAACTTCATCACCAAATTTCAAACTGTTCCCATAACTATTCAGCATCTACAACTCAGCTTGTCAAAAATGCATAACTTCTTCATCCAGAAGCCATTTTTTGAACCTTTTTTTTTAAATCAGCCTATTTTTTCAAGAGATTTCCATTGTATCAGTTAGTTTTAGCTCTTTTCAGCTTCATTTTTTTTTTAAACGGAAAGTGCATGCCTGGTTATTATTAACATCACCAATTATTTCCAATGGCTACCTCACATGGTAGATATACTTAGAAGTAAAGGGATTTATAGAATAGCCACAGGACAAGAAACTAAACCTTCCAATGATGATAAAGTTTCTAAATGGGAAAATAAACAAGATCAAGCATGAGGGTTGATAGGAAAGTCCATTGCTCAAGATATTCGATTTCATATCCTTGACATTGACACCCCTAATGAAGCCCTGGAAAAGCTAAAAACTGTTATTGGCATTCAAAATCAAATCAGGGCCCACTAGCTTGAAAATGAGTTGCTAACTTTAGACCCCAATAATTTCTCCTCCATTGAAGATTTTATGTCCAAATTCAAGACCCTTAGAATTCTTTTAGAAGGTTCTCAGATCAAAAAGGATGATGGTAGCCTCATCTATTCCATTATTGCTAAGCTTGGCCCTGCATACTCTGTATCTGTTTCCACTTTCCATTCCACTAGAGAAGCCATCATTTCTTCAGGAAACACCTACAAGAACCCCTCTTTTGATGCCTTTTGTTATTCTTTGATAAGAGAACAAGAAAAACTCTTACACCTTGGTATTATCACTTCTAAAAATGCTTCTAAGAAATCCTTAGCAGCCCAACAAAAACCATATCAAAATAATCCCAAGAAGCATTATCCTAAAAATTATGGTCCTAAATCAAACAAGGGTCCTAAGCAATTTCAGCTGCCAACTGAAAAAGAAACTCACTCAAATGATAAGGAAAATAAAAACAAAGGGAAGAAAACAAATACACATTGCAACCTTTGTAATCGTGATGGCCATATAGAGTCCAAATGTTTTAAGAAGATGGAAGCCTTAGAAGCAGCAATGAAGAATCACAACATCAATTTGAAGCACTCTTTACTATCATCTTCAAGCATGGCACTTTCTACTTCTGGTTGTCAAGCATCAAGATATGGTTATGCATTAAATGTATCTTCTTCTTCTCCTTCTCATGAGTGGCTCATTGATTATGGAGCTTCTTACCACATGGAAAAAAATAAAGACATGTTTTCTTCTTTAAATGATTGTAACACCAAACATATTTATGTTGGTGATGATAGATCTCTTAATGTTGTAGGATCTGGAACCATTCATCTATATAATGGTTAGTTTAATGATGTACATAATTCAATAAATGAATATTCAATATCTTAAAAACACACAAGCTCCTAAAACTATAGCTTGAATATAAAATGACGGAATTTCCTTTCATTCCGTCAATTTCACCTACACATAATATAAACTCAATAATGAAACACAAACTCAGAAATTGAGTTCTCTATATTAAATCCAATATTTACATAGGAATTCTTCCTCTGGCCTGATCTTCTATATTAGTGGCCTTTTCTCTAAATTTCCCGTAGGCTTAAATAAACAATTCCTATCTGTGTATCCTGAATCTCCCTCTCTACCTATTTTTCTATGCCTTTGAGGCTTACAATTTATAAAAATGTTTCTAAAACCAATTCTAGTTTCAGATCCTATATTTCTTCAACAAATTCCTAAGAATCTTCTTTAATCCTAAAATATCTACTTAATCCCTAAGGACTCTCATAAATCCCCAGATTCATGAAATTAACTCTAATTTAGAAAATACAATTAATTCTCAAATCTCTCATATTCTCTTTCGAGAACATTTACAAAAATCCTCTCAATATTTAATTAATCCTATTTTAAATCACTCAACTCCTAATAAATCATTTACATGAGAATCCAATTTTCTAGAAAATACAAGACCCCTATGTTTACTAATTTACAATAAAGTTGTTGAGCCGGATGCTCCTGCATCAAATCCCTATTACACCAAACATAGAGACTTATCTTATATTTAGAACCTCTTCTCTGATCCTCCATGACCATCATCCTCATGATCTCATCAATGCTCAATTGGTGATCTGCAAAATAACCTTCTCTTGTAGCAATCTCCTTTTTCCACTCAATACCCTATCAAGCTTCCTTTCTGAGCTTGACGTCTTCCTAGGTATTCTTTTGTTTCACTCTCTTGAACCTGTTGTTCCTTTGGCTATTGCACTCAGTCACCTTAATTCCTTCTTCCAATCTCTAATTGGATAGTTTCATTGCCATCATCATCAAAACCTTTGTCTACATCTTGTCTATAACCAGAATTCTACAATCACAATCTTCAAACCAGATTAAAATTATCTCACTTTCAAGATCTCTGCATGACCTTGTCCTTCCATTGCTAGTACTTTGAATGTGTTGTTCTATGTACTTATGAAAATACCTGTGACACATCAACTCTGTATATTTGATGCTTATCATTTTTATAATCTGATCTCCTCTTATTTTTTCCATCACACATGCATTATAAAAAATAGTTTAGCCTTCAAAAGAGCTTTTCGAACTCTAATACCACCTGATGCAGCCTAAGTTGTGTTTACCCAAAAATAATCATTTAACTCCATATTCCAATTTTTTAATATGCTTTAGCATGGTGAAATCCATGTTCCTTAAAACATCTCAACCTTCTCTCTTTATGCGGAAGCATTATTTCATTCTTAAAAAGAAACCCACTTTATTTCAAGTTAAATCTTTAAATTAAAGTTACATGGAAACTTTTCCCATTCAAAGATTCACTTTCTAAACTTCTCCATTCCACTCTTTATATTTCTATTATAATCTTTATATAATAGAAACCATTCAAACCTTATAAATGACATAATATTTGTTGACTTACCTTTCCGTCAATCATTTTACTTTAACTAAGTCAAAGCTAGCTCCCGTTCATTCTCCTCCGTCACATTAATTCCTCAACAAATAGATTTTGTGCTCTCTATTTCACCTTAGGTGAAATAGAGAGAAAAAAATACCTTAATAAAATTAAATACTAGGCCCCACACTTCAATGTGGCATCCATCGTCAATCAATACATCAGTCAATCCGATGGTAATCGCACATTAAAATGCATGAATTTTAAAGGTTTTAAACCTATGCAAAATGGATGGTTTTGTAATGCCACATGTCATCCTCTTAACTATATCGCATGACTCCAACCTTTACCTCTTATAACAATAAATTGGTGCGATGATCCTTTTGGTGGTTTTCCTAAACCATACATCCAATTTCTGCCGTCATCTCTTTGACTCTACTCTGTACGAGAAAATATCCCTCAATTTCCTCAACTATCATTTATATTGTCCACTGTATAGGGTTCTCCGCTCAATGCTTAGATCATTGGTTGTTTGCACAAGAATTGAATTACGTGTTCCCTCAATTCATGGTTTTAACAAAGCCATGTTCTGTCCTGAATATGGAATTTTACACCAATTTTTCCAATTTCAAAGGATGAATTTCTGCAAACAATGCTTCTGTCGCTTATCCATTTAATGGTCAACCCTTTTTAAAGGATTCTCATAATTTTATTTTGCCCATCCAAGCTCCTTTCACTCAATTCGAATAGGAGCTCTCTACACTGTGCGAATTGGACAATCAGTTGCGAATACAGTAAAGCCCCAAATGGTAGCCGTACAACACTGATATATCAAAACCCAATTGTGATATCAAACTGCGGATTTCAGCATTCTTGATCAATTACTCGCTTCACTATTTTATACACAATGGAATGTGTAAGATCTTATTCACAATGCATTATAATATATCAACCCACAGTGGAAAAATGCATACAAATGGATTTGGGTATCAATTTGAATGGTTATTTAGTGGCATCGATCCATTCTGTGATCGATGCTAATTTCTCAACATTCTCAAATCACACAGAATTCAATACATGAATATTCGATCTCTTAAAAACACAAAATCTCTTAAAACTGTGGCTTGACTATAAAATGACAGAATTTCCTTTGATTCTGTCAATTTCACCTGCGCACAATATAAACTCAATAATGAAACACAAACTCAGAAATTGAGTTCTCTAAAATTAAATCCAATATTTACATAGTAATCCCTCCTCTGGCCTGATCTTCTATATTAGTGGCCTTTTCTCTAAATTTCCCGTGGGCTTAAATAAACAACTCCTATTTGTCTGTATTGAATCTCCCTCTCTACCTTTTTTTCTATGCCTTCGAGGCTTACAATTTATACAAATGTTTCTAAAGCCAATTCTAGTTTTAGATCCTCTATTTCTTTAACAAATTCCTAAGAATCCTCTTTAATCCTAAAATCTCTACTTAATCCCTAAGGACTCAAATAAATCCCCAGATTCGTGAAACTAATTCCAATTTAGAAAATACAATTAATTCTCAAATCTCTCATATTCTCTTTCGAGAAAATTTAAAAAAATCATCTCAATATTTAACTAATCTTATTTTAAATCACTCAACTCCAAATAAATCATTTACATGAGAATCCAATTTTCTAGAAAATACAAGACCCTTATGTCTACTAATTTACAATAAAGTTGTTGAGCCGGATGCTCCTGCATCAACTACATATTACACCAAACATAGAGCCTTTGTTGAATTTTTTGAGCTAACCAAAACTAATCCTTGTTTTTATAGTCATTTTCTTTAAGAAGAAATTCCAAGTATTTAATCCTATCTTGCAAATCTACCTAAATGCAAGGAAACATTTGAGAAAAATAAAGTTTATCATCAATATAAAATTTTGTAAAATAAATAGAGGAATTTCTTAAATTAATGATCATCTAAATGGATGCACAATAGAGATAGATGTTTTCCTTCAGCTT
Source organism: Pinus albicaulis (assembly GCA_034641835.2). Classification (NCBI taxonomy): domain Eukaryota; kingdom Viridiplantae; phylum Streptophyta; class Pinopsida; order Pinales; family Pinaceae; genus Pinus; species Pinus albicaulis. Next base: position 1,041,005,316 of record CM076572.1, read on the forward strand.
TTCCACATCAATTCTTGATATAATGCATGAACCGAAAATATCATAAAAAATAAAGGATTTATGACACATAAAATGAGTTAACATTCTGTATTTCTTTAAAAGCCCCATCCCTTATGATTCCACTATGACTTTTCTCAATCATTCTACAAGAATTAAGAATAAAAGTCGAGGAGAACACACCCTTGCCTCAATCAATTCTCTATTTTGAAGAAATCAGTAAAAACTATGTTAATATAAACTAAAATATGACCAAAGGTTCAAAGGAAAACCATGGCTCCTTCCATCAAGGTAGGAAGCACTCACAGTTATGGGGTATATCAAAATCAAGATATATTTATTCTTCTTAATTATTTGTAATTGAATCAATCCAAGTAGAGGATGTGTAGTGGTTTAATAGCTCAAAAGATAGTGGTTACAATTGATACATTTCTATATGTGCACCAACAAAATGAAGTGCATGTTGTTAAGATAACTTGATTAGAATTTAGGGTAAAGTATAAGCATGTCTAAAGAGTGGTCATACTTATCAAAAAATCAAGATGCATACTTATCAAAAAAATATATGCATACTAAAACCTTTCAAACTTTTCCAACTTTTCCAGAGAAAAACCATAGAATATTACAATGTACAAAATGTACAAAAATTTAAGATCCATAATATCCGACAAAGATACCATATAATATTACAATATTTTCATGATACAATTTTCTAAACAAAGTTTGTCCCTATTGACAATAAAACCTAACTTTCAATGGCATATGTTGCCTCTACAAGGATTCATAACTTGTAATGCATTGGGATTTCCCTATTTGTTGTTTCTCTTTTGATTTTGTTTTGTGGGATCTTATCAATTGCTAGAGCTTATAGCACTAATTCTACTAACAAACCCTCCTTATCTCTAGCAAGATCATCTTCATTTTCATCTTCAATGACAATAAGCTCCTTAAGCTTGGGATTCAATTCAGCTTTAAACCTGAGCCTTTGTTTCTTTGTGGCTCTAGTTCTTGTCCTTGTTGCATAATCTGTTCTAGTGTCACATTCTATAGGATCTTCACCCTTCTTTTTATCTTCCTCAATAGTCCCATCTTGCTCACTCTCCTCAAATTATAACCATTTTTTTCTCCTATTAGGTTTTTCTTTTGTTTTTCCAACAAATTGTTTACTACTATCGACCTATTTACAAAAAAAGTTCTTCTTTTTATGTCTTCTGGGAAAGGGGTGTCCCAATGTACTCCTTGGTTGTTGTGCCTTCTTATTCGATTCATGGGTGTACAACATCTTGATCAAACCATGGTGGTATACATCATGTGGGTGCCAAAACCTCCTTTTTCCTGCATAGACCGCCATCTTAAGAAAGCCTTGATGATGGTAAAAATACAACCTCATCCTATTAGAACCAACCAAATATACAAGAAATCACATATGATATATGATTTTTAAAAAAAAAAAACCATCACATGTCAAATAAAGTTGAATATTCGCCATATGATCAACCCATTTTGGCTTTAAAATTCTTATGTGCATCCCAACTCTCGAGCAAGGGTTATGGCTATCATCCATCACAAAATAATTTAGATTTACTCCTTAAACCATATCTCCCCTCATGTGGTGTTTTAGCTGTCTTATCAATGCTTTCTTATGTTACATGAAATATCATCCCCTAAACCCTATCTCTATTGCTACCAAAAGAATGAATGAAATTTGTATAAAAATTATGTCGACACGTTTGGAATCGTTAGTGTAGTTCATCATTAGGACAAGATGGGAAATCAAGGAACCTGTTTAAATATATAAGGAAAGCTCCAACTAGTCATTGCCTAGTTTGACTAGAATAAGAAATTAAATTAAATTTTATCTTATCTTATTATGTTTTAATTTTTTTAGTGTTGTCTAATTTGAATATAATTTAATATTAATACTTTTTTGAATATAATTTAATATTTTTATTATTTTAATACTTTTAATATTTTAATAACTTTAATTATATGTTATGTAATTAAAATACGATAATAGTTATATGTTATATAACAGAATAAAATAAAAATTCTTATTTAATTTACTCAATAAGTAATTTTACTAATTTAAATCATAATATAATAAGGATAATAATAATAATAATAATAATAATTCAAAAGGAAAAGACAAGGAGAAACCACTAGCTAGAGTGGCACATTTTATGGATCACAAAAGCCAAATTCCTAATAATCAATGAAATCACTCCTTAGCTTGATATCATACCCCCTTAAGAGCTGAAAAATGGCTAGGAGACAGCTTCTCTAAACATTGCAAAAGTGTGAGGCACATATGCCTCATAAAACAATGATCTATTTCACTAATAACTGTTGAGGTGGCCACTCTTTCCCATATGTGGATCTAGGAGGTTCCAAGAATTTTCAAATTCAAATTATTCCCCTTGTGTGCTCTACTTAAATGGAAATGGCTACCAATGCCAAGGAAATGGCTCCCACCCCCTCAAATTTATCAAAAACTTGTTTTTCATTCACTTAGCTACCACTACATACAGTAAAAACTACAATACACGAATTGTAGAAACCCTTGGATAATATATTTATTTCCATGTAAAAAATCCATGAATACAATTGGTTTCCACCTTGTCGGTCAAACAATTGAGTCTCATGCACTTGGTTGCCACCTACAAAGATTATCAAACACTTTCTTTTATGCAATTTTCTCCCAATGCATATGGTCATAGTTGTAAATACACCAGCTCTACACCACCTACTTTATCGAACAACCAGCTACTTTATACAAGTTGTACACTTGGGTTCCATTATTTTCACTTCAGCTAATTCTCATTATTTTCCCTTCAGCGAATTCTCATAAGTGACAAAATAAGTGACTTATTCTCACAACAACATGGAACCTCCACATGAAAACATCCTTAATTTTTCAAGTCATGACATCATTAGGAGTTGTAGTGGCTAGAAATAATAACACTATTAATATTCTCTTGGTAGTTCTAAGTACACTTACATAAAATGAAATTACCAATATTTTGATTTGTTAACCTCATGTCCAATAAAAAGTTGATATAATCCAACATCATTGTACTCTAGTTTTGGTAGTATTTAAACTATTAGTAGCATCTACAAATGAGTGTATCCAACATTTTTATTTCCAAATTACTTAAATAATATAAATTAATATGATAAATTTTGTCATATCAACATACAATTTATTCACTTATCATATGAGGTGATGTTATAGAGAAATAAATTTAGTAATCATCATTTAAATCTAATTAAACAATTCAAAATTCATTTTTTTCCAAATAGAAAAATCATTGAAAATTGTCAATTGGGTGTACTTGGGGTGATAAAGAAGAGTGGCTTTTATCCTCCCTATTTGGGTTCATGTCCAATGGAAATTGACCTAATGACTTTCTAGGAATAATTTCTACATGAAAAATAACAGAATCAACAAGACACGGGCAGATTTCTCGGCAAATATCTATATTTCTACCCAAACTAAACAAAGGTGGAGGGTAGATTTTCAGTAGACGTGATATTCTAAAATCCTCATCATTTATCCACCCTCATAAATTCCTAACAAAAACCTTATTGACTCCATTTTTCGGTACTCCTTTTTCATGAATGGGCCAACATAAACCCTTTTCGCATGGATAAGTTGCCCATCCAAATATTTTATTGCATTTTGTGCTGCCTCTTCGTGTTCATAAATCAAAAATCCATATCCTTTGGATTTCCCTGATGCATTTGTTGCAATATTAGAACAGAGAATGGGTCCACACATAGCGAAAGTACGATAGAAAGTATATTCGCCTACTCTTTTATCGAGATTGTTAACAAAAATCTTAGCTGAACCAAAGTTGCAGATGTTGGGGTCATGGGGTGAGTACATCATCCGAATAGGGTTTCCGTTAAGATGTGTAGAATTCAAGCAACGTAAAACCTCCCTAGCATTTTCACCCGAGCTGTAATTAACGTAGACATATCCCAGAGAAGTGTTGGTAATGGTATCTCTGCATATGTAAATAGTGAGCACTGGGCCAATCAGGCCAAAGAGATCATACATCTGGGCCTCGTTAACATTGGGATCCAAATCCCCCACATACAGTGATTTAGGTAGTAATTGATTGTTGTTGTTGTTATCAACTGCTGGTTGTTGGTGTGAAACATCGTGTCCTGCTGCTTGTATTTGAATGTGTGCCATTTCCTCCTCTTTAATCAGTGATACTGGAAAAACAGGAGGCACAACTTCGAAATGCCAACTCAACCGAAATAAAAAACCAAACCCAATTCAACCAAAATAATAATTCAAGCAAAATAATAATGGAAACCCAAGCCCAGCAGGTGTAGATCAGAAAATCCGTGGATGGGGAATCAAAATAAGACGGATGAATATTATAGCGATTTTTCTACATGTGATTCTTCAGTGGGCTTAATGGTGAAGAGCATCTATTTCAGGTTCAAAATCAGAGGGGTAGAGTATGTATGCCTTCATAGTCTTAGCAGTCAAATCACTGCGTTGGGGTGAGGTAGGTCCCGTGTCCCACAAACAAAAGGTCTCATACATCAATTTGGTGTCTTTCTTCGTGGTGAGTGATGTTTCTCAAACACCCTTTTTAAATAAAAAAAATGAAAAAATTTACGGATACTACTTTTTTCAGGTCATTTTAAAATGTAAACTACTTACTCATTTTCTTCACAACTTGATATGGACCATAGAACGTAGGGCCTAAATTGTTTTTTCCATATTGTTTTAATGATAATTGTTTGTACGGTTGAAAATTCACATACACCATGTTGTACTCCTCATTTTCCTTTGGAATTTTTATTCATATGTCCTGAGATTCATTCTTGTGGAGGGGAAATTAGAGAGGAAAATGATAAATAAGATTTAATAAATGATCATATCGCTAGTAGGCACAGGCATACCTTGTGCATGTGGCAAAAGAATTAAACAGTGACAACGGTGGAAAAATCAGAGGTGAAGAAATGAGATTAAAAGAAAAGTGGCTTGCATCCACAAGTGTAAGTGTAGAAAATTAAATATTGAGTTACTTCCCGACGGATCATCAACTATTTCCTTGCAAGCAGCCCCGAGAAGCATTACGATGGGGTAATTAGCGCGGTGGATAAGCTAGTGCAAGCCTCTAGATGAACAAATTCAAACCAGTGGACTCGACCAATCTATAGTTTATATTTACTCTACAGTTTAGGCTCACTCCCGAACCGAAACTCATTGTCGAGAGATATTCTACGCTTATTGCCTCGCCAAGTCGAATTCCCAGATGAATGCTTGAGATGCATTTGACCAGACCCGTTGAAGGAGGCTGCGACGTCAAGGCTAATTTGGTTGTAAACTCATTCCCTCTCCTTATTAATACATGACGGATGTTTTCGTTCTCGTCTTACATTGATATATTTAATCTTATGCAATGCATTTAGTTATCCTGGACCAATTAAATAGTTATCAATGCAAGTATGTTTTCTTATGCTGCTATCATTCTATGATCCTTATGCAGGAACTTGAGTATTAGCATTGAAGGACCACGACATGTGAGGACGACGATTAGGAGACTGCTGCCAAAATTATGAAAACTACGTTGTAACAAAGGTATGACATCTATCGCGACTCAATTTCATTTATAAAATAGGAATCCGAAGATTAGCATGTCCTCTTGCTGCTAGACCCACCCTAGGTCTAGAGGGATCACATCCATCTGTAGAGGGGATTTACCTGCACAACAAGTTGGCGTAGATGTGGCAGCAGTCTCCTGATCTTTTTCCTGACACTTCGTTGTCCTTCAGCGGTAATACTCAGGTGCCTGCACAAGGATCAGAGAACAATAGCAGCATACGAAAACATACTTGCATTCATAACTATTTAATTGGTCAAGGAGAACTAAATGCATTTCATAAGATTAAATATATCAAAGAAAGGTGGGAACCAAAAAATCAGTCATGTATTAATAAAGAGAGAGAAGGATTTTATAACCAAATGAGCTTTGACGTCGCAGCCTTTTTCAGCGGGTCCAGTTAAACTTGTCTCAAGCATTCGTTGGGGAATTTGACTTGGCTAGGAAATAAGCCTAGACACTCTCTCTGTTCCATCTCACAGTAGCTATTCAGCTATATCAAGGATTGTTCAGCTATTCAACCATTTCAGCTAGCTGCAACTATATGAGAGAGATGTATTTATAGGAGAGGAGGAGGTGGTTTGGGATCCCTCATGTGGTGGAAGAGAGGTCTTATCCTTTGGGAAGTTTCCCAAATGTAGGAAACAAGAGGCCAAAGGAAGGATTTTGACGTTATTAGTTCAAAAACCATGATGACTTTGCTCAGGAAGTGGTTGGAAAATGGAAACTTCACTTCTATTTTTAAAAACTTTCCAAAAAGAGCTCGGTGCAGGTAGTCCACTTAGACAGAGTGCCAATGGGCGCAAGGCCCAGTGATAATTTCGGTATGGGTACGAGGCCATAATTTCCTACCAACGCCGACCCAAAATCATATGTTTTTGAGAGCCTGCTTCCAGGAATAGTCAACAGAGAAAATGATCTTCCCTTGCTAAGGGATGCAATGACACTTTTTGCAAGGCATGACAATACACATAAGTCATAGAAATTTTCCTCCAATGTGTGGAATGGGGATTACAAGGATGGTGATAAAATATTGTTTAACATATTTTTTTGTAAACTCCTTTTCTCTCCTTATTAATACATAACTAATGTTTTGGTTCCCGTCTTGCTTTCATATATTTAATCTTATGCAATGCATTTAGTTCTCCTTGAACAATTAAATATTTATGAATGCAAGTATGTTTTCATATGCTTCTATTGTTCTTTGATCCTTGTGCAGGCACGTGAGTATTAGCGCTGAAGGATCGCAACGTGTCAGGACAAAGATCAAGAGACTGCTGCCACAGCTATGAAAACTGCATTGGAACAAAGGTAGGACATCTATTCCTACTCAGTTTCATTCATAAACTAGGAATCCGAAGATTAGCATGTCCTCTTGTTGCTAGACCCACCCTAAGGGTAGAGGGATCACCTCTATCCGCAGAGGTGATTTAACTACATAACAAGTTGGTGACTCCACTAGAGAAAACCGGATGGTGGTCCAAGGTCTCTTGGATTTTACTTTACTCTTGGAGCGCGACTATGCTTATGCCATGGGTGCACTTGTCTCTTCCCTCTTTCATGTGATCTGTTTTCCACATGAAGGTCGGATCGTGACCATTGATCAGCTTTCATTCTTTGTTCCTAATATGACATCTGGTCCACCATCATCTCTTCTAGGTCTTTATCCACTAGTTGTATCTTCCCCACCACAGCTTAATTATGTGGCCACTTGTTCATTGCCCTCATTGAGTTTAGTGTTGTTGAGTACCATTTACTGGGGGCATTTGATCACGATTTCTAAGATGTTGTTCTCCCATCAGATGAGAACCTCTTGGAAGCCACGTCCTCTTATTTCACATGATGAGTTGTCATTGGAGCATAGTTCCTTTTCTTGTGTCAAGCTCCTTAAAAAATGAAACAAGCTCGTCAGAGCACAGTTCCTTTTCTTGTGTCAAGCTCCTCAAAAAATGAAACAAGCTTCTCAGAGCATAGTTCCTTTTCTTGTGAAAAAACTCCTTAAAATATGAAACAAGATCATCAGAGCATATTTTGTTTTCTTTTGTAAAAATCCTTAAAAAATGAAACAAGCTCGTTGGAGCATAATTTGTTTCCGTTTCGAGCACCTTCAAAAATAATAAAAAAAAAGTGTCATGAGGATAGTTCTTTTACTATGTAAATGATTTATCTCTTATGAGGATAGTTCTTTTACTGTGTCAACCTCATTAACAAATGAAACATGTTCCCTTTTCAATTCGAACCTTTCATTAGATCTCGTAAAATCCAAGTCGGGTCTCATATTTGAACCTTCATTCCATACACCTATTAGCACCCAGTAGTCTACTTAAGTGAATGCCATGAAGCTGGGGGCATGTACCTTGAATTGAGTCATCATGTTGGGGGCATGCGAACTTATTGCAAGCATATTTTGCTTCTATTTCAAGCTTGTGTAAAAATGAAACCAACTTCAAGAAGAGTTTCTAGATTTCAAGCTTGTGTAAAAATGAAACCATTCTTATTTTACCTCTCGTGATTGCCATTTTATTAGCTTATTTTTCCAGATCTGTTAGGATATTCTGACACATAGGAAATAGTTAAGAATAACTTAGTCTAGTGTAGAGTTAGGTAAAGTGTGTTTCTTTACCATGTACATTTGTAGCTTATAATCCGACGGTCATGATTTGTAGTGATTCGACGATTATGTCTCTCCTCGGCATTAACAACACTTGATCCATGGATTAACACCCGATTGGTCCATTATCTCTATTTAAAGAGCATGGAGGTTCATTTTTCCGGTGAGAGTTTATGAGAGAAACATATGTAACTTTTCTTTTTATATAATAAATTGCCTGAAGTGGCCGCGTTGGCTCATGTCGTGGATTGTTTCCCTCTTTGAGGGTTTTAACCACGTGATTATACTAATGTAATGATTTGTGATCTGTTTGTGAGTGGTGACCTTTATTTCTTGATCTAAGGAACTTACCCTGTAAATTCCTACATGGTATCAGAGTTACTTTGAGGGCCGCATCCATTGTTGATCTAAATCCGAAGCCGGTTTGACTGCATGCGAATGCCATTTTGTAGATCTACTATTTCTAAACATTTATGGGCTTGGAGAACTGCTTTGTTGTGTCCCGAGTGTTTGTCATAGTGAGGAACACCTTTCATTTCATGTGAAAATTTTTCTGGCTGCCCAAGTTATGAAATTTTACATCTGGAGGTATAAAGCATCTGTTTTGCAGTTATATTTGTTAATAGTTCTGCTTATTTCAGTTTATTCAGTTTATTTTCGGTTTTTAGGTTTTATTTATTTATCGGATCTATACCCTCTTCTCTGTGTATTCTATTAGTTGTGCGCTGCGTGCAATCTCGGCAAATCAGAAACAGGAAAAGGGATTTTTTTTGCTACGTATGCTCTTTCCCCGCATCTTTGTGTGATCTCAGGTAATCAGAAATAGTGAAAAATTGATAGTTTCAAGTAAGGATAACCAAAAATCTAAAATTATGCCACAAGGCTTTCTATTTTAGTTTGTTTTTTACTCAGTTTTTTGTTTTTTTTGTGCAGGAAAAGGCATGCACACGGAAGAGTAAAAGCAAGAAAGAGAAAAAAAACCCCTTCCTCCTATCAAAAAATAGCATAATCATTTTACTATCTCACTTGCTGAGGAGTTAGTTTATGAGAATAGAGGTCTTGGGTTCAAATCTGTTTCTCAAGTTTATTTTTCTAAAAAAAATTTGTTAAAGGGGTGGGATTTTTTTTTAAAGTTGAACTTCATCACCAAATTTCAAACTGTTCTCATAACTATTCAGCATCTACAACTCAAATTTTCAAGAAGGCATAACTTCTTCATCCAGAAGCCATTTTTTGAACCGTTTTTTTTAAATCGGCCTATTTTTTCAAGAGATTTCCATTGCATCAGTTAGTTTTAGCTCTTTTCAGCTTCATTTTCTTTTTTTAAACGGAAAGTGCATGCCTGGTTATTATTAACATCACCAATTATTTCCAATGGCTACCTCACATGGTAGATATACTTAGAAGTAAAGGGCTTTATAGAATAGCCATAGGACAAGAAACTAAACCTTCCGATGATGATAAAGTTGCTAAATGGGAAAATAAACAAGATCAAGCACGAGGGTTGATAGGAAAGTCCATTGCTGAAGATCTTCAATTTCATATCCTTGAAATTGAAACCCTTGATGAAGCCCTGGAAAAGCTAAAAACTATTATTGGCATTCAAAATCAAATCAGGGCCCACTAGCTTGAAAATGAGTTGCTTACTTTAGACCCCAATAATTTCTCCTCCATTGAAGATTTTATGTCAAAATTCAAGACCCTTAGAATTCTTTTAGAAGGTTCTCAGATCAAAAAGGACGATGGTAGCCTCATCTATTCCATTCTTGCTAAGCTTGGCCCTACATACTCTGTATTTTTTTCCACCTTCCATTCCCCTATAGAAGCCATCATTTCTTCAGGAACCGCCTACAAGAACCCCTCTTTTGATGTCTTTTGTGATTCTTTGATAAGGGAACAAGAAAAACTCTTACACCTTGGTACTATCACTTCTAAAAATGCTTCTAAGAAATCCTTAGCAGCCCAACAACAACCATATCAAAATAATCCCAAGAAGCGTTATCCTAAAAAGTATGGTCCTAAATCAAACAAGGGTCCTAAGCAATTTCAGCCGCCAACTGAAAAAGAAACTCACTAAAATGATAAGGAAAATAAAAACAAAGGGAATAAAACAAATACACATTGCAACCTTTGTAATCGTGATGGCCATATAGAGTCCAAATTTTTTAAGAAGATGGAAGCCTTAGAAGCAGCAATGAAGAATCACAACATCAATTTGAAGCACTCTTTACTATCATCTTCAAGCATGGCACTTTCTACTTCTGGTTGTCAAGCATCAAGATCTGGTTATGCATTAAATGTATCTTCTTCTTCTCCTTCTCATGAGTGGCTCATTGATTATGGAGCTTCTTACCACATGGCAAAAAATAAAGACATGTTTTCTTCTTTAAATGATTGTAACACCAAACATATTTATGTTGGTGATGATAGATCTCTTAATGTTGTAGGATCTGGAACCATTCATCTATATAATGGTTAGTTTAATGATGTACAGAATTCAATAAATGAATATTCAATATCTTAAAAACACACAAGCTCTTAAAACTATAGCTTGAATATAAAATGATGGAATTTCCTTTGATTCTGTCAAGTTCACCTACACACAATATAAACTCAATAATGAAACACAAACTCAAAAATTGAGTTCTCTATATTAAATCCAATATTTACATAGGAATTCTTCCTCTGGCCTGATCTTCTCTATTAGTAGCCTTTTCTCTAAATTCCCCGTAGGCTTAAATAAACAATTCCTATCTGTGTATCCTGAATCTCCCTCTCCACCTATTTTTCTATGCCTTTGAGGCTTACAATTTATAAAAATGTTTCTAAAACCAATTCTAGTTTCAGATCCTATATTTCTTCAACAAATTTCTAAGAATCTTCTTTAATCCTAAAATATCTACTTAATCCCTAAGGACTCTCATAAATCCCCAGATTCATGAAATTAACTCTAATTTAGAAAATACAATTAATTCTCAAATCTCTCATATTCTCTTTCGAGAACATTTACAAAAATCCTCTCAATATTTAATTAATCCTATTTTAAATCACTCAACTCCTAATAAATCATATACATGAGAATCCAATTTTCTAGAAAATACAAGACCCCTATGTTTACTAATTTACAATAAAGTTGTTGAGCCAGATGCTCCTGCATCAAATACCTATTACGCCAAACATAGAGACTTATCTTATATTTATAACCTCTTCTCTAATCCTCCATGACCATCATCCTCATGATCTCATCAATGCTCAATTAGTGATCTGCAACATAAACTTCTCTTGTAGAAATCTCCTTTTTCCACTCAATACCCTATCAAGCTTCCTTTCTGAGCTTGACGTCTTCCTAGGTATTCTTTTGGTTCACTCTCTTAAACCTGTTGTTCCTTTGGCTGTTGCACTCAGTCACCTTACTTCTTTCTTCCAATCTCTAATTGGATAGTTTCATTGCCATCATCATCAAAACCTTAGTCTTCATCTTGTCTATAACCATAATTCTGCAATCAAAATCTTCAAACCAGATTAAAATTATCTCACTTTCAAGATCTCTGCATGACCTTGTCCTTCCATTTCTAGTACTTTGAATGTACTGTTCTATGTACTTATGAAAATACCTGTGACACATCAACTCTGTATATTTTATGCTTATCATTTTTATAATCTGATCTCCTCTTATTTTTTCCATCACACATGCATTATAAAAAATAGTTTAGCCTTCAAAAGAGCTTTTCGAACTCTAATACCACTTAATGCAACCTTAGTTGCGTTTACCCATAAATAATCATTTAACTCCATATTCCAATTTTTCAATATGCTTTAGCATGGTGAAATCCATGTTCCTTAAAACATCTCAACCTTCTCTCTTTATGCGGAAGCATTATTTCATTCTTAAAAAGAAACCCACTTTATTTCAAGTTAAATTTTTAAATTAACTTGAAATAAAGTGGGTTTCCACTCTTTATATTTCTATTATAATCCTTATATAATAGAAATCATTCAAACCTTATAAATGACATAATCTTTGTTGACTTACCTTTCCGTCAATCATTTTACTTTAACTAAGTCAAAGCTAGCTCCCGTTCATTCTCCTCCGTCACATTAATTCCTCAACAAATAGATTTTGTGCTCTCTATTTCACCTTAGGTGAAATAGAGAGCAAAAAATACGTTAATAAAATTAAATACTAGGCCCCACACTTCAATGTGTCATCCATTGTCAATCCATACATCAGTCAATCCGATGGTAATCGCACATTAAAATGCATGAATTTTAAAGGTTTTAAACCTATGCAAAATGGATGGTTTGCCACATATCATCCTCTTAACTATATCGCATGACTCCAACCTTTACCGTTTATAACAATAAATTGGTGTGATGATCCTTTTGGTGGTTTTCCTAAACCATACATCCAATTTCTGCCGTCATGTCTTTGACTCTACTCTGTACGAGAAAATCTCCCTCAATTTTCTCAGCTATCATTTATATTGTCCACTGTACAGAGTTCTCCGCTCAATGCATAGATCATTGGTTGTTTGCACAAGAATTGAATTACGTGTTCCCTCAATTCATGGTTTCAACAAAGCCATGTTCTGTCCTGAATATGGAATTTTACAACAATATTTCCAATTTCAAAGGATGAATTTCTGCAAACAATGCTTCTGTCGCTTATCCATTTAATGGTCAACCCGTTTTAAAGGATTCTCATAATTTTATTTTGCCCATCCAAGTTCCTTTCACTCAATTCGCATAGGAGCTCTCTACACTGTGCGAATTGGACAATCAGTTGCAAATACAGTAAAGCCCCAAATGGTAGTCGTACAACACTGATATATCAAAACCCAAATGTGATATCAAACTGTGGATTTCAACATTCTTGATCAATTACTCACTTCACTATTTTATACACAATGGAATGTGTAAGATCTTATTCACAATGCATTATAATATATCAACCCACAGTGGAAAAATGCATACAAATGGATTTGGGTATCAATTTGAATGGCTATTTAGTGGCATCGATCCATTCTGTGATCGATGCTAATTTCTCAACATTCTAAAATCACACAAAATTCAATACATGAATATTCGATCTCTTAAAAAGACAAAATCTCTTAAAACTGTGGCTTGACTATAAAATGACATAATTTCCTTTGATTCTGTCAATTTCACCTGCGCACAATATAAACTCAATAATGAAACACAAACTCAGAAATTGAGTTCTCTAAAATTATATCCAATATTTACATAGGAATCCCTCCTCTGGCCTGATCTTCTGTATTAGTGGCCTTTTCTTTAAATTTCTCGTGGGCTTAAATAAACAACTCCTATTTGTCTGTCTTGAATCTCCCTCTCTACCTTTTTTTCTATGCCTTTGAGGCTTACAATTTATACAAATGTTTCTGAAACCAATTCTAGTTTTAGATCCTCTATTTCTTTAACAAATTCCTAAGAATCCTCTTTAATCCTAAAATCTCTACTTAATCCCTAAGGACTCAAATAAATCCCCAGATTCGTGAAACTAATTCCAATTTAGAAAATACAATTAATTCTCAAATATCTCATATTCTCTTTCGAGAAAATTTAAAAAAAACATCTCAATATTTATTTAATCTTATTTTAAATCACTCAACTCCAAATAAATCATTTACATGAGAATCCAATTTTCTAGAAAATACAAGACCCTTATGTCTACTAATTTACAATAAAGTTGTTGAGCCAGATTCTCCTGCATCAACTACCTATTACACCAAACATAGAGCCTTTGTTGAATTTTTTGAGCTAACCAAAACTAATCCTTGTTTTATAGTCATTTTCTTTAAGAAAAAATTCTAAGTATTTAATCCTATCTTGCAAATCTACCTAAATGCAAGGAAACATTTGAGAAAAATAAAGTTTATCATCAATATAAAATTTTGTAAAATAAATAGAGGAATTTCTTAAATTAATGATCATCTAAATGGATGCACAATAGAGATAGATGTTTTCCTTCAGCTTTTCCACATCAATTCTTGATATAATGCATGAACTGAAAATATCATAAAAAATAAAGGATTTATGACACATAAAATGAGTTAACATTCTGTATTTCTTTAAAATCCCCATCCCTTATGATTCCACTATGACTTTTCTCAATCATTCTACAACAATTAAGAAAAAAATTCGAGGAGAACACACCCTTGCCTCAATCAATTCTCTATTTTGAAGAAAGCAGTAAAAACTATGTTAATATAAACTAAAATATGACCAAAGGTTCAAAGGAAATACCATGGCTCCTTCCATCAAGGTAGGAAGCACTCACAGTTATGGGGTATATCAAAATCAATATATATTTATTCTTCTTAATTATTTGTAATTGAATCAATCCAAGTAGAGGATGTGTAGTGGTTTAATAGCTCAAAAGATAGTGGTTACAATTGATACATTGCTAGATGTGCACCAAAAAAATGAAGTGCATGTTGGTAAGATAACTTGATTAGAATTTAGGGTAAAGTATAAGCATGTCTAAAGAGTGGTCATACTTATCAAAAAATCAAAATGCATACTTATAAAAAAAATATATGCATACTAAAACCTTTCAAACTTTTCCAACTTTTCCAGAGAAAAACCATAGAATATTACAATGTACAAAATGTACAAAAATTTAAGATCCATAATATCTGACAAAGATACCATATAATATTACAATATTTTCATGATACAATTTTCTAAACAAAGTTTGTCCCTATTGACAAAAAAACCTAACTTTCAATGGCATATGTTGCCTCTACAAGGAGTCATAACTTGTAATGTATTGAGATTTCCCTCGTTGTGGTTGCTCTTTTGATTTTGTTTTGTGGGGTCTTATCAATTGCTAGAGCTTCTCGCACTGATTCTACTAACAACCCCTCCTTATCTCTAGCAAGATCATCTTCATTTTCATCTTTAATGACAATAAGCTCCTTAAGTTTGGGATTCAATTCAGCTTTAAACCTGAGCCTTTGTTTCTTTGTGGCTCTAGTTCTTGTCCTTGTTGCATAATCTGTTCTAGGGTCACATTCTATAGGATCTTCACCCTTCTTTTTATCTTCCTCAATAGTCCCATCTTGCTCACTCTCCTCAAATTATAACCATTTTTTCTCCTATTAGGTTTTTCTTTTGTTTTTCCAACAAATTGTTTACTACTATCGACCTATTTAGCAAAAAAATTCTTCTTTTTATGCCTTCTGGGAAAGGGGTGTTCCAATGTACTCCTTGGTTGTTGTGCCTTCTTATTCGATTCATGGGTGTACAACATCTTGATCAAACCATGGTGGTATACATCATGTGGGTACCAAACCCTCCTTTTTCCTGCATAGACCGCCATCTTAAGAAAGCCTTGATGATGGTAAAAAGACAACCTCATCCTATTAGAACCAACCAAATATACAAGAAATCATATATGATATATGATTTTTTTTTAAAAACAACCATCACATGTCAAATAAAGTTGAATATTCGCCATATGATCAACCCATTTTGGCTTTAAAATTCTTATGTGCATCCCAACTCTCGAGCAAGGGTTATGGCTATCATCCATCACAAAATAATTTAGATTTACTCCTTAAACCATATCTCCCCTCATGTGGTGTTATCGCTGCCTTATCAATGCTTTCTTATGTTACATGAAATATCATCCCCTAAACCCTATCTCTATTGCTACCAAAAGAATCAATGAAATTTGTATAAAAATTATGTCGACGCGTTTGGAACCGTAAGTGTGGTTCATCATTAGGACAAGATGAGAAATCAAGGAACCTATTTAAATATATAAGGACAGCTCCAACTAGTCATTGCCTAGTTTGACTAGAATAAGAAATTAAATTAAATTTTATCTTATCTTATTATGTTTTAATTTTTTTAGTGTTGTCTGATTTGAATATAATTTAATATTAATACTTTTTTGAATATAATTTAATATTTTTATTATTTTAATACTTTTAATATTTTAATAATTTTAATTATATGTTATGTAATTAAAATACGATAATAGTTATATGTTATATAATAGAATAAAATAAAAATTCTTAGTTAATTTACTCAATAAGTAATTTTACTAATTTAAATCATAATATAATAAGGATAATAATAATAATAATAATAATAATAATTCGAAAGGAAAAGACGAGGAGAAACCACTAGCTAGAGTGGCACATTTTATGGATCACAAAAGCCAAATTCCTAATAATCAATGAAATCACTCCTTAGCTTGATATCATACCCCCTTAAGAGCTGAAAAATGGCTAGGAGAGAGCTTCTCTAAACATTGCAAAAGTGTCAGGCACATATGCCTCATAAAACAATGATCTATTTCACTCATAACTATTGAGGTGGCCACTCTTTCCCATATGTGGAGCTAGGAGGTTCCAAGAATTTTCCAATTCAAATTATTCCCCTTGTGTGCTCTACTTAAATGGAAATGGTTACCAATGCCAAGGAAATGGTTCCCACCCCCTCAAATTTATCAAAAACTTGTTTTTCATTCACTTAGCTACCACTACATACAGTAAAAACTACAATACACTAATTGTAGAAACCCTTGGATAATATATTTATTTGCATGTAAAAAATCCATTCATACAATTGGTTTCCACCTTGTCGGTCAAACAATTGAGTCTCATGCACTTGGTTGCCACCTACAAAGATTATCAAACACTTTATTTTATACAATTTTCTCCCAATGCATATGGTCATAGTTGTAAATACACCAGCTCTACACCACCTACTTTATCGAACAACCAGCTACTTTATACAAGTTGTACACTTGGGTTCCATTATTTTCACTTCAGCTAATTCTCATTATTTTCCCTTCAGCGAATTCTCATAAGTGACAAAATAAGTGACTTATTCTCACAACAACATGGAACCTCCACATGAAAACATCCTTAATTTTTCAAGTCATGACATCATTAGGAGTTGTAGTGGCTAGAAATAAGAACACTATTAATATTCTCTTGGTAGTTCTAAGTACACTTACATAAAATGAAATTACCAATATTTTGATTTGTTAACCTCATGTCCAATAAAAAGTTGATATAATCCAACATCATTGTACTCTAGTTTTGGTAGTAGTTAAACTATTAGTAGCATCTACAAATGAGTGTATCCAACATTTTTATTTCCAAATTACTTAAATAATATAAATTAATATGATAAATTTTTTCATATCAACATACAATTTATTCACTTATCATATGAGGTGAAGTTATAGAGAAATAAATTTAGTAATCATCATTTAAATCTAATTAAACAATTAAAAACATTTTTTTCCAAATAGAAAAATCATTGAAAATTGTCAATTGGGTGTACTTGGGGTGATAAAGAAGAGTGACTTTTATCCTCCCTATTTGAGTTCATGTCCAATGGAAATTGACCTAATGACTTTCTAGGAATAATTTCTACATGAAAAATAACAGAATCAACAAGACACAGGCAGATTTCTAGGAAAATATCTATATTTCTACCCAAACTAAACAAAGGTGGAGGGTAGATTTTCAGTAGACGTGATATTCTAAAATCCTCATCATTTATCCACCCTCATAAATTCCTAACAAAAACCTTATTGATTCCATTTTTCGCTACTCCTTTTTCATGAATGGGCCAACATAAACCCTTTTCGCGTGGATAAGCTGCCCATCCAAAGATTTTATTGCATTTTGTGCTGCCTCTTTGTGTTCATAAATCACAAATCCAGATCCTTTGGATTTCCCTGATGCATCTGTTGCAATATTAGAACTGAGAATGGGTCCACACATAGTGAAAGTACGATAGAAAGTATATTCGCCTACTCTTTTATCAAGATTGTTAACAAAAATCTTAGCTGAACCAAAGTTGCGGATGCTGGGGTCATGGGGTGAGTACATCATCCGAATAGGGTTTCCATTAAGAGGTGTAGAATTCAAGCAACGTAAAACCTCCCTAGCATTTTCACCCGAGTTGTAATTAACATAGCCATATCCCAGAGAAGTGTTGGTAATGGCATCTCTGCATATGTAAACAGTGAGCACCAGGCCAATCAGGCCAAAGAGATCATACATCTGGGCCTCATTAACATTGGGATCCAAATCCCCCACATACAGTGATTTAGGTGGTAATTGATTGTTGTTGTCGTTATCAACTGCTGGTTGCTGGTGTGAAACATCGTGTACTACTGGTTGTATTTGAATGTGTGCCATTTCTTCCTCTTTAATCAGTGATACTGGAAAAACAGGAGGCACAACTTCGAAATGCCAACTCAACCGAAATAAAAAACCAAACCCAATTCAAACGAAATAACAATTCAAGCAAAATAATAATGGAAACCCAAGCACAGCAGGTGTAGATCAGAAAATCCATGGATGGGGAATCAAAATAAGATGGATGAAGATTATAGCGATTTTTCTGCATGTGATTCTTCAGTGGGATTAATGGTGAAGAGCATGTGTTTCAGGTTCAAAATCAGAGGGGTAGAGTATGTATGCCTTCATAGTCTAAACAATCAAATCACTGCACGGGGGTGAGGTAGGTCCCTGTCCCACAAACAAAAGGTCTGATACATCAATTTGGTGTCTTTCTTCGTGGTCAGTGATGTTTCTCAAACACCCTTTTTAAATAAAAAAATGAAAAAATTTACGGATACTACTTTTTTCAGTTCATTTTAAAATGTAAACTACTTACTCATTTTCTTCACAACTTGATATGGACCATAGAACTTAGGGCCTAAATTATTTTTTCCATATTTTTTTACTGATAATTGTTTGTACGGTTGAAACTTCACATACACCATGTTGTACTCCTCATTTTCCCTTGGAATTTTTATTCATATGTCCTGAGATTCATTCTTGTGGAGGAGAAATTAGAGAGGAAAATGATAAACGAGATTTAATAAATGATCATATCGCTAGTAGGCACAGGCATACCTTGTGCATGTGGCAAAAGAATTAAACACTAACAACGGTGGAAAAATCAGAGGTCAAGAAATGATATTAAAAGAAAAATTGGCTTGCATCCGCAAGTGTAAGTGTAGAAAATTAAATACTAAGTTACTTCTCGACGGATCATCAACTATTTCCTTGCAAGCAGCCCCGAGAAGCATTCTGACGGGGTAATTAGCGCAGCGGATAAGCTAGTGCAAGCCTCTAGATGAACAAATTCAAACCAGTGCACTCGACGAATGTATAGTTTATATTTACTCTACGGTTTAGGCTCACTCCCGAACTGAAACTCATTGTCGAGAGATATTCTACGCTTATTGCCTCGCCAAGTCGAATTCCCCGATGAATGCTTGAGATGCATTTGACCAGACCCGTTGAAGGAGGCTGCGACGTCAAGGCTAATTTGGTTGTAAACTCATTCCCTCTCCTTATTAATACATGACTGATGTTTTCGTTCTCATCTTACTTTGTTATATCTAATCTTATCCAATGCATTTATTTATCCTGGACCAATTAAATAGTTATCAATGTAAGTATGTTTTCTTATGCTGCTATTGTTCTCTGATCCTTGTGCAGGATATTGAGTATTAGCATTGAAGGACCACGACATTTGAGGACGACGATTAGGAGACTGCTGCCAAAATTATGACAACTGCGTTGTAACAAAGGTATGACATCTATCGCGACTCAATTTCATTTATAAAATAGGAATCCAAAGATTAGCATGTCCTCTTACTGCTAGACCCACCCTAGGTCTAGAGGGATCACATCCATTTGTAGAGGGGATTTACCTCCACAACAAGTTGGCGTAGATGTGGCAGCAGTCTCCTGATCTTCGTCCTGACACTTCGTTGTCCTTCAGCGGTAATACTCAGGTGCCTACACAAGGATCAGAGAACGATAGCAGCATACGAAAACATACTTGCATTCATAACTATTTAATTGGTCAAGGAGAACTAAATGCATTTCATAAGATTAAATATATCAAAGAAAGATGGGAACCAAAAAATCAGTCATGTATTAATAAAGAGAGAGAAGGATTTTATAACCAAATGAGCTTTGACGTCGCAGCCTTTTTCAGCGTATCCAGTTAAACTTGTCTCAAGCATTCGTTGGGGAATTTGACTTGGCTAGGAAATAAGCCTAGACACTCTCTCTGTTCTATCTCACAGTAGCTATTCAGCTATATCAAGGATTTATCAGCTATTTAACCATTTCAGCTAGCTGCAACTATATGAGAGAGATGTATTTATAGGAGAGGAGGAGGTGGTTTGGGATCCCTCATATGGTGGAAGGGAGGCCTTATCCTTCGGGAAGTTGCCCAAATGTAGGAAACAAGAGGCCAAAGGAAGGATTTTGACGTCATCAGTTCAAAAACCATGATGACTTTGCTCAGGAAGTGGTTGGAAAGTGCAAACTTCACTTCTATTTTTAAGAACTTTCCAAAAAGAGCTCGGCACAGGTAGTCCACTTAGACAGAGTGCCAATGGGCGCAAGGCCCAATGCTAATTTTGGTATGGGTGCGAGGCCATAATTGCCTACCAACGCCGACCCAAAATCATATGTTTTTGAGAGCCTGCTTCCAGGAATAGTCAACAGAGAAAATGCTCTTCCCTTGCTAAGGGATGCAATGACACTTTTTGCAAGGCATGACAATACACATAAGTCATAGAAATTTTCCTCCAATGTGTGGAATGGGGATTACAAGGATGGTGATAAAATATTGTGTAACATATTTTTTTGTAAACTCCTTTTCTCTCCTTATTAATACATAACTAATGTTTTGGTTCCCGTCTTGCTTTCATATATTTAATCTTATGCAATGCATTTAGTTCTCCTTGACCAATTAAATATTTATGAATGCAAGTGTGTTTTCATATGCTTCTATTGTTCTATGATCCTTGTGCAGGCACGTGAGTATTAGCGCTGAAGGATCGCAACGTGTCAGGACAAATATCAAGAGACTACTGCCACAGCTACGAAAACTACATTGGAACAAAGGTAGGACATCTATCCCGACTCAGTTTCATTCATAAACTAGGAATCCGAAGATTAGCATGTCCTCTTGTTGCTAGACCCACCCTAAGGGTAGAGGGATCACCTCTATCCACAGAGGTGATTTAACTACCTAACAAGTTGGTGACTCCACTAGAGAAAACCGAATGGTGGTCCAAGGTCTCTTGGATTTTACTTTACTCTTGGAGCGCGACTATGCTTATGCCATGGGTGCACTTGTCTCTTCCCTCTTTCATGTGATCTGTTTTCCACATGAAGGTCGGATCGTGACCATTGATCAGCTTTCATTCTTTGTTCCTAATATGACATCTGGTCCACCATCATCTCTTCCAGGTCTTTATCCACTAGTTGTATCTTCCCCACCATAGGTTAATTATGTGGCCACTTGTTCATTGCCCTCATTGAGTTTAATGTTGTTGAGTACCATTTACTGGGGGCTTTTGATCACGATTTCTAAGATGTTGTTCTCCCATCAGATGAGAACCTCTTGGAAGCCACGTCCTCTTATTCCACATGATGAGTTGTCATTGGAGCATAGTTCCTTTTGTTGTGTCAAGCTCCTTAAAAAATGAAACAAGCTCGTAAGAGCATAGTTCCTTTTCTTGTGTCAAGCTCCTCAAAAAATGAAACAAGATTATCAGAGCATAGTTCCTTTTCTTGTCAAAAAACTCCTTAAAATATGAAACAAGATCATCAGAGCATATTTCTTTTTCTTTTGTAAAAATCCTTAAAAAATGAAACAAGCTCGTTGGAGCATAATTTGTTTCCGTTTCGAGCACCTTCAAAAATAATAATAAAAAAGTGTCATGAGGATAGTTCTTTTACTATGTCAACCAAGTTAAAAAATGAATTAGCTCTTATGAGGATAGTTCTTTTACTGTGTCAACCTCATTAACAAATGAAACATGTTCCATTTTCAATTCGAGCCTTTCATTAGATCTCGTAAAATCCAAGTCGAGTCTCATATTTGAACCTTCATTCCATCCACCTATTAGCACCCAGTAGTCTACTTAAGTGAATGCCATGAAGCTGGGGGCATGTACCTTGAATTGAGTCATCATGTTGGGGGCATGCGAACTTATTGCAAGCATATTTTGCTTCTGTTTCAAGCTTGTGTAAAAATGAAACCAACTTCAAGAAGAGTTTCTAGATTTGAAGCTTGTGTAAAAATGAAACCATTCTTATTTTACCTCTCGTGATTGCCATTTTATCAGCTTATTTTTCCAGATCTGTTAGGATATTTTGACACATAGGAAATAGTTAAGAATAACTTAGTATAGTGTAGAGTTAGGTAAAGTGTGTTTCTTTACCATGTACATTTGTAGCTTATAATCCGACGATCATGATTTGTAGTGATTCGACGATTATGTCTCTCCTCGGCATTAACAACACTTGATCCATGGATTAACACCCGATTGGTCCATGATCTCTATTTAAAGAGCATGGAGGGTCATTTTTCCGATGAGATTTTATGAGAGAAACATATGTAACTTTTCTTTTTATATAATAAATTGCCTGAAGTGGCTGCGTTGGCTCATGCCGTGGACTGTTTTCCTCTTTGAGGGTTTTAACCACGTGATTATACTGGTGTAATGATTTGTGATCTGTTTGTGAGTGGTGACCTTTATTTCTTGATCTAAGGAACTTACCCTGTAAATTCCTACATGGTATCAGAGTTACTTTGAGGGCCGCATCCATTGTTGATCTAAATCCGAAGCCAGTTTGACTGCATGCGAATGCCATTTTGTAGATCTACTATTTCTAAACATTTATGGGCTTGGAGAACTTCTTTGTTGTGTTCGGAGTGTTTTTCATAGTGAGGAATTCCTTTCATTTCATGCGAAAATTTTTCTGGCTGCCCAAGTTATGAAATTTTACATCTGGAGGTATAAAGCATCTGTTTTGCAGTTATATTTGTTAATAGTTCTGCTTATTTCAGTTTATTCAGTTTATTTTCGGCTTTTAGGTTTCATTTATTTATCGGATCTATACCCTCTTCTCTGTGTATTCTATTAGCTGTGCACTACGTGCGATCTCGACAAATCAGAAACAGGAAAAGAGATTTTTTTTGCTACGTATGCTCTTTCCCCGCATCTTTGTGCGATCTCGGGAAATCAGAAATAGTGAAAAATTGATAGTTGCAGGTAAGGATAACCAAAAATCTAAACTCTACAAATGGTTTAAAAAAAATTCGTTTACCCTGATTCCCCCAACCGTGAGAAAATTACAAAGATGACCTTTTTCTATAGCTAGAATGCCGTCTCATCGAGAGAACAACAAGCCTTCATTCACATGATCCTGAACCCTAGCTGTCAAACCCTACCTATCTCAGATTTTTTTCTTGTACTCGTGTTTAATAAAATGGTGCAACTAATCCCAATCACTATTTCCCTAATGTTCATAGAAGATGATAGTGCCAATATTACTAATGTTGCCATAAGGTCGAGTCTATAAAGTTCCAATTACATCGTTTTCCTCCTTCCTATTTTAGACACTACTATATTTTGTTTTACCTTTTCTTATATACCCATATGGATGAATTTGAATATTTGGGCCTTAGTCTTATGGATTCCAGCAAATAAATAAAATTTGTATTTGATTTCGATAGTGCTCTCACGAGAAAACTCGACAACGAACGTTATTCCCATTTAATCTCCACATACATGTCAACTTCTTAAAAAACTATAAATAACATCTCTCCCCCAAGTATTCTTCCCCAAGGTAAAAAAATTCCCCTATCTCAACAAGAATACATGGTTGGGAGATTGGTATTTAGTTGAAGAATACACTAAAATTAAGGTATATAGGCCATAGCTTCCCCCTTATCGGTGTCCCGTTTTCATGCGTATGAGAATCCTTTCCCTAGATTTCATTCGGTAGAGCTTGCACATTGATCAAACCCACTTAATTCCTGCCAAGAAGGGCTAAATTTTGAAATTGGATATCTAATAAAGAAACTCATTGTCGAGAGATATTCTACGCTTATTGCCTCACCAAGTTGAATTCCCCGATGAATGCTTGAGATGCATTTGACCAGACCCGTTGAAGGAGGCTGCAACGTCAAGGCTAATTTGGTTGTAAACTCATTCCCTCTCCTTATTAATACATGACTGATGTTTTCGTTCTCGTCTTATTTTGATATATTTAATCTTATGCAATGCATTTAGTTATCCTGGACCAATTAAATAGTTATGAATGCAAGTATGTTTTCTTATGCTGCTATCGTTCTCTGATCCTTGTCCAGGAACTTGAGTATTAGCATTGAAGGACCACGACATGTCAAGACGACGATCAGGAGACTGCTGCCACAATTACGACAACTGCGTTGTAACAAAGGTATGACATATATCGTGACTCAATTTCATTTATAAAATAGGAATCCGAATATTATCATGTCCTCTTGCTGCTAGACCCACCCTAGGTCTAGAGGGATCACATCCATCTGTAGAGGGGATTTACCTGCACAACAAGTTGGCGTAGATGTGGCAGCAATCTCCTGATCTTCGTCCTGACACTTCGTTGTCCTTCAGCAGTAATACTCAGGTGCCTACACAAGGATCATAGAATGATAGCAGCATACGAAAACATACTTGCATTCATAACTATTTAATTGGTCAAGGAGAACTAAATGCATTTCATAAGATTAAATATATCAAAGAAAGATGGGAACCAAAAAATCAATCATGTATTAATAAAGAGAGAGAAGGATTTTATAACCAAATGAGCTTTGACGTCGCAGCCTTTTTCAACGGGTCCAGTTAAACTTGTCTCAAGCATTCGTTGGGGAATTTGACTTGGCTAGGAAATAAACCTAGACACTCTCTCTATTCTATCTCACAGTAGCTATCCAGCGATATCAAGGATTGTTCAGCTATTCAACCATTTCAGCTAGCTGCAACTATATGAGAGAGATGTATTTATAGGAGAGGAAGAGGTGGTTTGGGATCCCTCATATGGTGGAAGGGAGGCCTTATCCTTTGGAAATTTGCCCAAATGTAGGAAACAAGAGGCCAAAGGAAGGATTTTGACGTTATCAGTTCAAAAACCATGATGACTTTGCTCAGGAAGTGGTTGGAAAATGGAAACTTCACTTCTATTTTAAAAAAAATTCCAAAAAGATCTCGACACAGGTAGTCCACTTAGAAAGAGCGCCAATGGGCGCAAGGGCCAGTGCTAATTTCAGTATGGGTGCAAGGCCATAACTGCCTACCAACGCCGACCCAAAATCATATGTTTTTGAGAGCCTGCTTCTAGGAATAGTCAATAGAGAAAATGCTCTTCCCTTGCTAAGGGATGTAATGACACTTTTTGCAAGGCATGACAATACACATAAGTCATAGAAATTTTCCTCCAACGTGCAGAATGGGGATTACAAGGATGGTGATAAAATATTGTGTAACAGATTTTGGTGTAAGCTCCTTTTCTCTCCTTATTGTAAAATTATGTAGATGGTCTATGCTTGATGCAACTTTACTTTTCACCACAGCAATCACATAAACAATCAAGTAAAATGTTGATAGAACATACCAGTGGATCTATAGAAGACAAACCAGAAACAGAAAAAATGTGGTGGTGCATTACGACAGTCAACAGGATGCTTCAACCAGCAAAGTCTCCTTGGTCAGCCAATCCAGCATGTGTCACAACAACCCTCAAAACAGCCACACGGTCAACTCAAAGTCAACCCCAGAAAATTCAATGTTTCCCCAACGATAGCAATGGCAGCAACACCGGCAACAACGGCAACAACACCGGCAGCAACGGAAACAACAGAAACAACACCGGCAACAACGACAACAACACCGGCAGCAACGACAACAACACCGGCAACAACGGCAACAACAGCAGCAACAGCAATAACACCGGTAGCAATGGCAACAATGGCAGCAACGACAACAACACCGGTAGCAACGGCAACAACACCGGCAGCAACGGCAACAGCACCGGAAACAACAGCAACAACAGCAGCAACGGCAACAACACCGGTAGCAATGGCAACAACGACAACAACACCGACAGCAACGGCAATAACACCGGAAACAACAGCAACAACAGCAGCAACGGCAACAACACCGGCAACAACGACAACAACGGCAACAACATCGGCAGCAACGGCAACAACGGCAGCAACGGAAACAACACCTCTTCGTCCTTCTTTTCCCACGTGTGAACCGAAATTGTCCTCCAAGGAGCTCGTATTAGATCAGAAGAGAAGAAGGTGTGATGAGATGAGATGAGTGAAATGCTCTCCAACTTTGACTATATTTATATCCATCATTGAGGTGTGTGACACATCTGCTGGGGGTGTAAAACCTTAAGGCCGACCTGCACATATAATTTATTATAAATAATAAATTCAAAATAAATGTTCTGCTCATCGGATTAAGATAAATTTTATATGGATCTTACACCTCTCTGAAAGAGGAATCCAATAAAAATATCGGTATCTTCATCTAAGCATCACAACATGGAGTTTGGACCTAGTTGTCCAATTTTAACACTCCCTCTCAACTAGGGAGAACTCCATCCACCAGTGCAATCAAACATCGTGCGTCATCCCGCCGTAACTTGCTTTGTTGGCCTCTTTATTTCAGAACAGAAGTGGGTCAGTCACAAAGACATCATCCCCTGGCTGACAAATTCAGCCCAGAGGTCCGAAACCTCTATCAGACTCACAAAGAGTCTCCAACCAACCCGAAGTTGGTTCATCTGACCCGAAGTCAGGCGGAGGTCCGAAACCTCACTATCAGACTCACAAAGAGTCTCCAACCAACCCGAAGTTGGTTCATCTGACCCGAAGTCAGGTGGAGGTCCAAAACCTCACTGTTAGACTCACAAAGAGTCTCCAACCAACCCGAAGTTGGTTCATCTGACCCGAAGTCAGGCGGAGGTCCGAACCTCACTATCAGACTCACAAAGAGTCTCTAACCAACCCGAAGTTGGTTCATCTGACCCGAAGTCAGGCGGAGGTCCGAAACCTCACTATACTTGATCCCAGATCAAGTGGTTGGATGGTGCCATCCTAGATAGGGAGTACGGCAATCTCTGATGCATCCATCAGTATTTTCTACTAGTCTCTAGCTTTTCCCACCTCATTGGCCAAATGAGAGGTACTTCCCATGAGCCCTAAACTCAATGGGTAGGATGCATACGGGGCATAGATAACGAGAGGTGAACCAACTCAATAATCACAACGGTGGGGTCCAAGCACACCAACAAGGTTCGGCAATCCTAGCCTTGTGGTTGCTCATAGCTCTGAAAAGCTGTCCCCAAAGCCCCCCATAGCTCCCAGAGCTCATCGTCCAACGGGACCCACATCATAGGGTTGTTCCACGATACCAAGACTCTCACGGAAGGTTAGGAACTTGACCTTCCCTAGGGGCTTAGTGAGAATATTCGCGACCTGCTCATCAGTTCCTATGATCGAGCCTTACGGCGCCTCGCTGTACCATATCCCGGATAAAGTGGTACCACCCATCAACATGCTTGGATCGATTGTGGAACACATGATTCTATGACAAACGAATCCCCCTCTAGTTATCACAACGGATAACGGTGGCATCTAGCACATGCTCGAACAGCTCACTGAAGAGCTTTCACAACCAAGTGACTTCACAACAGGCCATACATGTTACAATGTATTCGACCTCAGCAGTGTTCAAGGCTACCAACTTCGGTTTCCTGCCTGAAGCAGATCTACGTGTGAAGTAGCATCCAGATGTGCTCTTGCAATCCACCACACTACCAGCCCAATCGGCATCAATATATCCATCAAGTGTCATACTCCCGGCAGTGTATCTCAGCCCATGGTCTATCGTGCCTCAGAGATATCTCAAGAGTTTCATGGCACCAACCCAGTGAATGTTATGATCAACCATGTGTTGACTCAAAGTGTTCACTGCACAACATATGTCTGGACAGGTGTTCACTAAGAACATCAGGGCCCCTACAAGTTGACGATACTTAGTAGGATTTGTCAATACGGGCCCAGCAGCGCTGCCACTCAACTTCTTGAAGTTGAGCTCCATCGGTGTCGACACAGACTTGCAGTCCACCATACTAAATCTTTCTAGAAGCTTCACAATGTGTTTTCCTTGAGAAAGGAAAATCTCGCCAGGTCTCTGCCAGACCTCCAGGCCTAGGAAGTAGTGCATCAGTCCTAGGTCTTTCATCTCAAACTCAGCAACAAGCTCCCTCTTGCACTGATGAATGACAAGGTCAACACCTGTCAGGAAGAGGTCATCCACATACAACACCAGAATGAGAGGCTTCTCTCTATGACCCTTGAAGTAAAGCTTCGGATCAACATTACTACGAGTGAAGCCCAACTTCATCAGGTAGCTATCTATCCTCTCGTACCAAGCTCTGGGTGCTTCCTTCAACCCATAGAGGGCTTTCTTCAACCTACAGACATGGGTATCCTGATCTTGGACTTCGAACCGCAAAGGTTGCTCCACATACACCTCTTCCTTTATCGCACCATGCAGAAGTGCAGTCTTCACATCCATCTAATGAAGACTCCATCCTTGCGTAGCAGCAAGGGCTATGATAGATTGGATGGTGGTCACAGGTGAAAATATGTCGTCATAGTTTATGCCTTCTTTTTGAGAGGAGCCACGGGCAACGAATCTTGCCTTCAACTTTTCAGCACTTTCATCAGATCCATGCTTGATCTTGTAGAGCCATTTTGAGGTGACAACTGCTTTGACCTCTGGTATAGGAACCACATCCCAGACATCATTCTTCATTATGGACTCATACTCTTCGTGCATAGCATCCTTCCAGACTTGATGCTTTACGGCTTCCTCAAAAATATCCAGGCTCGGATTGTACAATAGTACTCATGGCTGCTAGATACCCTTGGTATCTACTCGGCTTCTTGCTTTCACGGAATGTCCCCCTTTGGGGCCATATGTCCCTTAGCATCCTCGAGAGTGTCCCTGAGCCATGATGGTCTCTTTTTCAGTGAAGGACGTGGATCAATCGGGTCCATTAGTCCTTCAACATCAGGCATCGTCTCATCCTTCGGTTCCTCTTGATTTCCAGGCCTTGCTTCATGATCTTCCTCGGATCTCAGAAGATTGACTACTTTCCTCAGGGAAGCATCTTCATCAAAGGTGACATCGTGGCTACCATGTAAAATTATGTAGATGTTCTATGCTTGATGCAACTTTACTTTTCACCACAGCAATGACATAAACAATCAAGTAAAATGCTGATAGAACATACCAGTGGATCTATAGAAGACAAACCAGAAACAAAAAAAATGTGGTGGTGCGTTACGATAGTCAACAGGATGCTTCAATCAGCAAAGTCTCCTTGGTCAACCAACCCAGCATGTGTCACAACAACCCTCAAAACAGCCACATGGTCAACTCAAAGTCAACCCCAGAAAATTCAATGTTTCCCCAACGACAACAATGGCAGCAACACTGGCAACAACGGCAACAACAGCGGCAGCAATAGCAACAACGGCAACAACACCGGCAACGACAGCAACAATGGCAGCAACGGCAACAACACCGGTAGCAACGACAACAACGGAAACAACACCGGCAGCAACGACAACAATGGCAGCAATGGCAAAAAAACCTCTTCGTCCTTCTTTTCCCACGTGTGAACCAAAATTGTCCTCCAAGGAGCTCGTACTAGATCAGAAGAGAAGAAGGTGTGATGAGATGAGATGAGTGAAATGCTCTCCAACTTTGACTGTATTTATATCCATCATTGAGGTGTGTGACACATCTACTGGGGGTGTAAAACCTTAAGGCTGACCTGCACATATAATTTATTATAAATAATAAATTCAAAATACATGTTCTGCTCATCGGATTAAGATCAATTTTATATCGATCTTACACCTCTCCGAAAGGGGATTAAGACCTATTTTTCCAATTTTAACACTTATTAATACATAACTAATGTTTTGGTTCCCGTCTTGCTTTGATATATTTAATCTTATGCAATGCATTTAGTTCTCCTTGACCAATTAAATATTTTTGAATGCAAGTATGTTTTCATATGCTTCTGTTGTTCTCTGATCCTTGTGCAGGCACGTGAGTATTAGCGCTGAAGGACCGCAATGTGTCAGGACAAAGATCAAGAGACTGCTGCCACAGCTACGAAAACTGCATTGGAACAAAGGTAGGACATCTATCCCGACTCAGTTTCATTCATAAAATAGGATTCCGAAGATTAGCATGTCCTCTTGTTGCTAGACCCACCCTAGGGGTAGAGGGATCACCTCTATCCGCAGAGGTGATTTAACTACATAACAAGTTGGTGACTTCACTACAGAAAACCAGATGGTGGTCCAAGGTCTCTTGGATTTTACTTTACTCTTGGAGCGCAACTATGCTTATGCCATGGGTGCACTTGTCTCTTCCCTCTTTCATGTGATATGTTTTCCACATGAAGGTTGGATCGTGACCATTGACCAGCTTTCATTCTTTGTTCCTAATATGACATCTAGTCCACCATCATATCTTCCAAGTCTTTATCCACTGGTTGTATCTTCCCCACCACAGGTTAATTATGTGGCCACTTGTTCATTGCCCTCATTGAGTTTAATGTTGTCGAGTACCATTTACTGGGGGCATTTGATCACGATTTCTAAGATGTTGTTCTCCCATCAGATGAGAACCTCTTGGAAGCCATGTCCTCTTATTCCACATGATGAGTTGTCATTGGAGCATAGTTCCTTTTCTTGTGTCAAGCTCCTTAAAAAATGAAACAAGCTCGTCAAAGCATAGTTCCTTTTCTTGTGTCAATCTCCTTAAAAAATGAAACAAGCTTGTCAGAGCATAGTTCCTTTTCTTGCGAAAAAACTACTTAAAATATGAAACAAGATCATCAAAGCATATTTTGTTTTCTTTTGTAAAAATCCTTAAAAAATGAAACAAGCTTGTTGGAGCATAGTTTGTTTCCGTTTCGAGCACCTTCAAAAATAATAATAAAAAAGTGTCATGAGGATAGTTCTTTTACTATGTCAACCAAGTTAAAAAATGAATTAGCTCTTATGAGGATAGTTCTTTTATTGTGTCAACCTCATTAACAAATGAAACATGTTCCCTTTTCAATTTGAGCCTTTCATTAGATCTCGTAAAATCTAAGTCGAGTCTCATATTTGAACCTTCATTCCATCCACCTATTAGCACCCAGTAGTCTACGTAAGTGAATGCCATGAAGCTGGGGGCATGTACCTTGAATTGAGTCATCATGTTGGGGACATGCGAACTTATTTCAAGCATAGTTTGCTTCTGTTTCAAGCTTGTGTAAAAATGAAACCAACTTCAAGAAGAGTTTCCAGATTTCAAGCTTGTGTAAAAATGAAACCATTCTTATTTTACCTCTCGTGATTGCCATTTTATCAACCTATTTTTCTAGATCTGTTAGGATATTCTAACAAATAGGAAATAGTTAAGAATAACTTAGTCTAGTGTAGAGTTAGGTAAAGTGTGTTTCTTTACCATGTACATTTGTAGCTTATAATCCGACGGTCATGATTTGTAGTGATCCGACGATTATGTCTCTCCTCGATATTAACAACACTTGATCCATGGCTTAACACTCGATTGGTCCATGATCTCTATTTAAAGAGCATGGAGGGTCATTTTTCCGGTGAGAGTTTATGAGAGAAACATATGTAACTTTTCTTTTTATATAATAAATTTCCTGAAGTGGCCGCATTGGCTCATGCCGTGGATTGTTTCCCTCTTTGAGGGTTTTAACCACGTGATTATACTGATGTAATGATTTGTGATTTGTTTGTGAGTGGTGACCTTTATTTCTTGATCTAAGGAACTTACCCTGTAAATTCATACATGGTATCAGAGTTACTTTGAGGGCCACATCCATTGTTGATCTAAATCCGAAGCCGGTTTGACTGCATGCGAATGTCGTTTTGTAGATCTACTATTTCTAAATATTTTTGGGCTTGGAGAACTGCTTTGTTGTGTCCCGAGCATCTGTCATAGTGATGAATGCCTTTCATTTCATGCGAAAAGTTTTCTGGCTGCCCAAGTTATGAAAGTTTAGATCTGGAGGTATAAAGCATCTGTTTTGCAGTTATATTTGTTAATAGTTCTGCTTATTTCAGTTTATTCAGTTTATTTTCAATTTTTAGGTTTTATTTATTTATCGGATCTATACCCTCTTCTCTGTGTATTCTATTAGTTGTGCGCTGTGTGTGATCTCGGCAAATCAGAAACAGGAAAAGGGATTTTTTTTGCTACGTATGCTCTTTCCCCGCATCTTTGTGCGATCTTGGGAAATCAAAAATAGTGAAAAATTGATAGTTGCAATGTAAGGCTAACCGAAAATCTAACAATCTGCCACAAGGCTCTGCATTTTAGTTTTTTTTTCTCAGTTTTTTGTTTTTTTTTGTGTGGGAAAATGCACGCACACCGAAGAGTAAAAAAAAGAAAGGGAAAAAAAACCGCTTCCTCCTTTCAAACAATAACATAATCATTTCACTATCTCACTTGGTGAGGAGTTACTTTATGAGAATAGAGGTCTTGGGTTCAAATCTCTTTCTCAGGATTGCTTTTGCAAAAAAAAAATTTAAAGGGGCGGGATTTTTTTTTTAAAGTTGAACTTCATCACCAAATTTCAAACCGTTCCTATAACTATTCGGCATCTACAACTCAGCTTTTCAAAAAGGTATAACTTCTTCATCTGGAAGCCTTTTTTTGAGCTATTTTTTTTTAATCGACCTATTTTTTCGAGATATTTCCATTGCATCAGTTAGTTTCAGCTCTTTTTAGCTTCAATTATTTTTAAATGGAAAGTGCATGCCCGGTTATTCTTAACATCACCAATTATTTCCAATGGATACCTCACATGGTAGATATACTTAGAAGTAAAGGGCTTTATAGAATAGCCATAGGACAAGAAACTAAACCTTCTGATGATGATAAAGTTGCTAAATGGGAAAATAAACAAGATCAAACATGAGGGTTGATAGGAATGTCCATTGCTCAAGATCTTCGATTTCATATCCTTGAGATTGACACCCCTGATGAACCCCTAGAAAAGCTAAAACTGTTATTGGAATTCAAAATCAAATCAGGGCCCTCCAACTTGAAAATGAGTTGCTTACTTTGGACCCTAATAATTTCTCCTCCATTGAAGATTTTTTGTCCAAATTCAAGACCCTTAGAATTATTTTAGAAGGTTGTAAGATCAAAAAGGATGATTATAGCCTCATCTATTCCATTCTTGCTAAGCTTGGCCCTACATACTCTGTATTTGTTTCCACCTTCCATTCCACTAGAGAAGCCATCATTTCTTCAGGAACCACCTACAACAACTCCTCTTGTGATGCATTTTGCGATTCTTTGATAAGAGAACAAGAAAAACTCTTACACCTTGGTCTTATCACTTCTGAAAATGCTACTAAGAAAGCCTTAGCAGCCCAACAGCAACCATATCAAAAGAATCCCAAGAAGCAATATTCTAAAAAGTATGGTCCTAAATCAAACAAGGGTCCTAAGAAATTTCAACCGCAAACTGAAAAAGCAACTCAGTGAAATGATAAGGAAAATAAAAACAAAGGGAAGAAAACAGATAGACATTGCAAATTTTGTAATCGTGATGGCCATATAGAGTCCAAATGTTGTAAGAAGATGGAAACCTTATAAGCAGCAATGAAGAAGCACAACATCAATTTGGAGCACTCTTCACTATCATCTTCAGGCATGGAACTTTCTGCTTGTTGTTGTCAAGCATCAAGATCTGGTTATGCATTAAATGTATCTTCTTCTTCTCCTTCTCATAAGTGGCTCATTGATTCTGGAGCTTCTTACCACATGGCAAAAAATAAAGCCATGTTTTCTTCTTTAAATGATTGTAACACCAAATATATTTATGTTGGTGATGATAGATCTCTTAATGTTGTAGGATCTGGAACCATTCATCTAGATAATGGTCAGTTTAATGATGTACAGAATTTAATAAATGAATATTCGATCTCTTAAAATCACACAATCTCTTAAAACTGTAGCTTGAATATAAAATGACGGAATTTCCTTTGATTCTGTCAATTTCACCTGCACACAATATAAACTCAATAATTAAACACAAACTCAGAAATTGAGTTCTTTCTATTAAATCCAATATTTACATAAGAATTCTTCCTCTGGGCTAATATTCTGTATCAGTGGCCTTTTCTCTAAATTACCCGTAGGCTTAAATAAACAAATCCTATCTGTCTATCTTGAATCTCCTTCTCTACCTATTTTTCTATGCCTTTGAGGCTTACAATTTATAAAAATGTTTCTGAAACCAATTTTGGTTTCAGATCCTCTATTTCTTCAACAAATTCCTAAGAATCCTCTTTAATCCTAAAATTTCTACTTAATTCCTAAAGACTCATAAATCCCCAGATTCATGAAATTAATTCTAATTTAGAAAATACAATTAATTCTCAAATCTCTCATATTCTCTTTCGAGAACATTTACAAAAATCCTCTCAATATTTAATTAATCCTATTTTAAATCACTCAACTCCAAATAAATCATTTACATGAGAATCCTATTTTCTAGAAAATACAAACCCCTATGTCTACTAATTTACAATAAATTTGTTGATCTGGATGCTCTTGCATCAACTATCTATTACACCAAACATAGAAACTTATCTTATCTTTAGAACCTCTTCTCTGATCCTCCATGACCATCTTCCTCATGAGCTCATCAATGCTCAATTGGTGATCTGCAACATAACCTTCTCTTGTAGCGATCTCCTTTTACTACTCAATACCCTATCAAGCTTCCTTTCTGAGCTTGACCTCTTCCTAGGCATTATTTTGGTTCACTGTCTTGAACCTATTGTTCCTTTGGCTGCTGCACTCAGTCACCTTACTTCTTTCTTCCAATATCTAATTGGATAGGTTCATTGCCATCATCATCAAAACCTTTGTCTTCATCTTGTCTACAACCAGAATTATGCAATCACAATATTCAAACCAGATTAAAATTATCTCACTTTAAAGATCTCTACATGACCTTGTTCTTCCATTGTTAGTACTTTGAATGTATTGTTCTCATGTATTTATGCAAATACCTGTTACACATCAACTCTGTATATCTGATGCTTATCATGTTTAGAATCTAATCTCCTCTTATTTTTTCCACCACACATGCATTAAAAAAAAATAGTTTAGCCTTCAAAAGAGCTTTTCGAACTCTGATACCACTTGATGCAGCCTTAGCTGCGTTTACCCACAAATAATCATTTAACTCCATATTCCAGTTTTTTAATATGCTTTAGCATGGTGAAATCCATGTTCCTTAAAACATCTCAACCTTCTCTCTTTATGCGGAAACATTATTTCATTCTTAAAAAAAAACCCACTTTGTTTCAAGTTAAATCTTTAAATTAAAGTTACATGGAAACTTTTCCCATTCAAAGATTCACTTTATAAAATTCTCCATTCCACTCTTTATATTTATATTATAATCTTTATATAATCGAAATCATTCAAACCTTACAAATGACATAATATTTTTTAACTTACCTTTCCGTCAATCATTTTCCTTTAACGAAGTCAAAGCTGGCTCCCGTTCATTCTCCTCCATCACATTAATTCCTCAACAAACAGATTTTGTGTTGTCTATTTCACCTTAGGTCCACAAAATATGTTAATAAAATTAAATACCAGGCCCCACACTTCAACATGTCTTCCATCATCAATACATCAATCATTCCGATGGTAATTGCACATTAAAATTCATGAAGTTTAAAGGTTTTAAACCTATGCGAAATGGATGGTTTTGTAATGCCACATGTCATCCCCAATTATATCGCACGACTCCAACCTTTACCGCTTATAATGATAAAGTGGTGTGATGATCCTTTTGGTGGTTTTCCTAAACCATACATCCAATTTTTGCCGTCATGTCTTTGAATCTACTATGTACGAGAAAATCTCATTCAGTTTTCTTCGCTATCATTTGTATTGTCAGCTATACACAGTTCTTCGCTCAACGCTTATATCACTGGTTGTTTGCACAAGAATTGAATTACGCATTCTACTAAACACCACGTTAAAGCACACACATGGTGTATGAGGAAGATGAACACACACACACAAGAGACTCAACACACAATGAAGGATAAGCGTGAGGCTTTCTTATTTTCCATTATACAAAGATGTACATTTATAGTACAATGGTGTGACTTTTGGTTTCATATTCCAAGGTCACTTGGACTCCATTGTGACTTTTCGCATTCCACACCTACCCATGTAGGATTAGGTGTTCCAACATCCCCCCTTAATTCGAAGGGGTATGTGTGAGTCCAAGAAGAGAGTTGTAATACAAATCTGCAAAGTATACATGGCAGCACTTGGGTTGAATCAACTCTCTGAAAATGTTGGAAAAAAGAGGTGGTTTTAGGATGACCACAAACACTGGAATGCAAAACTTGTTGCAGTTCCCGGAACTCTTCCAAAACTAGCAAGAAGCTGAAGGCTTTTGCTAGAGGAATTGTCCCTCATAAAAAAGGGAGACCTTCAAAATAAAAGAAGGGAGGTCTACTACCTGTGATGGTTTTAGTATTACCAACAACTCTGGAATGCTTGAAGCATTTCCTGGAACTCAACCAAAGTTGGCAAGAAGATGAAGGCTTCTGCTAGAGGAAGTGTTCCTCATATATGAAAGGGAGACCTTCGACCTAAAAGAAGGGAGGTCTACTACCTATGATGGTTTTAGGTTATCCACCAACCAAAGATGATGGTTTTAGGTTATCCACCAATCGAAGGTATGCTCATGGGCATCCGTGTCTCTGGCTACATCTCTGAATCTGGAATGAAGAATTGTGGCTCAGGCTCGCTTGAACTCTAGCTACAATTCTGAATCTAGAATGAGAGATTGTGGCTCAGGCTCGCTTTATCTGATGTCGAAGCTTGTACATGACCACCATTTTCCCCCCTGTCAGGGACAAGGTGAGATGATGGCGAAAACTCAACTGCAAGTTTGCTCAATATCTGTGAACAAGTTCTAACATGTGTCGTAAACATATTCTTAGCTGCTGATGCCCATTGCCAAGAAGCGATCCATCCAAGATGAATCTTGGTTCTTGCAGGAGGCTTGTGTCTAAAGCATCTATCTGAAGAATGAGTGTGTCGACCACAGTGCTTACATGGATGAAGATCAAAACAGTGATCTTAAATATGGCCAACTCGATCACAGTGTTGGCATTTTAAATCTGATGTTGTTGTGGAACAGGATCTGGAACAGGTGCAGGTGAACTGTCATAAAGAAATCCGGCACTCTGAAATTGAATGGGCTTGGAGTAGTCCAGAATATGAAAGGACACATCCTTGTCATATCCAAGACCAGTTATGTGCTTGTTGTGGACAAGCTCTTCCCAAAGTCTGATGATGGGCTTAGGAAGTGCAGGTTGGGCTATTGCATCTGCATGTACATCTTCTCTAGTACAAGGAACTGAATGGGAATCAATTGCAACTTTACTGACTTTCTTCTGATGAGAGTCCTTCTCAATCTTCTGAACAGAAATAGGTTTAGAATGGTGACTCTTTTGCTGAAGTTCATCTTTTTGGAGCTGAGATTCCAACTGCAAAAACTCAATCTTTTCTTGTGCATCTAGCAAAAAAATTTGAATGTTACAAAGAGCACGCTTGCTCATTTTTATCATATCATCAACATTGGAATGAATGAGGTTATTCAACAACACTAATGCCTCATTTGTTTTAGCCATTTCAACAACTTAGGCTCAAAAATGAAAGGGTGTCGGCTTCAACCGAAAATGCACCTGTTTACAATGTGATTCAATCTCTTTCAAACAATTACAA
Organism: Pinus albicaulis; assembly: GCA_034641835.2. Taxonomy (NCBI): domain Eukaryota; kingdom Viridiplantae; phylum Streptophyta; class Pinopsida; order Pinales; family Pinaceae; genus Pinus; species Pinus albicaulis. The sequence continues at coordinate 1,041,043,312 of CM076572.1, forward strand.
ATGACTTCAAGGACTTCTCAAAGTACAAAGTGTGCTCCTCAAATGATGGAGGGCAATCAACAATCCAACAACTCAAATTTACACTTCAAATCTTGATTGCAACTATGAATGAAGAAGCAATATCAACACAATGTCAATATCTCTGAAAAAAATATGTGCAGTTGAAAACACTATGCAGGAGGCCTTTAAGGCAGCTAAAATTTCTTCAAAGAGTTGTTTTCAATGATGGAAAACTTGTCTTCAAATGTCAATTTCTTCAGAAAACCACCCTTATGTCACAAATCACACAATGTCAAATTCACTTTTCTCTAAATATAGGCCATCTGCTCTTCATATGTCATTTCTTCTTTTACTGCTATACATTTTCTCTATCTTCTCTTCCTCTCTTCCTCTCTCTCTGCTGTTTTTTTTTTTTTTAATTAAAATTAATTAAAAAATGATTTTTTTTTTTTTGAGATTAATTAAAAAATGGGAAAGGGATTATAATAGAAATGGAAGGGAATTTAATAAATTAAAAAGGGATGGGAAAACTAAGGGAAATGTTAATTAAAAAAAGGGGTTATTAATTTAAAGGTCGAATTTAAAAAAATTAAAACATGAATATAATTAAAAAGTGAGTCGTATTGCAAGGGAGGGAGGTGTATTTGGGAGGGCGTGGTCGAGAGTGTAAGTGAGGTGAGGGGTGGGAGAGTAGGTGGAGGGGCGTCGAATGCTATTTAGGAGCGATGATTGGAGGGTCGGAGACCACCGTGGGGAATCGTGAGCTGTAGATTGGCGTTGATGCAGAAAGCTGGGCGGAGTGAGGTAGGGTGAATGTAGATAGATAGAGCACAACTAGCAGAGAGAGGTGGGTTAGCCGTGAGGAGGAGCGTAAGCGAGGGGTAATGGGCTCAGATGGAGATGCGAGCGACGGTTGCTAGCAAGGGAGGGGGTCGTCGAGAGATAGGGCCGAGTAGGGAGTAGTGTAGAGATTGGAGTGGGAGATTTACTGTAGGTGAGGTCGAGAGCCGTAGAAGAGAGTCAGTATGCAGAGTTAAGTGTAGCATATAGGCGTAGATAATGGTAGGATGCGTGAGGAGTTAATGGCGTAGGGAATAGCGCAAGGGAGGAGGTTCGAATGTGAGCTGGGAGGGTGTATCGGGTAGAGCGAGCAGGAGTCGAGGTATGGGTATGCGTGTTGAGGTGGGTGGAGGGTCGTATAATGGAGCTGGCAGGGTTTGGGAATGAGGGCCGAAAGGCTAGTTGGGTTGTGTATCGCAGGGAGGCTGCCGAGAGTGTGAGCATGAATTCTCGGGTAGCGGGTAGGGTAGATGTGATGTAGAGCGTTGACTGGCGTATGGTGAGGGCCGTGGGTGAGGGAGAGTTGTGTTGCAGGTAGGGAGTAGTGTAATGTGTAGGGGGAATGGGAGTGTGGCAGCAAGGGTATTGCAGAGGGTGCGAGGAGTGAGGAGGAGGAGCGCAAGAGAAGATATGGCACTGTAGGGAGAGGGGAGAGGTAAGAGCGTGGGTTAAACAGTGTAGAGTGAATGGAGCGGCCGTGAGGTGATAGCGCAGTGTGCCAAGATGTGAGGAAGTTTAGGTGAGGTGAAATTTTATTTTTTATTTTTATTTTATTTTTAAAAATAGCAGAGTAGAGATAGGAAATTCACTTAAAAATAGCAGCAGAGGAATGCAGTCCAAAAGCTCAGAAATTTTCACAAAAAAACCCCAAAATTTTTCAGAATATTATAGCAGCAAAAAATCCAGTAGAAACTCATAATTCTGTTGTAGTAAAACCAAAAAATTCTTCAAAACCCCACTTTGAACAGTATTCCAGTAGCTCTTCAAAATTAGAATTAAAGGCAGAAAATGCAGAGAAAAGATCAGAATTTAGAAAACCTTCAGATGCGCTTCTTCAACACCACTGCTGCTCTTGTTCAAAGTCAATTTTTGAATGCTGCCACGGATTTTGAATGCTCCAAGATGAAATTTCTGAATGCTGCAAAAAGCTTTGATGAATGCGGCAAAATGTCAGCTGCAGAAATTCTCTAAATGCTGCAAAAATGTCAAGAATTTTTACAGATATGCACAGGCCATAAACACTAATGGCTCACTCAATTTGGAGCAGGGCCAGCAATTACTCGCTCTGATACCATGTTAAACACCATGTTAAAGCACACACATGGTGTATGAGGAAGATGAACACACACACACAAGAGACTCAACACACAATGAAGGATAAGCATGAGGCTTTCTTATTTTCCATTATACAAGATGTACATTTATAGTACAATGGTGTGACTCTTGGTTTCATATTCCAAGGTCACTTGGACTCCATTGTGACTTTTTGCATTCCACACCTACCCATGTAGGATTAGGTGTTCCAACACATTCCCTCAATTCATGGTTTCAACAGAACCATGTTCTGTCCTGAATATTGAATTTTACATCAATTTTTCCAATTTCAAAGTATGAATTTCTACAAACAATGCTTCTGCCGCTTACCCATTTAATGGTCAACCTGTTTTAAAGAATTCTCATAATTTGATTATGCTAATCCAAGTTCCTTTCACTCAATTCAAACATGAGATCTTTACACCTCCATGGTTCAAAAATCGTTTAAAATACAATCAGCCCCAAATTCAGACAAGACAACACTCTGGAGACATCGTAACCCAAATGTGATATCAAACTGTGGATTTCAACATTCTTCATCAATTACTCACTTCACTATTTTATACACAACATTCTATACACAACGAAATGTGTAAGATCTTATTCACAATGCATTATAATATATCAGCCCATAGTGCAAAAATGCATACAAATAGATTTGGGTATCAATTTGAATGGCTATTTAGTGGTATCGATCCATTCTGTGATCGATGCTAATTTCTCAACATTCTCAAGTCACACAGAATTCAATAAATGAATATTCGATCTCTTAAAAACACACAATCTCTTAAAAATGTAGCTTGAATATAAAATGACGGAATTTCCTTTGATTCTGTCAATTTCACCTACACACAATATAAACTCAATAATGAAACACAAACTCAGAAATTGAATTCTCTCTATTAAATCCAATATTTACTTAGGAATTCTTCCTCTGTCCTGATCTTCTGTATCAATGGCCTTTTCTCTAAATTGCTCCTAGGCTTAAATAAAAAACTCCTATCTGTTTGTCTTGAATCTTCCTCTCTACCTATTTTGGTTTCAGATCCTCTATTTCTTCAACAAATTCCTAAGAATCCTCTTTAATCTTAAAATCTCTACTTAGTCCCTAAGGACTCTCATAAATCACCAGGTTCATGAAACTAATTCTAATTTAGAAAATAAAATTAATTCTCAAATCTCTCATATTCTCTTTCAAGAACATTTACAAAAATCCTCTCAATATTTAATTAATCCTATTTTAAATCACTCAACTCCAAATAAAGCATTTACATGAGAATCCAATTTTCTAGAAAAGACAAGACCCCTATGTCTACTAATTTACAATAAAGTTGCTGAGCCGAATGCTCCTACATCAACTACCTATTACACCAAACATAGAGCCTTTGTTGAATTTTTTGAGCTAAAAAAAACTAATCCTTTTTTTTATAGTCATTTTCTTTAAGAAAAAATTCTAAGTATTTAATCCTATCTTGCAAATATTCCTAAATGTAAGGAAACATTTGAGCAAAATAAAGTTTATCATCAACATAAAATTTTGTAAAATAAATAGAGGAATTTCTTAAATTAATGATCATCTAAATGGATGCACAATAGAGATAGATATTTTCCTTCAGCTTGTCCACATCAATTCTTGATATAATGCATGAACTAAAAATATCATAAAAAATAAAAGATTTATGAGACATAGAATGAGTTAACAATATGTATTTCTTTAAAAGCCCCATCCCTTTTGATTCCAATATGACTTTTCTCAATGATTCTACAACAATTAAGAATAAAAGTCGAGGAGAACACACCCTTGTCTCAATCCATTCTCTATTTTGAAGAAATCAGTAAAAACTATGTTAATATAAACTGAAATATGACCAAAGGTTCAAGGGAAATACCATGGCTCCTTCCATCAAGGTAAGAAGCACTCACAATTATGGGGTATATCAAAATCAAGATATATTTATTCTTCTTAATTATTTGTAATTGAATCAATCCAAGTAGAAGATGTGCAATGGTTTAATAGCTCAAAAGATAGTGGTTACAATTAATACATTGCTAGATGTGCACCAACAACATGAAGTGCATGTTGGTAAGATAACTTGATTAGAATTTAGGGTAAAGTATAAACATGTCTAAAGAGTGGTCATACTTATGAAAAAATCAAGATGCATACTTATCAAAAAAAATATATGCATACTAAAACCTTTCAAACTTTTCCAACTTTTCTAGAGAAAAACCATAGAATATTACAATGTACAAAATGTACAAAAATTTAAGATCCATAATATCCGACAAAGATATTATGGATCTTAAATTTTTGTACATTTTCATGATACAATTTTCTAAACAAAGTTTGTCCCTATTGACAAAAAAACCTAACTTGCAATGGCATATGTTGCCTCTACAAGGAGTCTTAGCTTGTAATGTATTGATATTTCCCTAGTTGTTGTTGCTCTTTTGATTTTGTTTTGTGGGGTCTTATCAATTGCTAGAGCTTCTGGCACTGATTCTACTAACAACCCCTCCTTATCTCTAGAAAAATCATCTTCATTTTGATCTTCAATGACAATAAGCTCCTTAAGCTTGGGATTCAATTAAGCTTTAAACTCGAGCCTTTGTTTCTTTGTGGCTCTAGTTCTTGTCCTTGTTGCATAATCTGTTCTAGGGTCATGTTCTATAGGATCTTCACCCTTCTTTTTATCTTCCTCAATAGTCTCATCTTGCTCGCTCTCCTTGAATTATAACCATTTTTTTCTCCTATTACATTTTTGTTTTGTTTTTCCAACAACTTGTTGACTACTCTCGACCTATTTAACAACAATTTTATTCTTCTTAATTTTTCAAGTCATGACATCGCTAGGAGTTGTAGTGGCTAGAAATAAGAACACTATTAATATTCTCTTGGTAGTTCTAAGTACACTTACATAAAATGAAATTACCAATATTTGGATTTGTTAACCTTATGTCCAACAAAAAGTTGATATAATCTACTCTAGTTTTGGTAGTAGTTAAACTATTAGTAGCATCTACAAATGAGTGTATCCAACATTTTTATTTCCAAATTACTTAAATAATATAAACTAATATGATAAAAAAAAATTTATCAACATACAATTTATTCACTTATCATATGAAGTGAAATTATAGAAAAATAAATTTAGTAATCATCATATAAATCTAATTAAACAATTCAAAATTCATTTCTTTTCCAAATAGAAAAATCATCGAAAATTGTCAATTGGGTGTACTTGGGGTGATAAAGAGGACTGGCTTTTATCCTCTCTATTTGGGTTCATGTCCAATGGAAATTGACATAATGACTTTTTATGAGTAATTTCTACATGAAAGATAACAGAATCAACATGACACATATAAGTTTTTAGGCAGATATCTATATTTCTACCTAAACTAAACAAAGGTGGAAGGTAAACTAAACAAAGGTAGAAGGTAAAGGTGGAGGGTAGATTTTCAGTAGATGTGGTATTCTCAAATCCTCATCATTCACTCTCATAAATTCCTAACAAAAAACCTTATTCTTTCCATTTTCTCGTTCTCGCTACTCCTTTTTCATGAATGGGCCAACATAAACCGTTTCCGCTTGGATAAGCTGACGATCCAAATATTTTATTGCATTTTGAGCTGCCTCTTCGTGTTCATAAATCACAAATCCATATCCTTTGGATTTCCCTGATGCATCTGTTGCAATATTAGAACAGAGAATGGGTCCACTCATAGCGAAAGTACGATAGAAAGTATATTCGCTGAACCAAAGAGATTGTTAACAAAAATCTTAGCTGAACCAAAGTTGCGGATGCTGGGGTCATGGAGTGAGTACATTATCCGAATAGGGTTTCCATTAAGAGGTTGGAATTCAAGCAACGTAAAGCCTCCCTAGCATTTTCACCCGAGCTGTAATTAACATAGCTATATCCCAGAGAAGTGTTGGTAATGGCATCTCTGCATATGTAAACAGTGAGCACCGGGCCAATCTGGCCAAAGAGATCATACATCTGGGCCTCGTTAACATTGAGATCCAAATCCCCCACATACAGAGATTTATGTAGTAATTGATTGTTGTTACCGTTATCAACTGCTGGTTGCTGGTGTGAAACATCGTGTGCCGCTGGTTGTATTTGAATGCGTGCCATTTCCTCCTCTTTAATCAGTGATACGGGAAAAACAGGAGGCACAACTTCGAAATGCCAACTCAACCGAAATAAACATCCAAACCCAATTCAACCGAAATAACAATTCAAGCAAAATAATAATCGAAACCCAAGCACAGCAGGTGTAGATCACAAAATCCGTGGATGGTGAATCAAAACCGCTTATTTCTACGGATGAAGATTATAGCGATTTTCCTGAATGTGATTCTTCGCACCTACATTAGAATTCAACTCTCAACATTCCACTTCGACTAAATATGGAAAGGGATATAGGAATAATTCGATAAATATGTGGTCGATGGGATTTTCGAAATAGGTGCAAGGGTTGGTTAGGTTTTCTCTTCATGGGATTTTCAGAAGATTGAATAGAAAAATCCATCGTGACAATTCAAAACGTAACCGGGAATACTTGACTAATTATATATTAAAGAGTATGATTTTATGACTTAAATAAATATGTTATTTAGTAGATAATATATATATTTAATGAAATGTGTAATGTAAGGTTATGTGACATTATTTTTATTTATTAATAATTAATTTTTATTTTTATTTTTACAAAAATTAATAATAATTGATAGATAAATATTTTTTGGATTAATCACATTATAATGATTAATCCTAAAGATATTTATCTAAATTATGGATCACAAAAGTCTTAGATCTAAAATAATTGATAGATTAATATATTTTTACAATGAAAACTCTAACTTAAATATAGTCTTAAGTACCTTTTAGCCACAAGGCATTATGCTTAATATAGTTTGAGTGAACATAATGGTTAAGAGCATGTGTTTTCTATTAAGAGGTCACAGGTTCAAAACCAGAAAACCTTAAAATTGAATAATATTAATAATAAATAACAATAATATTACCTTCCCCTCAAAAGAAATATTTTATGCTCGAAGCATAAGTAATGAGGGATGCTAACAAAAATATTGTCTCCCAAAAAGCATTTTCTTCCTTTAGGATCTTCTACTTGTTCAGGTATTATTTAATTACTTAAAAACATAATCGCTTTCTCTAATGACAATGCTAGTTTATGGTTTTAGTACATCCTCTCCTCATCATTCAGTGTTGGAGTGTTGTTTGATGTTTCTCAAACACCCTTTTTAGATAAGAAAGATGGAAAAATTTATGGATGCTACTTTTTCAGGTCATTTTAAAATGTAAGCTACTTACTCATTTCTTCACAACTTGATATGTACCATCGAACTTAGGGCCTAAATTGTTTTTTCCATATTGTTTGTAGGGTTGAAACTTCAAATACACCATGTTGTACTCCTCATTTTCCCTTGGAATTTTTATTCATGTGTCGGGAGATTCATTCTTGTGGAGGGGAAATTAGAGAGGAAAATGATAAACGAGATTTAATAAATGATCATATCGCTAGTAGGCACCTAGGCATACCTTGCGCATGTGGCAACAGAATTAAACAGTGACAACGGTGGAAAAATCAGTGGTCAAGAAATGAGATTAAAAGAAAAGTGGCTTGCATCCGCAAGTGTCAGTGTAGAAAATTAAAGAGAGTTACTTCCCGACGGATCATCAACTATTTCCTTGCAACCAGCCCCGAGAAGCATTACGACGGGGTAATTAGCGCGGCGGATAAGCTAGACCCACCTCGTCGGAGAGTGGAGACCACGCTTTCCACGATATATGTCGGCGCAAGATCGACATCGACAAGTGACCGTGATGCATACAAGGTCAACGATATCTCTCCCTCTCTCTTCGTCGAGTCTCCCTACCCAACCTCATGGTTTCATGTGTCATATGACCATCTCCCCCTCCCTATAAGACCATGACCCGCTCGCCATTTGAATTTGAAAAATTATTTCTACAACCAAGCTCTCTTGTCGCTCTACCTCTCCATCACGTTGTACTGTCAGCCAACAGAAAGTCATCTCAGCTTCGTTCCGTTTGATTTTTCCTGGTCATTAGGTAATCCACATACCTTGACTTCCACTATTTTTTCCTATCCTTAAAAAGAAGAAATATCCGCCCAAAACTCCCAAACCTCGAGAGGTTAAACCCTCTTTAAATATTGATCCCCTCATGCATAAGGAAGTCGAGATTCATGACTCACGCTTCGCATATCACAAGTTAGACCTATAGTTCGACATATATGACTGGAATCTTAAGGGAGAGGACCCGTTTATGGTAGTAGTGTACTACCAAATCGCCCCCTTCATCTACCACTTCCCATAATTCAGTTTTTTGGCTCGCTTCATCATACATAGAGGAGAAAAATAGCTTCATATCCTAGTTTGGAGTGAAAATTCTTGAAATAACTCTACAAATGGTTCAAAAAAAAATTCTTTTACCCAGATTCCCCCAACCGTGAGAAAATTACAAAGGTGACCTTTTTCTATAGCTAGAACGCCGTCTCATCGAGAGAACAACAAGCCTTCATTCACATGATCCTGAACCCTAGCTGTCAAACCCTACCTATCTCAGATTTGTTTCTTGTAGTCGTGTTTAATGAAACGGTGCAACTAATCCCAATCACTATTGCCCTAATGTTCATAGAAGATGATAGTGCCATTATTACTAATGTGCCATAAGGTCGAGTCTATAAAGTTCCAATTACATCGTTTTCCTCCTACTTCCTATTTTAGATACTACTGTATTTTGTTTTACCTTTTCTTATATACCCATATGGATGAATTTGAATATTTGGGCCTTAGTCTTATGGATTCCAGCAAAGAAATAAAATTTTTATTTGATTTCGATAGTACTCTCACGAGAAAGCTCGACAACGAACGTTATTCCCATTTAATCTCCACATACATGTCAACTTCTTAAAAAACTATAAATAACATCTCTCCCCCAAGTATTCTTCCCCAAGATAAAAAAATTCCCCTATCTCAACAAGGATACATGGTTGGGAGATTGGTAATTCCCCTATCTCAACAAGGATACATGGTTGGGAGATTGGTATTTATTTGAAGAATACACTAAAATTAAGGTATATAGGCCATAGCTTCCCCCTTATTGGTGTCCCGTTTTCATGCGTATGAGAATCTTTTCCCTAGATTTCATTCGACAGAGCTTGCACATTGATCAAACCCACTTAATTCCTGCCCGGAAGGGCTACATGTTGAAATTGGGTAAAATAATAATTCTCTCCATTGTTAATACTATACAATCATTTTAGCAAGTTGAAGGCCTGTAGAAAGAACTAAATTTTGAAATAGGATAAATTTGGCACTATAACCCCCATGGTATCATATAAAAAAGGAGAAATAATAGTAATTCCTCAACTTATGTCCATGAGTATAAGCTTGAACTTGAATGGAAGGGTAACTTAATTCATGACCCATTAATACGAAGATGGAGATTAAAATTTTGACCTCAAAGGATAAGGCTCACATGAGAAATGTAGATGAAGCTCGAGATAGAAATGGAAGAGGCGCACTCGAGAAAAATGGCTAAGATTCAATAATTACCTTGTGAATAAATTGAGATGAGGATCACTGTTGGCTTGAGGGGTCCTCACTGAGGTTTCAAGTTTATGGAGAAACCAAAAAACCCTCCAACTACTGGCCTTTTCGGCAATGATCTGGTTGCGCAGATAAAATTCTCACTTGAAGAAGTATGGGGGGTTGTTGGAACCAGGTTTCTGCACCCCGAGGAAGAAAATAATGAAGTGGTCCTAAGCAGATCGATTGCAGACTTATATCAATCATAAATAGATGTGCGCAACACTTAGCAGAGTAACACAAAATCATAAATCGCTTTCGCGTAGATACAACATAGCAGAACTAGATCCAGATCTACGCAAAGTGTATTCACTTAAACAAATTTATCAACCATCAATATGCATACATAAACATAACAAATATCCTCGCACAATGATAAATAAGTACCATGAAACAATGTTATCTCAACAGAATAGAAACAATAAATAAGACAGATAAATCAAAACAAGTTTTCCAAAATATTTCTTTTATATTAATCTAGATATTTTCAATACATTAGTATTTCTGCTTACACATAACCCTTCCGCGCATAGAGCCAACAGAATCCCCAAACAACTAGGACTAGGTCTCCGAGCACATAGCGAGCAGGAGCTTTTCTACCCAACCAAGACAAAAACCCTTTACAACGTATTCAGACGCATACCGATCATAATCAAGTTCCTCTTAGATTGACTAACTAAAATAGACTCAATCTATATATTTATATTCTTCTTGCGTGTAGATACTATGGTCTCAAAACATGGTTTGAGTCCCATAGTTTACCCTTAAACCCATTACATTAAAAACAGGAACTTTGACACACCCTAAAGCCCCTTGACTCATTCGCACAACACGAATATACAAAATTATACAGAATTACATCAAAAAGTGTGCCCAGGAGAACCCGCTCCAACAGGCCCCCAACACAAACATGTTACTCATCCTGAGTCACGAAGGCGCCTGCTCCTTGAGGTTGGCTTGGAGCGTGCTGACAGAAGATTTTAGAGGGAGAACCATTTCAAAGCTTTGCGTTGCAGCTCCCTATGCTTGATGAACTAAAATTTCTATGGTAGGAGCTTTAGTGGCCATGTCTATGCTGCGTTGTGTCTATTGATTATCTTCAAAGTGTTTTCCAGCATCTGTGAAAGTTGGAGAGCCTCCTTGGACCATGGTTGCATACGGGCCTCGAGCAGTTGTTCTTTTCTGCACAGGTCTTCAATATCAGTCTGGATCATCTGGCACTCCTGTAGATGAGTTAGGCACTGTGTAAGAACCAGGGTTGGTGCCACTGTCTAGATCTCTTCAAATTGATGTTCCTTCTGATGGAGCTCATTGTACAATTTTTGTACTACTGGATCATTCTGCACATACATGCATATTCCCATAGCCTCATCTAACAGACTGTCACACTGGGTTACTGCAACAACGATACTATCTTTGGCTTGCTTCTCTTTGACTTCTCTTTGGGCGTGAAATTCTAGTGGAGTCTCAGGCTACAACTTGGTTTGTAGATCTGCAATTTTTTGCTCATACTTGGGTTCTGACGGTCTTGAACGCAGAGCGCGATGCTTTCAACGCGGTAGCCAATCCCTCCAATTTTTCCTCCAGCCCAATTGTGGCCAGGACTGCTAGAACATTGTGACATACTTGATGGATTTTGGCCTCTAGCACAATGCGTTGGGCTTTGGTGACATGGAATGCTACTTCTCCTCCTTGTTATTTTTGGTGCCTTATTCTATCTGCCTCTCAGATTCCACTATAGATATGTGAGCAGAAGGCTCTTTGAACTGAAGTTCATCTGCGATCGTCGTGTGCATCAAGTGTAGCTTCCCTGCACCTAACACAAAAATATTAATATTTATATCACTTGTACGACATAATTCGACACGCGGGCTGGCGTCCACATGAATTGCTAGTGTGAGGATTTGTACAAGTTGGGCATCCCTAGTAGCTGGTAATTCAACGTCTAATGGATGTGCACTTGTAGCTTGTGCACTAGTCTGGCTTGCCTAAGCTACGCTCACTTGTATCTGTCTCGCCTACATCTTCAGTTCTTGGATTCCTACCTGAACAATCACCAACATAGTCTTGTACTACACCACGATGTTGGTCCAACGATCCTCATTCACAGATGAGACTGTGTTGGAAATTTCATGCATATAATCTTCTATCAACGTCAATACCTCCTGCAAGACATCTTTGGATCCCTTTATCTTCTTTCTTGATCCACCAGCAGCCTGGGAGCTATGCTTGGTTTTGTTAGATGTCTCTGCTTCTCCTATATCCTTCGGCGTAGACCCATTCTTCACTAGCTTCATTTCACATTCAAGGTCAATGGTCTCGCTAGTGGTGGTGGGAAATGCTTCTTTCTCTGTCACCTTCTTTGTTGTTTTCACTGGCTGGGTGCGAGTGCACGACTTCATTGATATGATAGGTTTCAACCATGCTAGCAGCTATTCTATTTTTACTCTAAGAAAATCATCCTCCATCACTAAGTATGGTAACTCGTACCAAACTCCTTCCACTATGCCTTTTACTTAGATATGCATGTTCTAGAATGTATCCTTGATGTCAGATACCATCTTGTACTGATCATATAGCATGGGCGACAGTCATGGCTTTGACTGTTCGGCTTGATAGAGGGTAGCATCATAAAGAACCAAAAATATTTCATTCTCTTTGCCACGCACCAAGTTTGAGAAGTTCCATAAGGTGGAATAGCACGCAGCCTCACACATTTGAGGTTAAATCTCCGTAAACTGGGTTTCCTTGGGGGTCTTCCACCCAATTAGTGTGATTAATAGCAACAACCAAGCATAATGGAATTTATTTCCTTACTCTTGTGCTTCACACACATTTTCTAGGAATTCCTTGCACAAATATCTAGACCAGTTGTAAATAACTCCCTTCTCGTACTATCCTGTGAGAGAAATCGTGTGCGCAGACACCTCCTTTGGTCTACTCTTGCGCGTCATCTTGCAGGACAAGATGATCGTTCCGAATTGAACATCTCGGTAATTTATCTCATTGACCACAAAACCTCGGCTCTTCTTCCAAACTTGATACTTCTTCTTGATCTGGTCTGTGATGGTTTTATCTTGTGTCATCCCCCCAAAGTCTGCAATTGGATTAGCACCTTTAGCAGGTAGGTTGATGATCCTATGGATCAATGTCACATTAATCGGGATGTGCTCTCCCAACCACAATGAATCATTGCACACTAGTACGAGAAATTGCCAAACCTAGATGTCATTTATGGGACTATGTCAAAAATGAGGGATCTGCAGTAAGTTTAGCAGGCCTGACTTGTGTAGACCTAGCACCCATATCTTTGGCTCGAGGTGCAAAATTCCTCCTTTATATGTGACTTGATCTAGGTACACATCGAGTGCAAGTTCTAGAAATTTATCGACATTCGCAATGTCCCAGTCCTCCAGTGTGAGTTGCGGTACATTAGCAAACATGTCCCCCTCCATTGGGACGTTTTTAGGGATTAATGGCATCTCGATACTTGCGCGCATATTATCTATATATTTAGGAATTATTACTAAGGGTTTGCGCGGTGCAAGATAGCTCGGCAACCGTGAGAATGCGACCACTTCGATGACATCCTCCTCTCCTTCCACAATGGTTTCAGGGACCTCGGCCATAGGCCTTTTCAGCCGCTCAACCGCAGTGGAGAGCACCTTTGGCGTCTTCTCCTTTGGATATTTTCATGTACCAGAAGACTACCCCTTCTTAGACTTGGACGGCACAGGTGTTTCAGCAATTGGGATTTCTAGCACAGCACGATCATCTTAGGTCATGTGGTTGTCATACTTCTAGGAATTACGTATCCCAACCCTTCTCGTCACAATGTTTCCTCACACCCTGTGTCCAAACGAGACATAGACACAGAGTATGTAGCGGTAATCGAGAAGCTTAAAGCAAATACTTCACTCAGAAAGCAAAGGGAACTATTGTGATCCCATAGGTCATATTTATACTTGTGCTGCATCTTCAATGGCTCCTTCTGCATTAATGGGTCTTCATAAATGACAAAACAATCCCAAATATTGCAAAATACCTTCATTAAATGCACAGTAGATGCTCCCATAAATGGTAATAATGTTTTCTTTTCCATATTTACTCCTCCAACGACTAGTTTTTGACACCTCTGCAACCCAGTTGACCTCCTAGCGCAACTACTGCACACATGTTTCTCTTGTTTGTGCATCCACCATCCCATATGCGTAGGTCTAATACTCTGGCCATATAGTCATTTGGTAGGTACAACTTCATCCCTGTATGACTTTAGACGACTTCCATTGAAATACCCAGGAAGGTATTCTCACCTCAATATGGCCAAGCGTATTGCACCTCCATTAGTAATCTCCTTAATAAGATAGGGCCCTAGCTAATGCATCTTCAACTTCCTTGGGGGGTGGACAACTTTTTGTCATATAGTAAGACCAAACTATATTTTTTGAACACCTTTTGCCTGATATGCTTATCATGCCATTCTTTTTCGCGCGCTTTTTGAACCTAATGGTGATAATTTGCAATAAAGTGATCTTCTTCTAGAGAAATCAACTGTAACAACCATTCTTCCAGAGCATCTTCTACAAACATATTGGTGAATGCTGCAATGTGTATACTAGAAACAAGGAAATCCATTGGCAACATAGCTTCTTTCCCATATACCATCCTGAAAGGTGTGCTTCGAGTCAACTTCTTGTAGATGGTCTTATATGCCGAGAGAAGTGTTGGAAATATTGAGAGGGGGGTGAATCAACATTCCTTTCGATTAGTATTATTATTAATCTTTCAAAGCATTAGTTAATATTCAATTATTATCAGTGTTTGTACAATGATAATAGTAAACAAAAGGAACACAAATGCACAATTTTTAAGGTGGAAACCGCCTCCTGGACAAAAACCACCTGAATTCTTTTCAAATAATTATTTCAAATCCAATTGGAAAGAAAGCTCCCACTTCCTAGAATCTATAGAATCATTCTTCTCCAGCTCCCACTGGATGGACGCTCTAACACCTGAGATTCTTTAGTATTTAATTGAATGGATGCCCCAACACCCAATGAGCTACAACTCAACCTAGCACCACACTACCACCCTAAAGTTTTCACAGGATTGAACCTATTGGTGACTTCATGCACTAGACTAGAACCACCCTACCACCGTATAGAAGAATAAAAGAATAATGGAATCTCATACGAGGGAAAATGGTCCACTTTACAATGATATAGAATGATGTAGAAGAAGAAGACACACTAGACCATAACCCCAACTATGACACAAATACCTAATGATGATCCTAGACCTCCCGACACTGCCTCTTCAATTCTTGGCAAACAGACACTTGTACAAATTTTATAATTATTCTTTTACAATGACTCAATACAATGATACCTTTACAATGGCTGTATGCAGTACTACCCACGTGAAGACTTCATGTGGTGAACTTCTTGCTACTGTTTTGCACTTTGATTGTTGCTCTTGTCGTGCTACCCTTTCTCGCTCTTTAGAACATTAGATCATGCATTGAGTCTTATCTTGATGAATATATGATACCTACAAAAATTCTTCAAGGAAATACCCATGACATGATAATAGAAAAACTTACCTCATCGTGCAGAGCATATGTGAGTGCTAAACAAAAAAAAATGAATTAGAATACAAGGAACCTAATGCAATTAAGAGATGAAAATACATATACAGAATATACTTACCTGGATATTACCTCTGATGCACCTTTCTTTACTTCTCTTCCCTAGAAAGTGTGGTCCTTTGTAACCCTTGACAACACATGATCTAGCTTTTTCTTGCCTCCGAGGAGCTCGATATTGAATATAGTGTATCTATGTTATTTCAGGTCCCCAATATGTAATTTTCGGCCCTATAGGAGTCCTCTGAGTCTCTTTTCCAATGCCACATCTCTGACCCAATTTGGATTATTCAAGGCAAAGTTCAATAGATCGAACTGGTACGATGTGCCACGTGTCACTGTTTCCTCATTAGACTCTAAAATTTATATATAGAAACTACATTCCGTGCAATATCCACCACTTTTTACACAATTCCAATATGATACTCAGAGATTGAGTTATGACGATTTTCCCAAGGTCACCTCTTTGAGATGAAGTGTTGGCTCGAGGGGTCCCGACCCAGGTTCGGAGGTTCAAGGTTTGCCAACAAACCCCTATACTATTGGCCCTTTCAGCAGTGACTTGCTTTTGCAGGCCAAAGTCTCACCCGAAGTAGTATGGGTGGGTGTTGGAACCAGGTTTCTCCACCTTGGGAGAGGGTAGGTAAGTCAAGCAGAGCTGTGTTCACCCTTATAGTGACCGGATCTTATATTATAGAGCCTGGATCTATATATTCCTTCCGTATCCATGTGATCAATAGCAATGATATTCATAGTAATCAATAAATCATGAACTTATATAAAGATAAAAAAACTATTCTAGATCTTCTTACAGAACAGACCCAAATCGCAACATAAACAAGTAACAAAAATATATTCGCAACTTAAATCAATAACGCATCAACATATATTAATAAACCAAACATCATAGAGTAATTACAATAGATTCAGACATGTAACACTAATTCCGCATTCATTAATCCTTCAGATCTACTTACAATACCTAAATCCCAACTTGCACACACAGTAGGAGGGTCCACACATAGCAAGACAGAGAATCTCCGTGCACACAATAGCAGGAGTCCTTCCCCAACAACCCTAACCAGATCTATCAATTCGCACTTAGCATCAATATCCTATCATTCTTAATCTTCTAAAAGTCAAAATGGTTCAACTACTTATACTATTTTAGCCTTCGCATCCAATGGTTTGCAAACCGGGGTTTGCGGACTCTTGGTCTACCCTTGACCCATTTACAATATTTTAGGGGCTTTGACCCACCCCAAAACCCCTGCATTATACTAAACATAATCAAAATATACAAAATGGACCAGTTTCGCAGCTTGTATGAGACCCTGTTCCAACATTCCCCCAACACAATCTTGTGACTCGTCCCAAGTCACTGTGGTGGTGGGGTCTCCGCCTGTGCGCGCAATGCATTGATGGTGGCAATCAGCGGAGGCAACATTTCTTAACTCTAAGCAGCAGTGCTCTGCGAAATATCCACGAGCTTCTGGGATGTCGCTCCTTCTATTGCCGCAGTGACACTTTCCAGTGTCTGATTTAGCCGCTTGACCATGGCATCAGTATCCTGTGATATCTGGAGGGCTGCGGCAGTCCAAGGCTTCAATCGTTTCCCGATGGGGTGCTTCTTATGCTGGAGTTCCTCAATTCAATCTTGGAGATTGTTTTTGGTTCTCAAACATGCCAAACGCTGTGTAGGAACTAAGGAGGGCAATGTAGCCTCGACTTGATCGAAATCTTCTTCCTTCTGCCACAAGTCCTAATTGGTTCTCTGCAGGACCAGATCGTGCTGGATCTTGGTCCAAAGCTGCATGGCGTCTTCGAGTAGCTGGGTACCCTGAGCAATCTGTCCTATAATGGTGTTAGTGGCCTCGGTCACTAGCGCATTGCACCGGGCTTGTACCTCTGGAGGTGTTTCAGGCTGCAGCTTGGTCTGTAAGTCGATGATTTGTTGCTCCAGCTGCATCTTCACTACCTACATCTCCGTCCTGAATGCCTTCAATGTTGCGACCAACCTTTCAATTTTAGCTCGAGGGGTAGCTACGGTCGAGATCTCCTCTATAACCTCTGTGCAGAGCTGGTGAATTAATAATTCAAGCTCCTCCTGTTGTGTGACAGCGCGGAGTACTTCAGCGTTCTGCTGCATGATGGTCTACTCGACCACCCCTAGCTCTTGGTGCACTTGCTAGTCCCGATGGAAAATCTCCTGGAATATAGTGGTGTGGAGGCCTTGTAATGCATCATGGGGTGGTGTGGGTAGATTCAGCTGCACCCCTGTGTCTTCATGGAGTTGGACTGCTTGATCCGACAGACTGATCACAAGGGCAGTGATATGTATGGTGCAGAGACGACTTTCCTTTGTGGTGATCACTGTACGACTGGGTACCAAGGGAGGTCGTACCTAAGTTATGATAGCTTGTACTGTGTCTGTTTTTAACTGTAGGGTGTGGAACTTAGCCTGGAGGGTGTCGATGGCAGCCTTCTGGTTTTCCTCCAGGGCTACCCATTTGTCTTATATGGCCATTGTGATGACGTCTGTTATTTGTTCGAGGTCCCCGTCAATGAGTGTGACTGTCACGTCGTATTCTCCCTGTTGTGCACACTGCTTCTTTTGGGGCCCCTTGTCAGGCTCGCCTGTTCACTTTTTTCCTCCAAGGTTTACTTATGGTGGAAAATCTACCTAGATTTCGGCCCTGGTGGATTTTGGCGGCATGTTCTTCTTCGTGGCTACATCCGAGCCCTACTTGCTTGGTCTTACAGTCTCCTTGGTGGGGGTTTTGAAGCCTATCTTCCAGGCAGGAGGCCATAGTCCGATCACACGGTCAATGTCCTCATCTGCTACCATATACGGGAGGGACGTCTAGGTTTTACTCTTGAGACTGCAGATCTGTATGTGGTGCATCATAACCTGGAATGCTAAAATACTTTTGTACTTGTTGTACACTGTTGGAGACAGTAATGGTTGAGAGTTGATGGATGCAGCCAAGATGCTCTAGAATAGGACCCAAAAGACTTGGTTATCTTCCACGTGTTGGGCGTCCTTGGAGTCCCATAGATGGGCGAAGCGAGATCCTTCGCACATTTTCGGAGTAAGATGAGGGAAGACCGAATCCTCAGGGGCCTCCCATGCAACCAGTGCTCTAAGGAGCAGTAGCCAAGAATAGCAAAAGGCCTTCCCTTGTTCCTGAGATTCGCAAACGTTGGTCAGGGATTCGTCACACAAATATTAAGCCCAATTAAGGCAAAACCCCTTCGTACATTGGCCTACTAATTGAATGACATAGGTAGGGACGGTTGTGACCTGGCACTTCCTCATTAGCTTGCATGCTAATAGTATGGTACCCATCTGCGTAGCATGTTCGCTGATGGATTTGATGATAAAACCCCTGGTAGTTCGCTCCACACTATACCTTTTGCACACAAATTCAGTAGTCTCGCCTTCATATTTATTTCCCACATGCTCCAGAGGGTGCAGCCCCTACATGGGAAGGCTCGTAATCCAGTGTATTAGCGCATCATCAATGGGGACTTGGTCCCGAATCCATAAGAAGCCCTCATGAATCAAGGTCAGAAACTGTCGGGCTAGCCGGTCCGTGACATTGTAATGGCCAAAATGGGGCATCTGCAGTAGGTTCAAGAGCCCGGATCCGGCCAATACACATACCCAACGCTGAGGAATGAATGTGACCCCATCATTCTCATACATTGTGTCAAAGTATAGTGTGAGAACCAGCTTAGGGAAGGCTTCATAATTCGCCAAGTCATGATCATCAAATTTAACTTCGTGGAGCTACCGGAAAAGGTCAATGATGGCCGAGATTTTGCTCAAGGTTAGCAGTGTTTGCAGATAGGTGATCAAACCATCCAAGTTTTTGGGCGTGCGAGTTGAGGGCTGGTGTGGTCAGTTGAAGGGGGGTAACCAATTGATCTGATTGGCGGGTTGGGCTTCCTCCTGTGCATCCTGATCCTGAAGTGTTGTTCGCAGAGATTGGGCATGCCTTGGGGAAGTTCTCGGTCATCCTGGAGCCCATTTTGCAGCTTTCAGGGGCTTCCCCGAGCCCTGTGCTTTCTCTTTTCCCTTCTTTATGAATGGTGTAGAGAGCGATTTGTTGGGAAAAATACTGAGAGGGGGGGGGGGGTGAATCAGTATTTAGAGCTGACTGAAAACTTTTTACTTTTTCTTTCTCTTAAAACCATACGCCACTTTACTGAACCCAACTCGCGTATACACGTAGATATCCTTAAGAAAACTTGTGTATGTCCAGATATCTTATTATGCATTTAATTATTTACTTAGATCATTGCATCATTCATTCATCAGATGTTTAGTAAGGAATAAGCATGTGCAGTAATAACAGAATAAACCATCACACATAAGCAACACACATGAACACCAGTATTTTAGGTGGAAACCCAATTCGGGAGAAAATCACGGTTGTTGTCGTCTCTATCTTCAATATTTATTAGAAAGAAAACTTCTTACAATTTTGTACTGGCACAGACTCATACCAGAACGCAGGCACCCACCTAGAAGGCTGCAACCTTCCCTCATTCTCTAGCCACTACTGGAAGGGAGCTCCAACCCCCTAATCTCATTCACTAGCCTCTCCTAGAAGGGAGCTACTACCCCCTGCTCTCGTTTACCAGCCTCTCTTGGAAGGGAGCTACTACCCCCTGCTCTCGTTTACCAGCCTCTCTTGGAAGGGAGCTACTACCCCCTCACTGAAGGCTTCGACCCTCAGCACCACTGCGGACCACGTTTCATCAATTTCATACTGGATCCAACAACTTCCAAAAAACATATCTTGTAGGCCACTTTTCATCAGATTTTCAGACTGGACCCACTCCACACATTTAAGCTCAACATACATAAAACTAAAACTTATAACCCCATCAATTCATTCATTGAATCATCAACAACTTGATCTTTAATCAACATAATCAACAGCATAATCAACATTCAAACAACCCAGATCTGTATGAATACATCATTGACAGATAGCAGTAAAACAACAAAACAGATTAGACATTTCATTCCACACACTTCAGCAAAACCCTAGATTCCATATGCGCTTTTGCTGAAACGAACCTGCGTATATACGCGCTTTTGCTGAGATGAATAGATAACTCAGATCTCACCCTTTACTTCAACAAATATTCACCAGATCACAGATCTAAACATTCCATAAACAGATCTAGAAAATACATAGTCATTTCAGATCTAGAGATCCATCTTCATCATTTTCTTCATAGGTGCACTATTAATTCAGATCAATCAATAAAATGTTACCCATTCCATTCAGATATACTTCAGATTGAAGTATTCATTAAACCCAAACCTATGCACACTTTTGCACTATGATCTTCTTCTCCTTATATAGATTTAGCCTTTGTCAATACCATGAGTCAAAACCACTCAACCGCTGATGGTATTCCTGGATGGGATCAAATAGATAATCCAACGCTCAATACTGTGGGCCAATACCATGGTCATGTCCCTTGGTTTTATAAATTTAGAGCACAAATAGGCATACGCTACTTGGTACGTACTTTTACGCGTACATACGCTTCTTTGACGTTACAAAACTGCGTATGCTTTGAGACATATCTTATTCATCATTACTCTAGCACTTATTGGAGTTTCTTTCTTTGTTACCTCTGAGCTGCTCTGTAGATACATCAGATTTACATCATTAAAAAATAGGTTGATATCCAAAGACAACTCATCAAGTCAGTTTCCATCAAGGACAACTTCATCAAGTAGGTTGCCATCAAGGACAACACATTGCATCATATTGCCAACAATCTCCCCCTTTGGACTTGATGGAAACCATGATGGTGTTTGATCACCACAACAGATATATACATTGATTATAAAAATTATTCAAACACCATGATACTCTCCCCCTTTGACATGAAGGGCAAAGGGTGGATCAAAACCAAAACAAGGTTTTTCTTCTCTTGTAGAAAGAAGAACTCTGTAGATCTGATGTGCACTGAAGTTACCATGCTCCCCCTAATTTCACGCTGAATCTTCAAACATATTTTTCAATGAAGTACATGACTCTATGACCTTTCCTATCACCAAGGACTCATACTTACATCAATGATCCAACCAAGTGGATTTACATATGTGACTCAAGTACCCAACCAAGTGGGTTTACACATTTTGACTCAACTACCCAACCAAGTGGGTTTACAAATTTGAAGAAGTCCTTACATGACTGAATATAATAATTTACATCATAGGTCTCAACATAACCTTTTCATCAGATTACAAATATGAATTTTTATAACCAATACCAAAAATAACTCAAGAGAGGGATCATATTTTAGAACCATCATAATTCCAACAATGCATTACTCTTAGCAAGGCTAATTCTCCCCTTGAAACTGTGCTCATGTCCTTGAGCTGACTCACTGTTTTTTTTTTCTTATCAGAAAAACATACGCCTCTGTCTCGGACGGAACTCGCGTGTATACGCGGCTTTAGTTCATGAAACCCGCGTATGAAAAGTGAAATACTGAAAATTTCACAGCTCCATTTTCTCCTGGATTTATACATTCTGTACCTGTCTTCTGTTGTCACATTAGATGCACTGTTAGAAATAAACACAACCAGAATTACCAAACCAACCATGGGAATCACCATATATTTCTCCCCTTGTGATGATACATTACTGATTCCTATAATGTATCTCACATCACTCCTGCAGTCATTATGAGAAGTAAGCTTTAGAAGCGGAAGACTGCAGTAGGATAATTATCCCCTACATTTTTGGCCGGTCCTCCTTCTTTTTCCATCTTTGCTTCAAATTTCTTATTGTGTGCTAGAAATTATCCAATTTCTTAGATCTATTCATCCTGCATTCTTTTTCTACATGTCCATACTTGTTACAAGAATAACATTTTGTGTGACCAGAAAAGTAAGCATAGGGATCATAATGTGTTTTTCTATTCTTTCTTCTATTTCAATTAGCTGCTTTATGACCAAACTTACTGCACGAAAAACAATATCCCTTAAATAAACCTGAGTACCTTTCTGTGTAGAATCTGTTTGTTTGTGACTGAAACAATCTACTTCTGCAATTGGCTACAACATGCCCATAATTATGACATTTAAAGCATTCAACATTATTGATCAAAGGAGAGAATCGAGTGATGCTTCTATAGTTAGTAGGGAATGATTTCTTTTGAGAGTTCATGATTGTCGGTTGACCTTTTTCTTCTTTCAACACTTCAGGTTTTGCATTGATGTCCTTCGAATCTTTAGCACTTTCTTGTGAACTAGATTCTCCTTTAACAGTTTCATGAAAACCAAGACCAAATTTAACAGAAGTAGAACTTTGACTACTAAGAATATTGTCCAGAATCTTAGTACTATCTTGAAACCACAAGAGTTTATCTTTTTCTTCTAATTTACCTTTTAAAATGTTTACATCAACCTCCAATCTTTGGCATTGCTTCTTCATACTTTCTTCGACCCTTCTTCCTTCTTCTACTTGATCATTCAATTTTAAAATCTCTTCTTTCAACCCATTTTATTGTTCTTCAAAAGTTTGTAAAAGTTCTTCATTCTTCTTATTTGATTTTTCCAGATCTGTTTTGAGAGAGATGATTTCTGCTTCAAGTCTTTCACTTCAATTGGTTACTTTATCCTGCATTATTTGATAGATTTCTATCTGTCCATTCATTCTAGAGATCATATCTCTGTAGATAGATTCCTTCTTTTTAAATTGATCTTCAACATTAATCTTGAGATTTGCTTCTAGACCCATATTGTTACTTTCACTATCATTTTCATTATCTTCACCATTGCTTGCATAAGGAAGTGAATCACAAGAACAAGGATTAATACCTTTTGCATCATCTTCATTTTCTACCGTACACGATTTCTGAGATATCTTCTTTCCTTGAGTAGCCTTCTTCTTTTGCTTCCTTCCCATTATGACGGATCTCCTTCAAGCGATCAAGATTTTGCAGAAGGACCTACTCTGATTCTAATTGTTGGGAAAAATACTGAGAGGGGGGTGTGAATCAGTATTTAGAGCTGACTGAAAACTTTTACTTTTTCTTTCTCTTAAAACCATACGCTACTTTACTGAACCCAACTCGCGTATACACGCGGATATCCTTAAGAAAACTTGTGTATGTCCAGAGATCATATTATGCATTTAATTATTTACTTAGATCATTGCATCATTCATTCATTAGTTGTTTAGTAAGAAGTAAGCATGTGTAGTAATAACAGAATAAACCATCACACATAAGAAACACACATGAACACCAGTATTTTAGGTGGAAACCCAATTCGGGAGAAAACCACCGCTGCTGTCGTCTCTGTCTTCAATATTTATTATAAAGAAAACTTCTTACAATTTTGTACTGGCGCAGACTCATACCAGCACACAGGCACCCACCTGCAGAAGGCTGCAACCTTCTCTTGTTCTCCAGCCACTACTGGAAGGGAGCTCCAACCCCCTGATCTCATTTACCAACCTCTCCTGGAAGGGAGCTACTACCCCCTGATCTCGTTTACCAGCCTCTCCCGGAAGGGAGCTACTACTCCCTGATCTCGTTTACCAGCCTCTCTTGGAAGGGAGCTACTACCCCCTCACTGAAGGCGTCGACCCTCAGCACCACTGCGGACCACGTTTCATCAAATTTCATACTGGATCCAACAGCTTCCACACAACATATCTTGTAGGCCACTTTTCATCAAATTTTCAGACTGGACCCACTCCACACATTTAAGCTCAACATACATCAAACTGAAACTTATAACCCCATCAATTCATTCATTGAATCATCAAAAACTTGATCTTTAATCAACATAATCAGTAGCATAATCAACATTCAAACAACCCATATCTGTATGAATACATCATTGACAGATAGTAGTAAAACAGCAAAACAGATCAGACATTTCATTCCACACACTTCAGCAAAACCCTAGATTCCATATGCGCTTTTGCTGAAACGAACCTGCGTATATACGCGCTTTCGCTGAGATGAACAGATAACTCAGATCTCACCCTTTACTTCAGCAAAGATTCGCCAGATCACAGATCTAAACATTCCATAAACAGATCTAGAAAATACATCGTCATTTCAGATCTAGAGATCCCTCTTCATCATTTTCTTCATAGGTGCATTATTAATTTAGATCAATCAATAAACTGTTACCCATTCCATCCATATATAATTCAGAGTGAAGTATTCATTAAACCCAGACCTATGCACACTTTTGCACTATGATCTTCTT
This sequence comes from Pinus albicaulis, assembly GCA_034641835.2. Taxonomy (NCBI): domain Eukaryota; kingdom Viridiplantae; phylum Streptophyta; class Pinopsida; order Pinales; family Pinaceae; genus Pinus; species Pinus albicaulis. Next base: position 1,041,068,020 of record CM076572.1, read on the forward strand.
CTTCTTATATATATTTAGCATTTGTCAATACCATGAGTCAAAACCACTCAACCGCTGATGCTATTCCTGGATGGGATCAAATAGATAATCCAACACTCAATACTGTGGGCCGATACCATGGTCATGTCCCCTGGTTTTATAAATTTAGAGCACAAATAGGCATACGCTACTTGGTAAGTACTTTTACGAGTACATATTCTACTTTGACGTTACAAACCCACATATGCTTTGTGACATATCTTATTCATCATTACTCTGCCACTTACTGGAATTTATTTCTTTGTTACTCTCAGTTGCTCTGTAGATACATCAGATATACATCATTAAAAAATAGGTTGCTATCCAAAGACAACTCATCAAGTCAGTTTCCATCAAGGACAACTTCATCAAGTAGGTTTCAATCAAGGACAACACATTACATCATATTTCCAACACACTTCTTCATCCTCAGCCCTAAACTCTATTACGTCCTCACTTTTTCGCTCTGTTGGTACTGATGGTTCAGTAGGGTTCGTGGCCATCATCCTAGCACGAAAAAGGAATCCTAGCTTTGGATGGCTACTGTTAGAAGGAGTAGGTTGATCAGACATGAAAGGGATAGTGAAGATCTAAAGAATCGTATAGCTCAAGTTCACTTAAGACAAAGGTGAGAAGTACAATTTATGCAAGTGAGGTGGATCCCTTATCTGAGCTACCCTGCCCTTTTTATAGCACTTGCAGTCACCCAATGGTAGGGTAAAATTCACCTGGAACCTACCATCAGATAAACAGTCAAAAGTCCCTAGAATCTGCATCATTAAATGCCAGGGGGCTATGCCTTTCAACGGGAAATTTAGCTTCCTACCAGTTGCTAGTGTGCCAACGGCTACTTTTCACATCTCCTGTGTGCTCAACATTCCTGCTATGCTTGGGTCAACCATTTTTTTCTTTTGCAAATCCTCCCCCAAAACAGGCTTGTTCCCTAGCTACCTCATAACCAAAGACATATTTTCTCGATAGGTGTCATCCCAACCAAACCGGACCCCTTGCGGAAACAAGTCTCTCATAGGCGTTATAAGTAGTGTACATTCCCAAACAAACTTGCGGTAATACCCTGTATGGATGAGGAGTGACCGTAGCTGTTTCCTTCTTGCGAGGGTCGCCTAATATATGATAAATCTGCCTTCTGTATCTGCATCCCTATTCTTAGACAACATAGGGCGAATCCCATTGCTACTCAGTCTCGAGCGACTTCGTAGTCGTGCACACCCCTTCTGATTTTGCGCTAGACGCAACTCATGAATCATCCTTACCCTATGTTGGGTCTAGGCTATGGTAGCTGACCATGCTTGGTATCCATGTTTCCCATGTCGTTATTTCTGGTACAATAACCCGGTGCGATTTACCCCATAACCCAGCGTCAATGTCTCACAGAACTCCGTCAAGCACCCCAGTCCCACCTAATAATTCCAATGTTCCTAGGAATTCTTCCTTCAATGTCCCCTAGTTGCAGGTGCACCAATGTAGCTCTGCATCTAAGTACCATGCAGATGGAAGTGGCTCTAGGTCATGAATCAATAGGTGAACCCACTCCTTAGTCGTCTTGTCACACCACTGCTCTTCCCATGGAGACAAATATTCATGTGGATCTTCCGATCCAAGGAATATTTTGACCCACACACCAGTTGGAGCTTCAAATCATAGGATCATCATATCTCGACATTCCTCCCAATCCTAGAATGCCTCCTTATTCGTTTCCCACCACTGTGCAGGTACCCCTCGTATGGCCAGCTTAAGGGCCCATAGCCTTCGTCCCATGGAAACCTCTGCTTCAAATGCTCGCAAAAATTCCTTAATGCTATCAGAACCATCAAAGTAGGGTAGGTCTCTTACCTATTAGGAAATGCAACAGAAGTCCCTTGTGACTCGAAGACATTGTATCACTGAGACGTCGTGCAATCAGTTTTGCCAGTTCTCCATCTCCCCATCATAACAGAGAAGCATTCACTGTCCTTTTCCCAGCAGAGTACTCCTTCCACCATGGGGTTGATCCAATCTTTGTCCCACGCATTCAAATTATAAATGTGATCCACCTCCTCTTCATTGCGCACCGGCCCTATGTATCATTCACCTTCCGAAGGATCTAATGGTACTATCACCCTTGTACCATTATTCTCAAACACCATGCTTCTCTTTTTGAGGTTGATGATACTGCCCATATCTATGGCCTAGTCCAACCCTAAGAGCGCAGGGTAGGGGTCCACATCTTCTACAATTTCAATTACTTCAAAGTCGGCTGGGGCATTTAATCCTATGATATCTACGTAATTTTAGACAATATTTATAGGGGGTGTTATCACCCTAGTAATTCTCAGGTTGTGGGATGAGGATTTTTGTAGTTAATAAAACCAGGGGTAACCAAGAACCGCTTTGGGAATTCAGGATCTAGCCTTCCTGAGCTCCGAAGAGGGATATCTCCTAAAGATTTAGCTTTGTTTTGGTAAATTATTTTAGGCTAGCTATGAATGGACATTGGGATTTGTTTTGAAAGTGTGGTGGGAATAAAAATTATTTCACGGTAAACCAGAGGGATCTACCAGAACATTGGGCTATGGAGTCAACTTTCTAGGCAAGCAGAGCTAGGAAATAAGACTTAAAGATGCAAATGCACTAAGGGTAGGATAGATGACCTTCTAAGGCTTTGTATAGGCTTTGTTGATGGAATGGGTGAAATCTGAACAAAAGGGCACTTAAGAATCCTTAAGTTATAGAAAAGAGGATTGAAGGAGGGGATCAAACTGGGACCTAGAGCAATTAAGAATTATATGGTTCGGTTATCAAGCATAAAACATAAAAATGCCAACTAGTTTAAAACAGGGAGCTTATTATCACTAATCCTATTTAATTTATCCTTATTTGATCATTACAGAATAGAAACACGTTAAATTAATATATGTAAACTTTTAAAGGAAAACACTGAAAATAGGAAAAAGACGAGACTTATCTTGTCACCACGAGAATCCTTAGTTATGATGTCTAATCTCATTTCCAGTCTTCTGCTTTGCTAATTGACTCACACCAATGTCAATATATCCAAAAAAATGACTATAGTAGTCTTGATAAATTTTATTCCACACAAAATACTTCAAAGAGTGAAGTATTTATACAAATTCTAAACTAGAATATCTTGAATAAAATCAAGATTGGTTTACAAAATATCTCTAATTGTTTTACATAAATAGAACTTAAGTGAAGGACACTGTAACACCCCTAGTTTTATGTTTCTTTCAAATTTAGACATTTGAACTTTAATCCAAAGGGGAGTGGACCCCAATGGATAAGTATTTATGGATGTTATTAAGTAATTGATTATGAAAATTAAATAAAATTGTGCAGATTGACCAAATGAGAACTATGAGATCACTTTCCAAATCCATGAGGATGGAAGGAGGCAAATACTTTCCCCAAAAATCTTTCAAAAATCCTTGAAAGAATTTATTTCCAAATTAGATTTTTGAGGAAAAATCTAGTTTTTCCCCAATGAGGCGGAGAGTAGTTGGGAAGAGGTAAAAAAGCTGAGGAAAGCAGAAAGCAGCTTTAAAAATCCCTAAATAAGGGAAGCCTGGGCAAACAGGAAGAAAAGCATCCTGATATTCTGGACGCAAAATTAGAAACAGGCTTTGGGTAGCAAAAGCTTAAATAAGATATTCCTGAACCGATTAGAGGTTGGTCTGTTCTAGGAGATGATCTCAGCTCGGGGGTGAGTTCTGGGAGACAAAAGAACTCTAAGGTTGGGAGGTTGGTCAATTGCAACAGTGGTATGCCTCTAAGTTTTTGGAATGGCTTTAGTACCTATTCATGTACAAAATGGTTATACATAATTGTTTGATTAAAATATTGAATTTGATAGTTCCTACATTTAACAGAATTTTATAGAAGGAATTAACCCTCTTAATTCTGTAGAGTTGTAGAAATAGAAATCGGTGGGGGAGAATCCAACAGAGTCTCTAAACCAATGTTGGTTTAAATCTGAGGATACATGCTACTCCACAGATAAATTAGTGATTTAACTTTAATCTGCTTTTGGTTAAATAGAATGAATCTGATATGTATACATAGGAGAAAGCAGCATGAGATTACATGTATAGATATCTCAAATAGAACTAGGCAAACTGTAATCTGAGTTGTGTAGGAGATGATAGAAAACACATGATGTCCTATGGTAAATACACTGACTGTACACAAACAGAATTAAAAGAGAAATTCATTTCCGATACATACCAATCTATTTCTATAAAATAATGAAGTAAATATCAGTATAGTGGAGGGAATAGCCATGAGAGTATACTGCCTAGTGATTAAAACAGTCAAAGTTATATTAATCATATACATGTACACATAGTTAAGTAACATAAGGCTGCAATCTAAGATTCAACATGATTAGATAAATTTTTTATATGAAGCATAGACTATTGATTGAAAGAAGGATGAGTGACAATGGCCTTCATATCAGTTGGTTTGATTAGTATTTAAATTGAATTTCATATAAATAATTGTTAGAAATTATTGAAGAATGAGCACAAAAGGAAACATCTACTTGTAGTAGTAAAAACATAAAGTGACGCAGAAATATAAGATAATAACTGTAAGTAGAACCCTCCTATTTCCCAGAAGGAGACGAGGAAATAGTTGGAATACATCTTAAACCATGTTACAATTATAGAGAAATTACTTTGTGGGAATAAATACAAGAGATAAATTTCAAACTATGTTACAGTAACCGTGGAGAATCTGAAATAACGACATAGACTTAACAACTTCTATTATTATTTCTATTATTAATACAACATGACTCTGTAAAAAAAATATTACACTCTGTCTAAAATTTCCTTGTTGGAGAATCATAAATTTATAATCAAGACATATAACTAGGAATCATCAAAGTTGTACAACTGTATAGATATATCAGTAACCACGGTTTAGAAATGGGTGAACAAGTAAAGGAATAGAAGAAATAACCTTTACGCATGAGTAAAAAAAATTATACTGCTCGTAGTAAAATTTAAATGACAAAGTGAAACAAAAAAAAATTATATGTATGAGGGAAGTCCGACATGATAATGTTCGTTAGAGGTCTTCCTGAAGATATTAAATAGACATTTGAGCAGTTAAATATTAATGTTCATATACAGTGATCCAAATGCATGTTCGGTAAAAAAAAAAATATGCAAAAGTGCCGAGAACCCATATTGGGTTTAAATCTCCAGAAGGAGTATAGAAAACGAGCTGGTGGGACATTAACCCTGCATATTTCAAAAATAAATTTCAGAGGTCGGAGGATAAACCTACCCTTACAATCGAAGAGAGATTTCACAAAATGTTGCGACAGGGAGTACCTGCGTTCACCTAATTTAAATGGAATTAAAATGGAAACAAATAACGCAAAATATTTACAGGAGTTCAATGAACCCCTATGCAAACTCAATCGAGAGAGAAACATATTAAATCGAGAGAAAAGCGAGAAGGTTAGATACCTGGTTGAGGCCGAAAGCTTCGATATCGAATACATTCCTGTGAGGAATAACATAGTCCAAATAAAAAAAACTCGCATAGTAAATGAACGAGTTCAAGTATAAACCTGGGAGCAAGAAATTAGAACGACATTGTAAATATTCCCAACGATATAAGAGTTGTCAACTTACCCTTTCAACTACCAAATGAGGATGTAGCAATCACGGCTTTTTGGGTCGGACAAAATGGAACCAAGTGATAACATTCTTCAGTAGGCCTGGAAGGCATCGACCTCATAGATGAAATCTATGTTCTCGGCCGGTAAGAAAAAAAAAAATTTATATTAGTCGTGGGAAAAATCCATGTAACAAGTTTACCCCAATACAAAAAAACGATACAACGCAAACTAGAGATTATGCCTCGATAGGCTACAATTCGAATGACAATACTTGAAAGGTGAAACGATGATCTTCAGAGACAACAAAAACTCTAATATTCATTTAAACTGGATGAAACCAAACGAATAGGAATAGCGCTGACATAAACTACAAACCAGGCGAGATCGCTCACAAAGATGTGGATTACCTGAAAGCTTGAATTGGTGCGACAATGTCGACATTCCTATGCTGAGGTCTAGGTCCCAATTTCTCTTTCTTGGTGTCAGAGCACCATGCAGCCAAACAAAATGAAACATATAATATTTTCGTCAAGAGGAACGATTGATTTTAAACATGATAGAAAACCCTAAGTCTCGAATGCGATTCACGGTCAATTTAGGGTTGCAGAGGTTGAGGGTGAGAAATATTGAAAGGGCAACAAGGACATTAAGAAAAGCTAAGAAGTAGATCGACGACTATCCACAATTTAATTACCAAGTACAAAATTTATTAACCTCGAGGAGAGCTCAACCCTGGAATTAATAACTTTGAAAAAAAAACGAATTTACGTGTACACCGAGTACCAGGACTAAATATAAATATAATACCCGCATGTCGCATCCAAGGTATGAGTAGCCTGTTCATGAACGCTAAGTCGACTGAGGAAAATTAAATATTCAATCAATACTATGTATTGTAACCATGTAACGTGAGGAACAAGGTCACTCAACACATCAACCATACCACAGTACGCGCGAGCCACCCAAAGCGTAATCGTATCAATGATAGCGTATCATACTTTTCATTAATTCATGAGTTGGGAGCAAAAATAATATATTATTTCAACTATTCAATGGTTGGAATTAAGAGTGAGTGTCATATCAGTAGAGTTAATTTAACATACAAAAGTAACCAAATCATTTACTCTACACGTATATGAAATCAAAAACTCAAGTGGAAATTTGATATCCCTTCATTATGATAGGATCGAATTCACATACTGCTCTTTGACGCTATGTTAACTACAACCATATTGTAAGTATTGGAGGTCGAGACACATATGAAATGGATTGATTAGAAACAGTTAATTTAAAAGATAACTCATGGAGTTAAAAACCATGGGAAGTAGTAACGAAAAGGGATTACATTTAAGATATATATATATATATATATATATATATATATATATATATATATATATATGAAATATATATATATATATATATATATATATAGAGAATAATGTATATGTATATTTCTATATATAGATAGAGAGTTAAATGGTTAATTAAAATTCATGTATAGGGTAGACCATATGGTAATTTGAGAAGACACAATGCTAGTAAGAAAACAAAAGAGTCCCCAAAGTGGGACAACTAAGAGAATTTTGTGTAAGTAAAATGCCTATATTGATAAGTCAACCAGAAAAAAAATAATTTCAGTGGGGTTCAGGGAGAGATGTTACAAATGGTATCAGAGCTCATGTTAAATAAAACTGGGCTGTTGTTGTTGTGCTCACTGTTGTTGTGTGCTCACTATATAAATTAATTCTTGAATTTTTATTTTATTTTTATTTTTTACTGATATGTGTTGTTTAGTGTATAGTGGTGCTGAAATAGAAAATTCAAATGGCTGGAAGTGATGAAATTTATGTTGATATGTGTGATGAAGATAATACACTAGATCCCAACGCTTCGGTGATGGCTATGTTGCATATTTTGCAACGAGAAATGGTTGAGCTAAGAAGCTAAAATGACAGACTGTCATTAGCCAGTGAGGAGCAGGAAAAGCTCATCAGAGAATTAAATTCTCGGAACAGCCAAGAAGGTGACGGTTCCGGAAAGAGGAAGAAGGGTAAGTTATTTGATGATTCTGAGGATGATGATACTACTAGGCATCAATATAAGCAGAAAAAGGAATTACAAGGGGAATTTCGAAAGATCAAACCACCCTCCTATGATGGGAAGAAGAAGGAAGATGCTAAAGCCTGGTTGTTGAAAATGATTAAGTATTTTCAGGTCTATGAATATGAAAGAAATCTGAAGGCCAGATTAGCTGTCTACCAGCTACAAGGTAAGGCTACCTTGTGGTGGGAGGAGATGAAAATGATCCATGCCATTGATGAAAAAATAGTGACTTGGGAAGATTTCCAAGTCAAGTTTAAAAACCGCTATTTGAACGAACGTTACTATGATGATAAAGCAAAGGAATTCCATGAAATTAGACTGGGAGAGCTCACCATTGATGAGTTTTTCACCATGTTTACAAATTTGTTGAGATATGTCCCTTACATTCGAGAAGAGAAGGCAAAGGTGCAAAGGTTTTTGAACTGTTTGCCTACTCTGTACAAAGAGAAGATCGAGTTTGATAACCCAAAAACTATGAACGAAGTAGTGAGGAAAGCTAGATTATTCTATCAGCAGTTTAAAGGAAAGGGTGAGCATGGAAAAGGCAGGATAAAAAAAGGTGAAATCAAAGGAAAGAAACAGAAACCAGCTTACTTAAAGAATTTTGGTAGGGATCATTAGTGGAAAAAGTTTAATAAACCAAAAGAAAGCCAAACTGCTCAGTCCCAACTTGGGTCCAAACATCTTGATGGAGAAAATAAGAAGGAAGGCATAGTTAAAATGAGGGAGCCTTTGAAATGCTGGGGTTGTGGAGAACCTCATCTCTTGAGGGATTTCCCCCACCGAAACATTCATATGATTATGAGGGATCGAGAAGCTACCACAGTAAATGATATAGCAAGAAATATACCTACTATCAGTGCAGCCTTGGAGAATCGACAAACAGAACACCAAGCTACCATGGTTGAAATGGAAGGTAAGATTGTCGACCAATCTGTTACTGTTTTAATTGATCCAGGTGCTTATTTGAGTTACATTAGTCCACAAGTGGTAGAAAAATGAAATCTCAAAACTGAAAATTTTAGCAGTCTTGGTTGGTCCTTAGCCACTGGTACCAAGAGGAAAGTAACTCATAAGTTACCCCAAACAACAATTAAATTAAATTATTTTCAGACAGAAGTGAATTTAAACATTCTGCCCTTAGGCTCATATGACTTGCTGATAAGAGTGGACTGGATGGAAAAGAGAAAGGCTATGATGAACTGTTGGGATAAAAATCTGCATTGCATAGATGAAGAAGGGAAACCTTTTATTCTCCAGGGAAAACCAAAACCCATCTCTGTAAGACAAATATCAGCACTATAGCTAAAAATAATAGCTAGGAAAGGATATCAAGTATATGCAGTACATGTTGAGGAATTAGACCAGCAACCTAAAACAAACTTGATGGATACGTTGCCAGTAGTGAGATAGTTTAAGGAAGTTTTTGTAGATGAGATTCCTCATCTTCCCCCAAAAAGAGAGATTGATTTCTTAATCGATTTGGTGTCGGGAGAAACACCTGTTTCCCGAGCCCCTTATCGAATGAGTCCCCCTGAACTCATGGAACTGAAAATGCAACTGCAAGAATTGACGGATAAGGGTTATATTAGACTGAGTGTGTCTCCTTGGGGAGCCCCAGTGCTGTTTGTGAAAAATAAAGATGGAACCTTTAGAATGTGCATTGATTACCGTCAACTGAATAAGTTGACAATTAAAAACCGATACTCGTTGCCTCGAATTGATGATCTTTTTGATCAGGTAAGAGGAGCTTCAATATTTTCTAAGATTGATCTAAGGACTGGTTATCACCAGCTCAGAATTAAGGAAGAAGACATCAGTAGAACAAATTTTCGAACTAGGTATGGTCACTACGAATTTGTAGTCCTACCTTTCAGTTTGACCAATGCCCCTGCCACCTTTATGTGCTTAATGAACAATGTTTTAAACAAGTACTTGGATAAATTCATACTAGTGTTCATAGATGATATTCTATTTTATTCAAAAAGTGAGGAGGAGCACAAAGAGCACTTGAGGATAGTGTTGCAAACTTTGAAAGAAAACCAGTTATATGCCAAGTTCAGCAAATGTGAATTCTATAAGGACAAGATACAATACTTGGGTCATATTATTTCTGAACAAGGGTTGGTTGTTGACCCTGAAAAGATAAAGGCTATTAAGGAATGGCTGGTGCCAACTGATGTTTCAGCAGTGAGATAATTCATGGGGATTGCAGGTTATTATCGCAGATTTGTGGAAAGATTTTTTGCAATAGCATATCCCATAACTTCACTACAAAGAAAAGGTTTCAAATTTGAGTGGACTGAAAAATGCCAAAACAGTTTTGAACAATTAAAATTAAAACTCACTACAGGCCCTATACTAAAGATTGCAGATCCTGATAAAGAATTTGTGGTGTGTACAGATGCATGTAGAGAGGGGCTGGGAGGAGTCCTGTTGCAAGAAAATTTGGTTATTGCATATGAGTCTAGGAAAATTAAGACACATGAACAGAACTATAGTGCATATGATTTGGAGTTGGCTACTGTAATTCATGCCTTGAAGATGTGGCGACACTATCTTCTTGGAAAAAAATTTACATTGATGACTGATCATATTAGTCTTAAATATTTCTTTTCCCAAACTGATTTGAATGCTCGACAAGCCAGATGGTTGCCTTTTTTGAGTGAATTTGATATGGATATAAAACATTTCAGAGGGAAGGAAAAAAAAATTGCCGATGCACTGAGCCAAAATGCTTGCCAAAACATAAACAACATTTGAAGTAGTGCTAATTTTAATTTAGAAGATCTAGTGAAAAAGGTAGCAGAGCAGGATCTAAATTATGAGAATATACAGGTGAAAATACTAAAGAAATAGATGGTTGAAGACACTCAAAACCAAAAAGGGCTGATCTGCTACAAAAATAGATTGTACATCCCCAATGTGGAAACATTGAAAAAATAAATCCTAGATGAATATCACAAACAACCATTTGCAAGGCATCCTGGATACCAGAAAATGCTAACAGCTTTGAAAAATAAGTTGTTTTGGCCAGGAATGAAAAGAGATGTAGCAGAATATTTAGCTAGGTGCATGGAGTGTCAACTAGTCAAAGTTGAACATCAGCATCCTGCTGGTCTTCTAAATCCTTTGCTGATTGCAGAATGGAAATGGAACACCGTTTCTATAGATTTCATAACCGGGCTACCCAAAACCAAATACCAACGTGATTCAGTGATGGTGGTAGTAGACACCTTAACAAAAGCTCCACACTTCATCCCTGTGAAATCTACTTTTGGGACAGCCCAAGTAGTGGACATGTTCCTGAAGGAAGCAGTAAGGCTCCATGGGGTCCCAATGATGATTGTTTCAGATAGAGATGCTAAGTTCACAACAACCTTTTGGAAAGGTCTATTTGGGGGCATGGGTACTAAGTTGAATTTCAACACTGCCTATCACCCTCAGACCGATGGTTAGACAGAAAGAACGAATCAGATTTTGGAGGATATGTTGAGAATGTATGTGATGGATAGGCCATCAAAATGGGAAGACTACTTGCATTTAGTTGAATTTTCCTATAATAACAGCTATCAATCCTCCATTAAAATGAATCCGTTTGAGGCACTCTATGGAAGGAAATGTCGTACTCCTTTGAGCTAGAGCCAACCTGAAGATAAGCTAATGTTGGGACCAGATGCTTTACAAGAGATGGAAATAATTGTTAAACAAACACAAAGAAACATAAAAACAACACAATATCGATAGAACAACTATGCTGATAAGAAGAGGGTACATCGAGAATTCAAAGTGGGGGAGCATGTATATTTGCGTATTAAACCCAAAAAGAGCACACTTTATGCTGGAAGTTGTGCAAAATTGGCTCCTAGATATTGTGGGCCTTTTGAGGTGTTGGAAAGGGTGGGACCAGTGGCTTATAAGCTGGCCTTACCGCCCCATGTTAAAGTTCATGATGTTTTTCATGTTTCATTATTAAAAATATATATACATGATGCTTCTCACATTTTTGATTGGAATGTGATACAGGTGGAACCAGAAGGGGAGTTCCTTCCACAGCCGCTTCAAATATTGGAGCGGGAAGAAATTGAATTGAAGAATCGAACGGTAGCAAGAGTAAAGGTGTAGTGGAAGCACTTTACTGCTGAAGAAGCTACCTGGGAAAGAGAAGCTGAGATGATGGAAAAATATCCATCCTTGTTTGGAAAATGAACTCTAGTAACTAGTTATCAACACTGAGGATGGTGTTTGCTTTCAGAGGGGGAATATGTAACACCCCTAGTTTTATGTTTCTTTCAAAGTTATACATTTGAAATTTAATCCAAAGGGGAGTGGAACCCAATGGATAACTATTTGTGGATGTAATTAAGTAATTGACTATGAAAATTAAATAAAATTGTGCAGATTGACCAAATGAGAATTATGAGATCACTTGCCAAATCCATGAGGATGGAAAGAGGCAAACACTTTCCCCAAAATCTTTCAAAAATCCTTCAAAGAATTTATTTCCAAATTAGATTTTTGAGGAAAAATCTAGTTTTTCCCCAATGAGGTGGAGAGTAGTTGGGAAGAGGTAAAGAAGTTGAGGAAAGCATAAATCAGCTTTAAAAATCCCTAAATAAGGGAAGCCTAGGCGAATAGGAAGAAAATCATCCTGATATTCTAGACGCAGAATTAGAAACAGGCTTTGGGGAGAAAAATCTTAAATAAGCTATTCCTGAACAGATTATAGGTTGGTCTGTTCTAGGAGATGATCTCAGCTCGGGGGTGAGTTCTGGGAGACAGAAGAACTCTAAGGTTGGGAGGTTGGTCAATTGCAATAGTGGTATGTATCTAAGTTTTCTGAATGGCTTTAGTACCTATTCCTATACAAAATGGTTATACATAATTGTTTGATTAAAATATTGAATTTGTTAGTTCCTACATTTAATAAAATTGTATAGAAGGAATTAACCCTCTTAATTATGTAGAGTTGTAGGAATAGAAATCGGTGGGGGAGAATCCAACAGATTCTCTAACCCAATGTTGGTTTAAATCTGAGGATACATGCTACTCCACGGATAAATTAGTGATTTAACTTTAATCTGCTTCTAGTTAAATAGAATGACTCTGATATGTATACATAGGAGAAAGCAGCATGAGATTACATGTATAGATATGTCAAATAGAACTAGGCAAACTGTAATCTGAGTTGTGTAGGAGATGATAGAAAACACATGATGTCCTATGGTAAATACACTCACTGTACACAAACAGAAGTAAAAGAGAAATTCATTTCCTGCACATAGCAATCTATTTCTATAAAATAATGAAGTAAATATTAGTATAGTGGATGGAATAGCCATGAGAGTAGACTGCCTAGTGATTAAAACAGTCAAAGTTCTACTAATCATATACATGTACACATAGTTAAGTAACATAAGGCTGCAGTCCAAGATTCAACATGATTAGATAAATTTTTTATATGAAGTATAGACTATTGATTGAAAGAAGGATGAGTGACAATGGCCTTCATATCAGTTCGGTTGATTAGTAGTTAAATTGAATTTCATATAAATAATTGTTAGAAATTATTGAAGAATGAGCACAAAAGGAAACATCTACTTGCAGTAGTAAAAACATAAAGTGACGCAGAAATATGAGATAATAATTATAAGCAGAACCCTCCTATTTCCCATAAGGAGACGAGGAAACAGTTGGAATACATCTTAAACCATGTTACAATTATAGAGAAATTAATTTGTGGGAATAAATACAAGAGATAAATTTCAAACTATGTTATAATAACCGTGGAGAATCTGAAATAATGACAGAGACTTAACGACTTCTATTATTATTTCTATTATTAATACAACATGACTCTGTAAAAAAAATATTACACTCTGTCCAAAAATTTCCTTGTGGGAGAATCATAAATTTATAATCAATACATCTAACTGGGAATCATCAAAGTTGTACAATTGTATAGATATATCAGTAACCATGGTTTATAAATGGGCGAACAAGTAAAGGAATAGAAGAAATAACCTTCGCGCACGAGTAAAACAAATTATACTACACGTAGTCAAATTTAAATGACAAAGTGAAACAAAAAAAAATTATATGTATGAGGGAAGTCCGACATGATAATGTTCGTTAGAGTTCTTCCTGAAGATATTAAATAGACATTTGAGTAGTTAAATATTAATGTTCATATACAGTGATCCAAATGCATTTTCGGTATAAAAAAAATATGCAAAAGTGTCGAGAACCCATATTGGGTTTGAATCTCTAGAAGGAGAAGTTAGTATAGAAACCGAGCCGGTGGGACATTAACCCTGCATATTTGAAAACGAAATTTCAAAGGTCAGAGGATAAACCTACCCTGACAATCGAAGAGAGATTTCACGAAATGGTGCGACAGGGAGTACTTGCGTTCAAATATTTTAAATGGAATTAAAATGGAAACAAATAACTCAGAATCTATACAGGATCTCAATGAACTCCTATGCAAACTCAATCGAGAGAGAAACGGATTAAATCAAGAGAAAAGCAAAAAGGTTAGATACATGGTTGAGGCCGAAAGCTTCGACACCGAATACATTCCTGTGAGGAATAACACAGTCCAAATAAAAAAAACTCGCATAGTAAATGAACGAGTTCAAGTATAAACCTGGGAGCAAGAAATTAGAATGACATTATAAATATTCCCAACGATATCAGAGTTGACAACTTACCCTTTCGACTACCAAATGAGGATGTAGCAATCACGGCTTTTTGGGTGGGACAAAATCGAACCAAGTGATAGCATTCTTCAGCAGGCCTAGAAGGCATCGACCTCATAGGTGAAATCTATGTTCTCGGCCAGTAAGAAAAAAAAAATTATATTATTCGTGGGTGAAATCCATGTAACAATTTTACCCCAATATGAAACAACGATACAATGAAAACTAGAGATTACGCCTTGATAGGCTGCAAGTCGAATGACAATACTTTAAAGGTGAAACGATGATCTTTAGAGAAAACAAAAACTCTAATATTCATTTAAACTGGATGAAACCAAACGAATAGGAATAGCATTGACATAAACTACAAACCACGCGAGATCACTCACTAAGATGTGGATTACCTGAAAGCTTGAATCGGTGTGACAATGTTGACATTCCTATGCTGAGGTCTAGGTCCCAATTTCTCTTTCTCAGCGTGAGAGCACCATGCGGCCAAACAAAATGAAACACATAATATTTTCGTCAAGAGGAAAGATTGATTTTAAACATGATAGAAAACCCTAAGTCTCGAATGCGATTCACGGTCAATTTAGGGTTGCAGAAGTCGAGGGTGAGAAATCTGAAAAGGGCAGCAAGGACGTTAAGAAAAGACAAGAAGTATATCGATGTCGATCCACAATTTAATTACCAGGTACAAAATTTATTTACCTCGAGCAGAGCTCAACCCTCAAATTAATAACTTAAAAAAAAAAACGAATCGACGTGTACACCGAGTACCATGGCTAAATAAAAATATAATACCCGCATGTCGCATCCAAGGTACGAGTAGCCCATTCATGAACACTAAGTCGACTGAGGAAAATTAAATAGTCAATAAATACTATGTATTGTAACCATGTAACGTGAGGAACAAGGTCACTCAACACATCAACCATACCACAGTACACACGAGCCACCCAAAGCGTAATCGTATCAATGATAGCGTATCATACTTTTCAGTAATTCATGAGTTGGGAACAAAAATATTATAGTATTTCAACTATTCAATGGTTGGAATTAAGAGTGAGTGTCAGATTGGTAGAGTTAATTTAACATACAAAAGTAACCAAATCATTTACTCTACATGTATAGGAAATCGAAAACTCAAGTGGAAATTCGATATCCCTTCATTATGATAGGATCGAATTCACATACTGCTCTTTGACGCTATGTTAACTACAACCATATTGTAATTATTGGAGGTTGAGACACATATGAAATGGATCGATTAGCAATATTTAATTTGAAAGAGAACTCATGGAGTTAAAAACCATGGGAAGTAGTAACGAAAAGGGATTACATTTAAGATATCTATATATATATATATATATATATATATATATATATGAAAAATATATATATATATATAGAGAGAATAATGTATATGTATATTTTTATATATAGATAGAGAGTTAAATGGTTAATTAAAACTCATGTATAGGGTAGACCATATGCTAATTTGAGAAGACACATTGCTAGTAAGAAAACAAAAGAGTCCCCAAAGTGGGACAACTAAGAGAATTATGTGTAAGTAAAATGCCTATATTGATAAGTCAACCAAAAATAAAATAAAATTCAGTGGGGTTCAGGGAGAGATGTTACAGACACTCAAGAATAATGCATATATTTGGCACTATTTTTTATGGATAGATGATGACTAAGAGGATAATTCGAATTTGATCCAACTCTTAGTTGATAATGAGGCATCCAAGTCACTAACTGCTTCCTTTCTTTGTGCATTTTGCTCCAACAATTCTGCAAACTTGGGGTCCAATGATATATCTTTATTTCTCAATCCGTAATGTATATGTAAATAGTGAAAGAGATTATTGTATATAAATAGGTTGGTGAGATAAACCTCTTTCATTTTCCTAAATTTCCTCTCCAGCTGCTCACAATAAGCTCTGCAAAAAGATGTGTAAAACAGAGTTTTACAGAGTCTGAAAAATATCCTGTACAGATGTGCTTGTATCTCTCATTATGAAATAATTGTGAAAAGAGTGAGATATCTTTTTGCATATGGGTCTCTTAGGAACACAAACCTCCTTCATTTTTGTATGATGTATTTCTTATTGGCCACAATATTTTCTGCAAAATGATGACTTAACAAGAATTTTCTGCAAAACGTGCTCTCCAATATTGTTTAATATTTCCCAATCCATAATGGCTATTAGAAACGTGAGAGAGGTTTTTTTAGCTGGACACTTTAAGAACATAAACCTCCTTAATTTTTTCAAAATTCATCTTGGATAGATCACAATAGTTTCTGCAAAACAATGACTAAAACATGAATTTCTGCAAAAAATGTTCCTTCTTGTTGTGTTTTCATCTTTTCACCTTTTTGTTCTTTTAACTGTTTTACTTTACACTTTGGATAAACTTCATTGTTGTTGTTAAAAAAAATTTCATCTCTTTTACCTTTACTGCCTCCATGTTTTACTTTTATTGTTTTATTTTGACTGTCCTGTAACTTTTTTTTGACCTTTCACTCTGACTTTTATCTGATACACTTTATCCACTGATACTATTTAACTGTTATTATTTTATTTATCATTGCGAATTTTGATTTCACTTTCACCATCAATGATACTCTTTGATTCTTATACACTTTGACCCTATACTTTCACCCTAAGGTAAAAATATGATTTCCTCAATGGTTTCCCTGTTCTTTTCCTTTCAAATTTATTTCTTTTTTTGAAGGTTCAATATTTTTTCTTCCAATGTATTTACCCTTTGCATATGACCTTTTGAAGTGATGATAACATATTGGTAAGAAGATTCTATATTTTTATTAGCCTTTTGCAAACTCTTAATCTTATTATTCTTTAAGGTCATCTCTTTCATGGCTTTAACCAAGTCTGAGGCACCTATTTCTATACCTATATGTATCTGTTTATTTCAGGAATCAGTAGTGGAAATATCTTTGGATGATATTGATACTGCAACTACCAATTTTCCTTGTGGTGCAATATGTTCTGCAGGAGTTGATGGTCTTTTTGAAATAAGGGGTATTTGAAGGATTTTTCTGGTAAAATTGGACTCTGAGCAAGGTTCTGGATGATAAAAAGAGTTTTTAATGCATAGAGGATGGCTTTGATCAAGTTTAGTAGTGAAAATGATCCGGGAATGGCTAAATACTGCAAAAATGGAAAGGGGGGATTCTGGGGAAAATCTGACAGGGTTTCTCCCGTATTTTGGAGGTTTTTAGACTTCAATGATGGCTACTTTAACTCATTTTAGGCAATGGAAATTTAAATGATGTTTTCTCCTTTGAAATTGAAGTATTTTAGATAGGATTGGCAGAAAAAATACCTTTAAAAGGTATAATTGCGGTCGAAGAAGTTTGTAGTTGCGCACAGTCTTCAATTGCATCGAATTCGGCTGTCAAATGTTATGAAGGTTCTCTGTGAGTGAGTTGTAGAGAAAAATGGTCATTCAATGGTCACTGGTTCACCGGTAGTTTCAAAAATAGACACAGGAGGCTCTACAAAGTTTCTCAAAGTTTATTAGGCGCGAATAGGAGAAATGTTATGAAAACATTGGGTTTTAACGTATTAAACCACAGTTTAAACTATAGTTAAACTACATTAACTAAAGGTTAGGCAGGAGTGGTTTCGAAATATGACTGGGTGGTATTCGTGCGACTCAAAAGTTGTAAGCGGTAATTCAATTTTCGAACTCAATTGAATTGAATTGTGACACGTCGACAAGAGGTGGTTTGGTAAAACGACCCATATCGCGTGACTTTTCCAAAACTTTGGTCGATTATTTTGATCGCGAGAAATGGAATTATCACTGTTGGATCTGATAATGGAAAGCGAATTGTCATGATCAAAAGGAAATGTGTGGGGAAAGGTAGTGGGGTCAGCGAGGTTTATTTATGACCGTTGGATTAAAAAGGGATGATCTGACGGCTATTATATTACGCGATAGGAATGACAAGGGATCAGGAAGCTTTCATCGCATTTGTTTAGAGCCGTAGGATTTGAGAGGTGCTGGAGATTGGAGGGCTGAAATTAATTCCAAAAGCATAAGGGGATTTGGTTAGTTTATATACAAAAATGAATTTTTTCAATGGAAAAAATGATCGGGAGGGGTTTTTAAACTGGGATTTAACCGAGGTTAGGACTGGCAGTTTAGGGATTATGGGATATGCATTGCATATTTTAACTCAGATTAGGGTTTTAAATTTAGGTTAGGGAGTCGGGCAAGGGGAAAATATACAAGGAGATGGGGTTATTTCTTTTGAAGTTTAGTTTAAATGAAACTTTGGGAAATTTTGGTTTTAAACACATATAAACATGTTTAAAGGTTTTTTCATATATTTTTTATTATATGGTTAATTAAACCAAGGTGATTTAATTACCATAGGGGCGGGATATATATATAAGGATAGTTTTTAGCCAAAGGAGTTGTTTTTTGGGTATTTTATTTAAACATGTGGGATTTATTAACTTTGGCTAAAATTAAAATAAGTGGGTTCTTGGCTTATTATATAAAAAGGAGTTATATATAATAGGAGAGGGTCATTTCTATAGGGAGTTAATACATAAGTCAAAATTAATATGGAAATTGGATAATGTATACTCAAAATACATAAACATAACAAGTAAAGTGAATTTCAAAAGATAATTTGCATTGATCTTATCACTTTAACTTAAGATATAATGTAATTTTGAGGGTTTAATGCTTTCAAATCAGAAGGAAGTTAATCAAATGGGAATTATAATACCTTTAAGTGAAAATTGGAGTTTTGCTTAGGATTATTCAGGGGGATGAATGTATGAATGGTAAATGATGTGAGTTTAGGGATTTAATATAGACATTTTACACTTTCAACTGATCAATCATAGAGCCTTGGGTTCAGTCCCAAAAAAAGTCAAGGAAATGCCTTGAGCCTTTCTGACTGATAGTTTAGAATGTTTCATGACTATGGGAAGGGGAAGTTAGTTATTTTGCAGCCCGTGATGAATGATATTTACATTGAGACTTTTTACCTTCTTCTACCCACCTAGCTTATCATGCTAAAAAACTTTTCTTCCTTTGTAATAAGGTGCATTTGAGCTAGCAACCTTCACAACATTTATTCTTTTTGACATCAAGTAAAACTATCTAATTGTACACTTATTTCATCCATGAATCTAGATTAAACTGTTGGATTCATTTTATTTCTCTACCTAACTACTAAATTGTCATGATTAAACTGTATGACAGCTCATTATTCTCTATCTACAACAAGTGAAATTGAAAAATGACAAGTTAAGATTAATTTGTTTAACTCATCTGGACTATGGCATTTATTGACACTCTGCCATGGTCAAAAAGTAAAAAGTAGTGGCACTTATGCTTGCACACTTTCATTTTATTCATTTTTTATTTTGGGGTCTTTTATTTTTATTTTTAAGTCCTTTGATTATTCTTTTAGGAATTTTTACTCTCTTTTTTTATTTTTTTTATATTTTTTTATTTTTTACAAAATATGTGAATACAACTTGCAGAAGGAAAAGTATGTATAGATTTACAAAATTATCAACAGTCAAGTCAAAATTATGAATCCTATATTTATAGGTCACTAACATCGACTTGACTTGGGGATGGCTTTTCCTTGTGAAATGCCAAGAACTCTGAGATCAGTACCCTTATCCATTGACCTTGGTGATCTTGTAAATGTCTTTTGTTTTCTGCAAATTGAAATGTGATCTGAAACTAAAACAACACACAAAATTTTTCAAACCAACTTATATATCTTAAACATCTTTAGGATCTCATCCTTGGCTTTAAATCTTAATGAAAAACTAGCTAAAAATTAAAAACTAAAAAAAATTCTCAAAATTTTGAGCTTATTGGCACTCATCTACTTACTCCAATCTACTAAAAATCTTATTGGATCAGGTAATACAAAAATGCCAATGAAGCCAATCAAGTAGCTGTAGAAATGAATGGATAATTTGATTACTTGTGATCAACCTTGGAAGTATAACTTGATCATGTGTCTTCATAATCAATGATAAGATGTGAAATGGAAATTGCTAATATATTTGATCCTCATAGATAAAACATGTTTGCAAATTTGAGCTAAAACTATTCTCCATATAATTTGCTATAGGATCATTAAAAGCATAATGTATGATTTGTGCTTCTAGGCCTTCAATGACTAGTTGCTCAGTTGTATTATGAATGTTAATCCTTGAAACTATTTCTTCAGTCTTGTGTTTGAAATATTAATCATCCTCAATATGCAAGTCAAAAGATAGTACAATTTCCTCTTGCTTAGGAGAAGGAATATTTTCAAAGAATTCTTTAGGATTTCTGAAATTGTATGACTGAATTTGAGAATGCAAAAGTTTAATTTCATTTTCATAATTTTCAGAAATTATCTCAAGAACACATATTTTTAGTTTAGGAGAATATTTTCTTGATTTCAAAAGAAGAAATAAAGCTTTTAAAAAATCCTCATCGAGCTGAAGTTCTAATATCTCATCCCTCAAAATAGCTAGTGATTGTTTTGTGAAATTATCATAATTATCATCATACTGATCATATTTAGGAAAATCTTTAGAATAAGGAATGTCATCAATTATAAACATTGGATCAACAGATTTCTCTTCCAAAAATCCTAATATATCTTGATTAGATTGGTTGCATTCTATTTGAAAGTCATTATTTTGCTCAATAGGAGTGCCATCAAGCAATGGGCCTTTTTGGGATGGTAGAATAACATGAGAATCAACCTGTTCTTCTGTCTCTTTGTGGATATAAACTTTAATACATTCATCAACATTAGAAGAACTAGAAACAATTTCTTGATTATGTAAATGTTTTGAGGATGGTTGCATGTTTAGAAGAAAATTGATTTCTTCTTCGGTGAGGGGGGGGTGGGAATCTCTGAATTCTTAGATTGAAATGACAATTGTTTTTTCTCTTATCTAAAAGTTGATCATGAGGTTGAATATTTTCTTTAACTTCATTCAAAACATTAAATGAAACATCATTTGTTAATACAGAGGGGCTTTGCGGATCTTGATTCATCTCCTGATTTATTTCATCTTTGTTTAACTCCTCTTGATTATTATGACATTTAACTTGAGAATGAAATTTTTGGACTTCTTCTAATAAATCTTTAGGAAACCAATTTCCAAAATCTTTATCAATATTTTTAAGGTAATGTATAAGATCTTAAGCTTGATCACAATAATTTTCAGCTAATGATAAAGATGAAAAATCTTCTTTGTAATGCTCATAAAATACCTTATGAAAATATTTTAGAGAAAACAAACTTGTAGGTTTGAGAGCTTCGTACCATTCTCTTGATTTTCCTTATAAGGTTACCATGAATATTTTCAGGAGGAAATCTTCATGCCAATCACCCTTCAATCTCGATGAGTGTATATGAAATTTAATGAGATGTAATAAAGGATCATCAATATTCTCATCTTGAAACTTGGGCAGATTTGTACACCAATTTACCTTTGGTAGCTTGTGTGGAAATCCTGGTATGTGATCTCTGCTCATGGGAGCATATATTATTTTTATTCTTGGATTATCTTCAAAATAAACCATAATGAAAGGCCACGGTATCTGTACAACCAAGTTTGATCCTTATATAAAATATAATACATATTGAAAAAATTTCTTAATGAAAAGAACATAATGTCTTGAATTAAGATCCAAGGTGAAAACCTGATCTTTCCATATTGTTCTTACAGGTTCATTCCTCCAGTGGAGTCTTGAATGTGAAATTGGTGTGGAGTCACCAGGTGGATGATTTTAACCTTTTTATGTCTGATCATAGTCCACCATCATAGATCAGATCTGAAACTGTAAAATATTTCTGAAGAAAAGGTTAGTTTCCCCAATAGAGTTGTAATTATATTACCCACAACCTTTAAACTTAATCTTAAAGTAGAAAAAATATGGTTAAAAATCTTCCTTCAAGATTAAACTTAAAACTGAAGAGTGGTTATATCCCTAGTATGGTCGCCAGTATGTTATCACCCTAGTAATTCTCAGGTTGTGGGATGAGGATTTTTGTAGTTAAGAAAACCAGGGGTAACCAAGAACCGCTTTGGGAATTTAGGATCTAGCCTTCCTGAGCTCCGGAGAGGGATTTCTCCTAAAGATTTAGCTTTGTTTTGGTAAAGGATTTGGGGCTAGCTATGAATGGACATTGGGATTTTTTTTGAAAGTGTGGTGGGAATAAAAATTATTTCAAGGTAAACCAGAGGGATCTACTAGAAAATTGGGCTATGGAGTCAACTTTCTAGGCAAGCAGAGCTAGGAAATAAGATGTAAAGATGCAAATGTACTAAGGGCAGGATAGATGACCTTCTAAGGCTTTGTATAGGCTTTGTTGATGGAATGGGTGAAATATGAACAAAAGGGCACTTAAGAATCCTCAAGTTACAGAAAAGAGGATTAAAGGAGGGGATCAAACTGGGACCTAGAGAAATTAAGAATTATATGGTTCGGTTATCAAGCAGAAAACATAAAAATGCCAACTTGTTTAAAACAGGGAGCTTATTATCACTAATCCTGTTTAATTTCTCCTTAGTTTATCATTATAGAATAGAAACACATTAAATGAATATATTTAAACTTTTAAAGGAAAACACTGAAAACAGGAAAAAGACGAGACTTATCTTGTCACCACGAGAATCCTTAGTTATGATGTCTCTAATCTCGTTTCCAGTCTACTGCTTCGCTAATTGACTCACACCAACTTCAATATATCCAAAAAAATGACTATAGTGGTCTTGAGAAATTTTATTCCACAAAAAATACTTCAAAGAGTGAAGTATTTTTACAAATTCTAAACTAGAATATCTTGAATAAAATCAAGATTGGTTTACAAAATATCTTTAACTGTTTTACATAAATAGAACTTAAGTAAAGGACAATCAAGAGTAATGCATCTATTTGGCACTATTTTTTATGGATAGGTGATGACTAAGAGGAAAATTTGAATTTGATCCAACTCTTAGTTGATGATGAGGCATCCAAGTCAATAACTGCTTCCTTTCTTTGTGCATTCTGCTCCAACAATTATGCAAACTTGGGGTCCAATTATATATTTTTATTTATCAATCCGTAATAGATATGTAACAAGTGAAAAAATTTATTGTAGATAAATAGGCTGGTGAGATAAACCTCTTTCAGTTTCCTAAAATTCCTCTCCAGCTGTTCACAATAGGCTCTGCAAAACGATGTGTAAAACAGAGTTTTACAGAGTGTGAAAAATAACCTGTAAATATGTGCTTGTATCTCTCATTCTGAAATAACTGTGCAAAAAGTGAGATAGGTTTTTGTATATGGGTCTCTTAGAAGCAAAAACCTCCTTTAGTTTTATATGATGTATTTCTGATTGGCCATAATATTTTCTGCAAAATGATGAGTTAACAATAATTTTCTGCAAAAAGTGCTGTCAAATACTGCTTAATATTTCCCAATCCATAATGGATGTTAGAAACGTGAGAGAGGTTTTTGTATTTGGAAACTTTAAGAACATAGAATTCCTTCAGTTTTGCAAAATTCATCTTGGATTGATCAAAATAGTTTCTGTAAAACAATGAATAAAACATGAATTTCTGCAAAAAATGTTCCTTCTTGTTGTGTTTTCATCTTTTCACCTTTTTGTTCTTTTAACTGTTTTACTTTACACTTTGGATAAAATTCATTGTTTTTGTTCAAATTTTTTTCATTTATTTTACCTTTACTGCCTCCATGTTTTACTTTTACTGTTTTACTTTGACTGTCCTATAATTTTGTTTTGTCCTTTCACTTTGACTTTTATCTGATACACTTTATCCAATGATACTCTTTAACTGTTATGATTTTATTTATCATTGTGAATTTTGATTTCACTTTCACCATCACTGATACTCTTTGATTCTAATACAATTTGACCCTATACTTTCACCCTAAGGTAAAAATATGATTTCCTCAATGGTTTCCCTACTCTTTTCCTTTCAAATTTATTTATTTTTTTGAAGGTTCAGTATTTTTTCTTCCAATGTATTTACCCTTTGCTTATGACCTTTTGAAGTGATGATAACATATTTGTAAGCATATTCCAGATTTTTATTAGCCTTTTGCAGACTCTTAATCTTATTATTCTTTAAGGTCATCTATTTCATGGCTTTAACCAAGTCTGAGGCACCTATTTCTATACCTATTTGTATCTGTGTATTTGAGGAATCAGTAGCGGAAACATCTTTGGATGATTTTGATACTGTAGCTACCAATTTGCCTTGTGGTGCAAGATGTTCTAGAGGAGTTGACGGTCTTTTGGAAATAAGGTGTATTTGAAGGATTTTTCTACTAAAATTGGACTCTAAGAAGGGTTCTGGATGATAAAAAGAGTTTTTAATGCACAGAGGATGGCTTTGATCAATTTTAGTAGTGAAAATGATTCGGGAATGGCTAAAGACTGCAAAAATGGAAATGAGGGATTCTGGGGAAAATCTGATAGGGTTTCTCCTGTATTTTAGAGGTTTTTAGACTTCAATGATGGCTACTTTAACTCATTTTAGGCAATGGCAGTTTGAATGATGTTTTCTCCTTTGAAATTGAAGTATTTTAGATAGGATTGGTAGAAAAAATACCTTTAAAAGGTATAATTGCGGTCAAAGAAGTTTATAGTTGCGCACAGTCTTCAATTGCATCAAATTCAACTGTCAGAGATTATGGAGGTTCTCTATGAGTGAGTTGCAGAGAAAAATGGTCGTTTAATGGTCACTGGTTCACCGGTATTTTCAAAAATAGACACAGGAGGCTCTACAAAGTTTCTCAAAGGTTATTAGGCGCGAATAGGAGAAATGTTATGAAAACATTGGGTTTTAACGTATTAAACCATAGTTTAAACTATAGTTAAACTAAATTAACTAAATGTTAGGCAGGAGTGGTTTTGAAATACAACTGGGTGGTATTTGCGCGACTCAAAAGTTGTAAGCGGTAATTCAATTTTCGAACGCGATTCAATCGAATTGTGACACGTCGACAAGAGGTGGTTTGGGAAAACCACCCATATTGCGTGACTTTTCCAAAACTTTGGTCGATTATTTTTATCACATGAAATGGAATTATCGCCGTTGGATCTGATAATGGAAAGCGAACTATCACGATCAAAAGGAAAGTTGCGAGGAAAGGTAGTGGGGTCAACGAGGTTTATTTATGACCGTCGGATTGAAAAGGGATGATCTGACGACTATTATATTACGCGATAGGAATGACAAGGGATCAGGAAGCTTTCATCAAATTTGTTTGGAGCCGTAGGATTAGAGAGGTGCTGGAGATTGGAGGGTTGAAATTAATTCCGAAAGCATAAAGGGATTTGGTTAGTTTATATAAAAAAATGAATTTTTTCAATGGAAAAAATGATCGGGAGGGGTTTTTAAACTGGGATTTAACCGAGGTTCGGACTGGCAGTTTAGGGATTATGGGATATGCATTACGAATTTTAACTCAGATTAGGGTTTTAACTTTAAGTTAGGGAGTCGGGCAAGGGGAAACTATACAAGGAGATGGGGTTATTTCTTTTGAAGTTTAGTTTAAATGAAACTTCGGGAAATTTTGGTTTTAAACACATATAAACATGTTTAAAGGTTTTTTCATATATTTTTTATTATATGGTTAATTAAACCAAGGTGATTTAATTACCATAGGGGCTGGATATATATAAGGATAGTTTTTAGCCAAAGGGGTTGTTTTTTGGGTATTTTATTTAAACATGTGGGATTTATTAACTTTGGCTAAAATTAAAATAAGTGGGTTTTGGGTTTATTATATAAAAAGGATTTATATATAATAGGAGAGGGTCATTTCTATAGGGAGTTAATACATAAGTCAAAATTAATATGGAAATGGGATAATATATACTCAAAATACATAAACATAACAAGTAAAGTGAATTTCAAAAGATAATTTTCATTGATCTTATCACTTTAACTTAAGATATAATGTAATTTTGAGGGTTTAATGCTTTCAAATGATGAAGGAAGTTAATCAAATGGGAATTATAATGCCTTTAAGTAAAAATTGGAGTTTTACTTAGAATTATTTAGGGGGATGAATGTATGAATGGTAACTGATGTGAGTTTGGGGATTTAATATAGAAATTTTACATTTTCAACCAATCAGTCATAGAGCCTTGGGTCTGGTCCCAACAAAATTCAAGGAAATGACTTGAGCCTTTCTGACTGATAGTTTAGAATGTTTCATGACTACGGGAAGGGGAAGTTAGTTATTTTGCAACCCATGATGAATGATATTTACATTGAGACTTTTCACCTTCTTCTACTTACCCAACTTATCATGCTAACATTTTTTTCTTCCTTTGTAATAAGGTGCATTTGAGCTAGCAACCTTCACATCATCTATTATTTTTGACAACAAGTAAAATTATTTAATTGTACACTTATTTCATCCATGAATCCAAATTAAATTGTTGGATTCATTTTGTTTCTCTACCTAACTACTGAATTTTCATGATTAAATTGTATGACAACTCATTATTCTCTATCTACAACAAGTGAAATTGAAAAATGACAATTTAAGATTAAACTGTTTAACTCATCATGGACTATGGCATTTATTGACACTCTGCCATAGTCAAAAATTTAAAAGCAGTGGCACTTATTCTTGCACACTTTCATTTTATTCATTTTTTCTTTTGGGTTTTTTTTTTTTTTTTTAAGTCCTTTGATTATTCTTTTAGGACTTTTTACCCTCTTTTTTGATTTTTTGATTTTTTTGATTTTTTTACAAAATATGTGAATACAACTTGCAGAAGGCAAAGTATGTACAGATTTACAATATTATCAACAATCAAGTCAAAATTATGAATCCTATATTTATAGGTCACTAACAGTGGGATGATTTTATGTTGATTTGCTATGCGCAACTAAATAGTGGAACATTCCAACTTAGGCTCTCCCATTCGTTGCCAAGTTTGTTTAGGTAACACATTTGCATCTGACCCCAGGTCCAAAATGACCTGACTCATCTTGTAGTCACCAATCTGCGCAGACAACCGCATTTCTCTTCCGATGTGTTTCTTATACCTGTATAGCTTGTGCACATCCTTGACCTCTGGAGGTAGATTGGGTTGTGCTGCGTAGCTATCTATTAATGCCTGAAGATTCTCCATAGCCTTTGGGTTACGCAGTAGCTTCATACATGCCTGCAAAAAGGGCTCGACCTCCTCATCTGCCTTGAGGTTCGCAGGTGGTCGAGCAGTAGCTGCCTCTACCTCAGCAATGTCCTTGCGAGATGTGATAAATGTTTCTCTCCCCTTTTTTAATTCCAAACCTTCTTGTTTACTAACAGCTTGTCGGATCAGAGGTTCCATCGCAGCCTCCTCCTAAGGTCCCCTGGTGGCCATCCCACTATGTGTCACCACATTCACACTCGGATCTTTGTTTCACAGATCAACATTAACTCTTTGCACATTCTGCGTAGGTGTCGGCTGCTTTTCCTACATTTTTGCTATCAAGATTCGATAGTCTTCGATCGCATGATCCCGCTTTCTACAATACCGACAGGATTTCCTAGTGGGGTTCAGGTAGTCCCTTTCAAAGTGTCCTGCTTCTCAACAATTATAATAGATTAGTTGACCTCGTCCCCGTCCTGCACTTCCTCCTCGACCGCCTCCCCTGCCCCTAGCTGGGGAGTCTCCTATGCCTGCCGAGGACCTTGGTGACGCGAGATCCATTTGTACCTTATATAAGTTTCCCTTATCTATCATCATATCATACGTTCGATAGTTCTGCTCATCATGTCATACTGACCAGCAAAACCTGCACCACTATTGTTTTACTTCTGGGACGTATGCACCTAGGCGGGGGCAATGGTTTGTATCATGCAGGCCGGCTACGCAACAATCCTCACACCACAATGCAGGTCCGCTGGAGCCTGGGCGTAATGGACTAAGTCCTTTGCTTGATCCTAGGTGCAACGGACTAGGTCCCCCTGCCTGCATATAGTCTATTAGTAGAGGGCAGCTATCTTTGGTGTGATTATTCACCCTACATCGTATGCACCACCTTTCAGGGCTAGCTTCTTCTCCTCATTCTTTTCATAGGTTCTAGATCTCCATGTGAGTTTCTTTTAGCTTCCCTTGGATCTGTTGGATGCCTAGCTAGGTCTCATCTCGAGGCGTCGCTTCTAACTTCATCGCAACTTCCAAGGTTTTCTCCTGTGAGTCGAAAGTTTGGTGACCCATAAGTGTGCATAGGTGAGGCAGTAACATGGCGATGAACCATTCTGTATGATCTTTGTCATCATATTGAAATCATCCTTCTCTAATCACTTTTTTCAATCATTGATCGACCGCCCACACAGACTCAGCCGACCCTTGCTTGAAATCTTTGATATCAACCATTATTTGCAAGTAAGATTTAGGCTTCTTGAATTGCTACTTCAAAGCATTATTAACCTCCTCAATTTTTTCATTCAAATGTTGTCCGATATATCCCATGTACCAATCCAACGCTCTTCCTTCAAAGTCAAGGGATAGCTATGCCCGCCTCACCGCATCACTAGCTACGTTCTGCGCAGTCCATACCGATTCTGTGACAAACCAGAACTGATCCATGTCTTCATCTCCTACACCCTTAAAGGTGGGTAACTTCATATGCACGACCATGTCGTCTTCCGGTGGTGGTAGCGGAGGTGTAAGTGATTTATTACCCCTATGCTGGTTTGAAAGTGGTGTGGCTGGAGGACTCTACGAAGCTGCTTCCCTTACTAGACTGTAGATAGATCTATCACCGTCTAGGTTGGTCCTGTAGTATTTTCCACTTCGTGTTGTGCTCCCATCCAGATCAGGGGTCATTCATTCGGTATGGCTACACCGAATACTCTTTTCGCATAATAATATCTTGATTAGCAATGGTAAGGTCTTTAGAAACTTACCTCAGAACCCCGTGAAGAATCTTTTCTCTTCTTCAAAGTGGGATACAAAATGATCGATGGCAAATTCTATCACAAATCCTCCTAACACACTATCTACCCAGTGCTCCACTGTGCGAGTGATGGTGTTATCAGTATTTTCTAACTGCTGGATTAGTTCGGGGGTCCACTCTGTGACCAGCTCGTCCTTCCAACACTTCTGAAATTATACCAGCCTTGCGAGCCGCTCGTGGAGCTCGATCACAATCATTACAAAGAAGATCTCATAGATCTCTGTAAAAATGTACTTTTTCTTCCACTCTTCGGTGGTCAACCTCTTACTATAGTTTTATTTTATGGAAAATTCCCGAACTTTCTGTTCAAACCAGCCATCAATTTCCTTTTTCTCAGGCTTCCAGTAGGTCCTTGGCATTACCCGACCCCTCTCTCAAAATGCTCTAGGTCCCAACAACGGAACCATTTGTTGGCTCGAGGGGTCCTGATCCAGGTTCAGAGGTTCAAGGTTTGCCAAAAAACCCCTATACTATTGGCCCTTTCGGCAGTGACCTGCTTGCGCAGGCCAAAGTCTCACCCGAAGTAGTATGGATCGGTGCTGGAACCAGGTTTCCGCACCGTAGGAGAGGGCAGGTAAGTCAAGCAGAACTGCGTTAACCCTTATAGTGACCAGATCTTATATTACAGAGCCTAGATCTATAGATTCCTTCCGCATCCATGTGCCCAATAGCAATGATATTCATAGTAATCAACATAACATGAAATTATATAAATATAACACAACTATTCTAGATATTCTTACAGAACAGACCGAGATCGCAACATAAACAAGTAACAAAAATATATTCACAGCTTAAATCAACAATGCATCAACATATATTAATCAACTAAACATCACAGAGTAATTCGAATAGATTCAGACATCCAACACTACTTTCGCATTCATTAATCCTTCAGATCTGCTTACAATACCTAAATCCCAACCTGCGCACACAACAGTAGGGTTCGCACATAGCAGGACAAAGAATCTCTGTGCACACAACAACAGGAGTCCTTCCCTAACAACCCTAACCATATCTATCAATTTTCACTTAGCATCAATCTCTTATCATTCTTAATCTTCTACAACTCAAAAAGGTTCAACTACTAATACTATTTTAGCCTTCACATCCAATGGTCTGCAAACTGTGGTTTGTGGACTCTTGGGTTACCCTTGACCCATTTACAATATTTTAGGGGCTTTGACCCACCCCAAAACCTCTACGTTAGACTAAATATAATCAAAATATACAAAATGGACCAGTTTCGCAGCTTGCAGAAGACCCTATTCCAGCATGAAGTTTAGGTGCCTGCAAAAACCCTAACTTCCAAAGATCATATCTCCGAAAATATTGCACACCTTGATCTAAATTTTTTACATGACCTTCCCTAGGATTTCAGCTTCGTCTCATCTAAATTTCAGCTTCTAAACCTGCGTAGAAACAAAGTTATAGTGAGAATTCCATGATCTCTTGTTTCAAGTTACATTACCTATGCTTTGAGCATAAACTATTTCTCTTCGGGCGAAAATGTATAAAAAATAAAACAAATTTTATTATATATTGATTATGTATAGGGGCACCATTAAAGATAATGTCCCTTGGTGAAAAGACACTTAAGACTATTTTAAACCAGGACTTTCCTTGTAAAACAAAACTCATCTATAATTTATTATTCAATTTGTATAGATACATTTATATTTATTAATTTTGACTTAACAAAATAATGACCAATTAGCCATATTTGAATAAAATATATAAAAATTTAAATAAATGACAAAAATTATTATTAAATAAGAAGTAAAACTAAAGTAACCAAATTTCAAAAGAAAACAAAATTTAAATTTAAATTTTAACAAAATTCAATAAATAAAAATAAAATCACATAACTTTACAATACACTTTTCATTAAATATATATTTTTCATATTAAATAACATATTTATTTAATTAATATAATTATATGTTATTTAATTGATATAAGTACACTTGTTAATCTCTAATATATTTACTACTTATTCATTAATATATTTATTTAATTAGTCAAGTATTCACAGCTATTAAGAAACTAAGAAACGTCAAACCATGTTTCGCAATTAAGAAATGTAAAACCATGTTTCACACAGTCCTTGAATTCAATTTTGTGAAAAATAAGGTGCCGACCCATGAAGAGGAACCTAACAAACCGTTGCATCTATTTTGAAAATCCCATCGCCCACATATTTATCGAATTGGTGCGAAACTCTCATCATTATTTTGGTGTGACAACGGTTCGATATCGATTCTTATTTAGGTCGAATTGGGTTTGGATATTTATTTTGATTGAGTTAGCATTTGGGAAGTTGTGCCTTTTGTTTTTCCAGCAATAGCAATTGTTAATTCAAATCCAACCAGTATAACACGATGTTTCACAACATAAAAAAGCAGTTGATAATGGAAACAACAATCCATTACTACCTAAATCTCTGTATGTGACGGATTTGGAGCCCATGTTACAGAGGATTGGTCCAGTTCTCATTGTTCACATCTGCAGAGATGCCATTACCAACACTTCTATGAGATATGCCTATGTCAATTATGTTGGAATGACAGAAGATTAAAGACACAAATTACACAAATATTTCACACAATAACACCAACGAGTTACTACTATCTATTAATCACACGAACTTTAATCACACAATATTGATTAATAAAATGAAAATGACGATGGGTATTTATCCTAAATCACTTGACATGCACACACTCATCTCCAATATTCCAATAGTCATATTAACCTACTGCTTGAAATGTTGCTGATGTTGTTGTTACATATTTTTCTTCTGCTAATGATAGTGTTACAATGGGATGCTTCTTAGATGCCCATGATATCACACCTGAACCAAGATGAAACACATAACCCAATGTGATCTTCTGATCATCCAAAATTCCTGCAAAATAACTATCTATGTATCCAATCAAATATTTCTTTTATCTACTTGAATACATTATTCCATAATCTCTAGTTCCTGCTATGTATCTCAGAATTCTTTTTCCAACACTCCAATGTGTGTCTTTTGGAGTCTCCATAAATCTGGAAATCAAACTCACTCCTTGCATAATATCTGGTTTTGTAGCTGTGAGATAAATGAGGCTGCCAACCAAACTTTTGAATAGATTTGGATTTAAATCTAATCCTTCGTCATCCTTAATTAACTTTGTACTTGTTGCAACTGGTGTAGGTATAGGTTTGCAATTATCCATCCTTAATATTTTAAACAAGTCCTTGGGATATTTATTTTGGCAAATAAAAATTACTTTTTCAGATTGCTCAAATTATATGACAAGAAAATATTTAATGAGACCAAGATCTATCATCTCAAATTATTTCATCGTGGCTGCTTTAAATTCATCTAGCTCAAGATCACCTGGAAAAATCATATCATCAACATATAAGCAAACAATCAAAAATTTTCCATGCTCATTTACCTTTGTGTACAAGGTAGGTTAAATGCTGCTTTTGCAAAATCCATTCTTGATCATGTAGCTGTCGATTCTGCTATACCATGCTCTAGGTTCTTGCTTGAGACCATAGAATGCTTTCTTCAACCTGAATTTATCTTCTTTACCTTCAACTTCATATCTTGGAGGCTGCTGCACATAAATTTCTTCTTCTATAATTCCATTCAATAAAGCTGATTTAACATCCATCTGATATACTTTCCACTTGTTTTGAGCTTCTATCGCTAGAATTTCTCTTACAGTATCAAATCTGGTTACTAGAGAAAATGTTTCCCCAAAGTCTATTCCCAGTTTCTGCAAGAATCCTTTTGCTACAATTATTGCTTTAAATCTGTCAATTTCACCTTTCTCATTCAACTTAGTCTTGTACACTCACTTCACACCAATGAGGTTTTTATCGTTTGGTAAATTAACCAAATCCCATGTATCATTATTTTCAATAGAATCAATCTCTTCATCCATGGCTTGCACCCAATTTTCATCTCTGATTGCTTCTTCAAATGAAGAAGTTTGGAATGACAAAAATGAAAAATTTGAACTAACATCCAAATCATCATAAATATCTTTTAGACTTCTCATATTTCTCTTACCATTTCTTGAGTCATTACTTGATTGGCTGCTTGGAGAATTATGGTTTGTTGATCTGCTTGAAGATCCATGCTTCTCTAAAAATCTTGGAGTCCTTGCTAGTGTAACTCTATTTGGTTTCTTCTCTATTGATTCTTGCTACTTCTTTTATACTACATCATCCTCTTCCATCAACGGTGCTTGTGCATCGGTTGGTTTCTCTACAATCCCATTCCATGACTGTTGTTCTTTTAACACAACATCTCAGCTAATTATTGTCTTCTTGGTGATAGGGCTATATAATTTGTAAGCTTTTGACTACTCACTATAACCAGTAAATATTCATTTTTCACTTTGATCATCTAGGTTTCCTCTTATCTACTTAGGTACATGTGCATAGGCTACACATCCAAAAACTTTGAAATGAGATACACTACATGACATACCTAACCATGCTTCTTCTGGAACTCTGTTAATCACAATCTTTGTAGGAGATTTTTTTATCACATAAACAACACATGAAATTGCTTCTACCCAATACTCATTAGACAAATGTCTTTTTTTCAACATGCTCCTTGTCATGTTCATGATTTTTCTGTTATTTCTCTCTGCTACATCATTATGTTGCGATGTGTATCTAGTCGTAAACTGTCTTCTGATTCCATGTTGTTTGCAGTACTCATCGAATGCCTTCGAATCATATTCTCCACCATGATCTGATATCAATACCTTGATCTGTTGAGCACTTTAGTTATATTCTAAGGCTTTGATCTCTTTTAACTTTGCAAAATTTTCAGACTTCTGCTTCAAGAAGTAAACCCAATTCTTTCTGCTATAGTCATCAATAAAAGTGAGGAAGTAACACCTTCCACTAATCGACTATGTCCTCATAGGTCCACACAAGTTTGTATGCACCAAATCAAGTGGTTTCTTTACTCTGTATGAAACTCCCTTAAAAAAAAATTCACAGTGTTTCTTTCCCAAGATGCAACACTCACAAGTGCTAGCATGTTATTTAATGGGAGGTAATCCTATGACCATCTGTTTCTACTACAACAATCTTAAACCAGAAAAATGCAAGTTTCCAAACCGAAAGTGCCATAACCAGTAATCATTATAACATGCAGTTGTAAAAGAACTAACCTGATCATTGTAGTTTATAATTAAAGGAAAGTGTTTTTTCCTTGTCATATGCACCTTTCTATCAACTGTTTTCTTGGGGGTTTGTCACAAATAACACACTCTTTCCCGTGAAAGATAACTTTGTATCCTTTCTGCGTCAATTGAAAAACACTAATCAAATTATCTTTGATATCAAGAACATAATATACCTTTGAGATTGCCTTTGGCTCCCCTTGCTTGGTTAGAATGTTTACCACTCCTTTGCCATCTACATCGATAGTCTTGTCATTCCCCAAATTTACATCTGTCTTCACAGATTGATCCAAATTTGCAACCAAATTCTTGTTTCTTGTCATGTGGTTACTGCAACCACTGTTTAATAGCCACACCTTATCAGACGGTTCATGCATGTTGTTGCATGCTAGGAACATAGAGTTAGCATTCTCTGTACTAACATTAGCTCTCTGGTTTCCTTGGTCAACTATCTTCTTCCTGCAATCACGAGCATAGTGACCAAATTTATTGCAATATTAACATCTCACCTTTGATTTGTCAAATCTGTAATTATTATTGAAGCTTTTGCTATTCCTGCTTCCATTTTCATGTTCATGCTCTTCTCGGCCATTTCTCTGACCACCATATCTTTCGTCTCATCCTCTGCCTCTCGATCGACCTCTACCTTGACCTCTCGAAATATAAACTTGACTTTTGAAAACATTTTATAAAGTGGAATCATTATTTCTATATATCCTTGCCTCATTTGATAGAAGTGATAACATCAAATAATCAAATATCAATTTTTCCAAATCCTTTTCTTATTTTATGGCTACTACCACGACATCAAACTTGGTAGACAAAGATCTAAGGACCTTCTCAATTACTATTCGATTTTTAATTTATTCACCATAAATTTTTAACTTATTGATGATAGACATGACCCTATTCATGAAGGAATCGATGTCATCTGTCTCCTTCATCTATAGAATTTCGAAATCTCTCCTAGTATTCCGCAATTTAACAATATTGACTTTTTCCATACCTTGATAACTTGTCGCCAAAGTTTCCCATGATTCCTTTGCTGAAGACATGATCATTATCTTCTGGAACACTGCTCGGTTCACTCCTTGCTTGATAAGAAGAAACGCTTGTGCATCCTTCCTCTTGTATTTCTTCCATTGTTCCCTCTCTACATTACTGAGGGCTCGTTCTTCTGCATCATCCTGAGGTTCTGCAAACCCAAACTTGACATGATCCCAAACATCATGCACTTTTATCATGATATCCATCTTAATGGCCCACACATCATAATCCTTCCCCATGAAAGAAGGAAGTTGTGGCTGAAAATTGTTTGTTGACATTTTTCGTCAAGAAAAACCTTTCTCTGATAAAACCCTAAATATCTTCTTTTGTAAGCTTTTCAAGGCTCCCAAAAAAAATTACAATAAACCCTAGGTTTTATTTTTTATATACAAAATTCCTTTTATAAAAAAAAAATTATAATTTTTTTTTTTAATAATAAACTCTTTTTTAAAACCTTATTATAAAACCCCACTCATAAAAAAAAACCTTTTCAAAAAACCCTTTGGAAAATTCACGTGCATGTATGAAAACCTTTTTCAAAAGTTTCCTTTTCAATGCACCTTCATATCACTCCTTTAAAGACTTTTAATAAAAAAATCAAAGTCGTTAAATCATAAGGCATCGTACTCGTTTAAAAAAAATATGAACCTTCGTGCATGCTACATGATTTTCCACTAACGCGGTTGAAGTGTTATGTAGTAGTGTTTAACGCTCGTCACTCATAATAGCACTGTGTTAGTTTCTTAATGCACACAAAAACCAAGGCTTCTCGCGTTCCTGGTAAGTTTTGCAACTTTTAGATGTGTAACATGCCTATCTGTTGTGGGAACCCATGTTATAACGTTTTGTGTATAACTATCAGATGCGTTATAGTGGAAATAAACCAGGTTTTTTTTTTCTGCTCTCACAAACAGATGATTGCTGATTCTTTTTTCTATCTTTCTTTGTAACCTCGCTCTGATACCAACTTTTCGGAATGGTAGAAGAGTAAAGACACAAATTACACAAATATTTCACACAATAACACAAACAAGCCACCATTCTCTATTAATCACAGAAAATTTAATCACACAATCTCGATTAATACAATGAGCCTGACGATGGGTATTTATCCTAAATCACTTGACATGCACACACTCATCTATCACATAACTAGACCTGCTCAACTCTCACTTAACTGACTCTTTAACTCACTCACCAAATTTCTCTATCAAAAAACTCAACATTAACTTAACTGATTGTCTAACTATGCATGTGGGAGTTAATTAAATATTTTAACAAATTACAACTTGACTGAAAATTCTAGCCAGGCTTTACGTTACTTGAATTCTATACCCGTTAATGGAAACCCTATTTAGATAATGTACTCACCCCATGAACCCAACATCTCCGACTTTGGATCAACTAAAATATTTGTTAATAATTTTGATAAAATAGTAGGCGAATATACTTTCTATCGAAATTTCGCTATGTGTGGACCCATTATATGTTCTACTATTGCAACAGATGCATCAGGGCAATTGAAGGGATATGGATTTCTGATTTATGAAAAAGAAGAGGCATCTCAAAATGCTATAAAATATTTGAATGGTCAGCTAATCGTTGAGGAACGTGTTTATATTTCTCCATTCATGAAAAAGGAGGAGAGAGAACAAGAAATTAGAAACACCGAGTTTAATAATGTTTTTGCTAATAATTTTTCAGAGTCAATGAATGATTGAGGATTTGAGATATTATTTTAGTGTGTATGGAACAATTACAAGTGCCAAAGTGATTAGGGATGCAATAGGTAATTCAAAGTCTGTTGGATTTGTCAATTTTGAGAATGCACATGATGCAACAAATTGCGTTGAAAATTTAAATGGGAAAAAAATTGATGGCAAGGAATGGTATGTTGAAAAAGAATAAAAGAACTCTGAATTGAGGAGACAATATGGAGAAAATATTTATTTAAAACATTTGGATGATAATATCGACGAAAACAAGTTGAAAGAACTATTCTCTATTTATGGAACAATCACTTCATGCAAGGTAATGAGAGAATTTCATGGACATAGTAACGGTTTAGGATTTGTCGCATTCTCATTTCCTTCTCAAGAATTAGTTGCTATGGTAGAAATTAATGGATTTTTTTTTTTGAAAAAGTAGCTAAGCCAAAAGAGGAGAGAAGGGAAATGCTAAAGTCTCATTTATTCCAGTCTCATAATCTATGGGCATAACACCTACTATGGTTACAAGTGTCTCCATATATAATTTAGGAGGCCTCAGATTAAACCATCCACATTTTATCTCATTTATTTAATTATTTTGATTTCTTTAAGTTTTCATCCACTTCATTATTCTTTACTCTACCATAAAAATTCCCTAAAATGCCCTTTGCCTAATGTTACTAATATATTTTTTATTTACAAATATTTTCATTAAATTATTTTTAGATCTTTTCAATATTTAAAATTAATATTAAATATTTTAATACAAAATGTGGATTTTCCAAACAAATATCTTGTAACTTTCACAATGCAGATTGAATTATTGACTCTATTTGGTATAATGCTCTTTTCAGTTATTCTTGAGGATATATAAATAGTTTTTTCAAAACATATTATAATTTACATCTCGATGTTGATTCCTATTTCTCTATCTTTAATTATTTTGTTTAGTATTTACTAGAAACAGGGAAGACATAATTAATTTAAAAAATATATATTTAATATGTAATTAATTAGAAAAATATACAAAATGTAATATTTCAATATTCTTTTTGGCCCTCAAAAATAAATAAATTAATTATGTAGCTAATAGGGCATTTATATAACTCCAAATAAGATTTTTTTAATTAATAAATATTTTTTTTTTGGTTAATTAATTATTTTCATGGAAATCCAATTGAATTATGATTTTAGAAATTGTTTTAGGGTTAACTAGTAAGTATTCTTTAATTAATAGATTTTTGGGTTGTTCTTTTGTAAGTACACTATATTATTGTTATATCCTCAATGATTATTTGTTTTAGGGTTCTCATCTATTTCTCAAGCATTAGTTCCTATAGTAGAAATAAATGGGAAAAATTGTTTCTAGAAAACTTATTTATGTTGTTTTGGCTAAGACAAAAGAGGAGAGAAGGGAAACGATAAAGTCTCATTTATTAGAGTCTCATAATCAAATGGGCACAACACCTACTATGGCTACCAGTGTCTCCATATATAATCCACGAGGCCTTAGATTAAACCATCCATATTTTATCTCATTTATTTAATTATTTTGCTTTCTTTTTAATTTTTCATCCACTTCATTATTCTTTAATCTACCATAAAAATTCCCTAAAATACCCTTTACCCAATGTTACTAATATAATTTTTATTTACAAATCTTTTCATTAACTTATTTGTAGACCTTTTCAATATCTAAAATTAATATTAATATTTTAATATCAAATGTGGATTTTTCAAACAATTATCTTGTAACTTTGATAATGTAGATTTAAGTATTGACTCTGTTTGGTATAATTCTCTTTTCAATTATTCTTGAGGATATATAAATAGTTTTTTCAAAACATATTCTAATTTACATCTTGATGTTCATTCGTGTTTCTCCATCTTTAATTATTTTGTTTAGTATTTACTCACATCATGGAAGGCATAATTAATTTTAAAAAAAAAATTGATAATGTAATTAATTAGAAAAATATATCAAATATAATATTTTAATATTCTTTTTGGCCCTCAAAAATAACTTAATTATGTAGCTAATGGGGCATTTCTATAACTTCAAATAAGATTTTTTTTAATTAATAAATCCTTTCTATTTTGGTTAATTAATTATTTTCATGGAAATCTGACTGAATTATGATTTTAGAAATTGTTTTAGGGTTAACTAGTAAGTAGTCTTTAATTAATAGATTTTTGGGTTGTTCTTTCGTAAGTACACTATATGATTGTTAAATCCTCAAAGATTACTTGTTTTAGGGTTAATTAGTAAGTTTTATTTGATTAATATATTTTTGTGATGTTATTTTGTAAGTATACTATAGGATTCTCACATCATCAAATATTACCCTAGTGGTACTCCATCTCAACCTTAAAAGTGATGACCCTTGAGACTTATTTTTGGCCTAATAATTCATTTTCCACTTTATCTTATCCATTTTGGGGATAAGTGGTTTTCAAGTGGTTTTCAATTTCGTTATCTTCTTTTGTAACCATCAATTAATATGTATATATGTTTATGTTTAGAATCATTCTTTATAATTTCAATCAAAAAATTATTAGTATTGTTGGAAATTTATTGTTTTTGTAATGAAGTTTGTTTCCACAAGTTTTTTTTTTCAATAGTGTTTGGTTTTTTTGTTTTGTTTTTTTTTTCAATCTTGTGGTTTATTATAAAAATATCTAATGAGTTATGTTTCATGTATCAAGACTCGAACTTAGGTGTGGAGGATAATAGCCAGTCCTCCTTACCACCCCAACTACACCTATTTTAGTTTAGGATAGTTTCTATTTGGAAAAGAAATGTATTCTTAATTATTTAATTACATTTAAATTATGATTACTAAATTGATTTATTTATAAGTTTACATAATATGATAATTTAATAAATTGTGCATTGGTATGACACGATTGATCATGTTAGTTTATATGTTTAGATAATTTGGAATTGGGTGAAGGGAAAACAATGAAGCTATAATTTCTATTAATAAAAGCTATGTGTAACTATTTAAATTTTGAGTTTTTCTTATAGTGCTATGTTATTTTTCATGCAAAATATAATCCATATTTTTTCAATACTTATAACTTTGATTACCTAATTATATATAAAACACTATACTCATACACAACTATTTTTCAAAATTTATAATATAATTTTATATATTTTCAATAAAGTCATTACATTCTTCAAATTACAAGAAACTTCATTAGTGCTATTGAAAAGGGCCTTAATATTATCAAACCATTTTCTTTTTAAATTGAAGGTCTTAGTGTTTTGTGGTGGACCTTATTTTTCTTCAAATGATTAAGGAAAATACAATTATATCATAAATATAAGATTGTTATAATTTAAGATTTTGATATATATCGGAAAAAAAAATAGATGAAAAATATTAAACAATTTTAACTTATAAAAGAATCTAGAAATTCAATGCTAAATATTATTATTATTTCAACGAAAACGTACTTTTCTATCTAATAAAGAAATAAATTTTAAATATGTAGAGTGGATTTCTAAGAACTTGAAATTTCCATGTGTTTGTATCCCAAATCACAATGTTTTTCAACTTAAACCTATATATGAATTAAGAACACATGCACAACCTTGATATACTAATTCTTGGATTTTTCAGAAAGTTTCTTTGTGTTTTTTTTTAATTTTTTTGCACACAATATTTTCTTTTAGCATCTTGTGGTGCATGGTGGTTCAAAACATAGTTTTGTAATTCTGGTCAAGAAACTATTTTTATATTCTAATCAGGGGTTAATATATTTGTGATTTAGGGATGGAACTAGATATGAATATTATAATATTGCAAATAAATATATATTGAATTTTTTTCTCCTCTTCCACTTTTTTGTTTTCACTGAAAGTAACTTCATTAATGTGTGTATACAATTGCATATTTTTGTTAGAAGAATGATTACACATCATAAATTTGAAAAAACCATAATTTTTCGTGTTTGTACCATTAGAATTAGGATACCTTGGAATATCCTCAATATAAAGAGCAAGGTGAATTTCATGCAAATTCAAAGGCTCCATTATCTTGAATTTTTTGAATAACAAGAAACTATGGAGTGTCTTTTTCATGGCAAAAGAATGGAATGTTTAAATATTAATGAATAAATTATGCTTCATTCTTCCAATGAAGTCACCACATGAGATATTATAATTTTTTATTTCAGATGTTGTCATCAAAGAACTTGAAGAAAAAAAATTAAATCACAAGGAGGTGGAATCAACTCCACGAGAGAAAGGATTCCAATAATGTTGTTTCAAAATCTATTACCTTAGGAAAACTAGAGATTGGGGGGAGTTGTATCATCAATAGTATTTCTCCAACTGTTTAGTGGTATTCAACAACAAGGGAGGTTTCCCTAAAAGCATCACCTAAAGGATAATGAATTAGAATGGCTCAAGGTGATGGATGAGGTCTGAATATTGAGATACAATATTAGTAGATCCTATATTATTTATTTAATATTTAAGAAATTTTAGGAACTCTATACCTAGACCAATTAAGTGAATTATAGGGTTTTTATAAGTAACTGAGGGTTTTTCATATTTTTAATGAAAATAAAAATTATGTCACATAATAGCCATAAGAAAATGTCTCTCACTGATAAATCAACAAAGAAACACCAACTTCAATTATATATGGAGGATCTACGAATTTGAATAAATTTGTATTTCTAGAACATGCATAAAACAACAAAAGGATGATGACATCAACCCTAAAATTATAGTGTTACATACAAAGAGTTATAGATTTCTGTTTCACACAATTATTCATTGCAATTCTTATTTATAGAGAAATGACACATCAAAGATAAAGTACTTTATAGCACTATTTAACATAAACCCTAAACCTCTCCCTAACACTAAATATCTATAGTTTGAGAGAAATAAAGGAAACATTTATTAAAGATTAGGATTTTCTATTTGATCTTGTAATTCAAATGAGTTTATGTAATTCAAATGAGTTTATCCTAGTAATACACCATAGACCAATGAAAATAAAACCTAACAAACCAATTAGCCTCTCATCGGACTAACACCTATTTTGAAAATCCTATCAACCAGATATTAGTTGGTGCGACACTCTCACTGTTTTCAAGTTTAGGCTGATTGATATTTAAGCTCATGAAAATAATTTTATTTAAGAGAATCGATCTAATACACAAATGATAAACATAAGTGGTGGGTTTTAATTCTTCATTAGCCAAGTTTTTGATCTTCACCTTTTGTGGGTGTGGTTTTTTATTTCAGTTGACTTGGTATTTCATCCCTTTTCAATTGGGAATTTGTGTTTTTTGTTTTTTGTTTTTTAATATTAGAGAGAAGAAATGAAAAAAATAAAATAGGAAAATGAATATATTCTAATAAAATCCCAAAAACCTAGTGTTCTATTATCAATAGAGTTAGAAAATTTAAATGGTAAAAATGAAGATGATGCACAAATTGAGTTGAAAATGTAAATGGAAAGAAAATTGATGGCAAGGAATGTTGTGTTGAAAAAGTACTGAAGAAGTATGAATTGAAGAATTAATATGAAGAAAATATTTATTTAAAACATTGGGATGATGTATTGATGAAAACAAGTTTAAAGAACTATTCTCTATTTATGGCACAATCACTTCATGCAAGGTAATGAGAGAATTTCATGGACACAGTAAAAGTTTAGGATTTGTGGCATTCTCATCTCCTTCTCAAGCATTAGATTCTATGGTATAAATGAATGGAAAATTTTTTACTGGAAAAATTCTTGATGTTCTTTTTGCTAGAAGAGAAATGCTACACTCTCATTTATTCTAGTCACATAATGTAAAGGGGAGGACACATACTAACACTAATAGTGTCTCATATATAATATATGGTCCCTATATTACTACTGTAGTCCATTATTGTTGTTAGTGTAACCCCATTAGTGTTATTTTTGTACCCCTATAACCCCCATATAGTTATTATTGTACCCTTACATTATTATTGTTAGGTGGGCTAGGATTATATTGTGAACCCATGGAATCCTATATATATAAGGAGGTCTTTTAATTTGTATCATCCAATAATTATTCATTTATGTAATGTAAAGGAGGTTTCCCCCTCGAAGTGGCTGAATTCTAAGGTGTTGATCTCTCTTTTCTTCTATTTTTGTAGCTCGTTTCATAAAATTTGGTATGAGAGCCTTGGATTCTAGGGTTTAGGTCCTCCAAACAGGTCATCATGGAATTTTTTATATAAATTTTTTCTACTAAGTTACAAAAGATCAAATTTTTACCATGCAAAGCTGAAAGCACGAGGAAATTCGTGTAAAAATTTCAAATATTGGTTCGCGATATTTTCGGAGATATGATCTATGGAATTTAGGGGTTTTTCAAGCTCCCGAAATTCATTGAAAAGATGCGACCTTGGGGAAATAATCATAAACCTATCTCTGAGCATCAGATCAGAATTATGTAAAAAGTGGGAGAAACCATACAGATTGCAATTTCCTTTGTATCAATTTCAGAGCTGAAGGAGGAAAAAGTGACACGTGGAACACTGTAAAAGTTAATTCTACCGAACTAGTCCATAATTAGTTCATTTTGGGAGATTTGGCATAACTTTGCCTTGAAGCATCCAAATCAGGTCAAACATGTGGAAGTTGAAAGAAGATTTAGAGGGATACTACAAGACTGAATTTTAGATATTGAAGATCCGAAATCACAAAGATAATTCAGTTTCAATATCAAGAAAAAGGTGTGTATTTTGTTTTTCAAATTGCATAAATCTTGCTTGAAAATTAGTTTGAAGTGATTCCAAGGGCATATTGAAGCATATATATCTGTATTGGGTTATATAATTCCTACTAAAATGAATTCAACACCCATTAAGTCCTCAAATACTCTACTATGACTCATGAAGAGGAAGAAGTGCAACATGATATATCAAAATTACAAGAGCAAGTGCATCAAATTTCACTCTTGCAAAGAGGAACCAAAAATGAAATGGAAGTTTTGAAGAAATGCATG
This sequence comes from Pinus albicaulis, assembly GCA_034641835.2. NCBI lineage: Eukaryota > Viridiplantae > Streptophyta > Pinopsida > Pinales > Pinaceae > Pinus > Pinus albicaulis. The sequence goes on from CM076572.1 coordinate 1,041,112,465, forward strand.
GAAGGTAAGATGGATGGTTTGAAGAAAGGCATGGAAGTTGTTAGGTCCCTATATTACTAGTATAGTCCCTTATTATTGTTAGTGTAACCCCCTTATTATTATTGTTGTACCCCTATAACCCCCATATTGTTATTATTGTGCCCTTACATAATTATTGTTAGGTCGTCTAGGATTACATTGTGGCCCCATGGACTCCTATATATAGAAATGAGGTTTTTTCATTTGTATCATCCAAGAATTTTTTATTCATGTAATATATTGGAGGTTTCTCCCTCGAAGTGGCTTATTTCTAAGGCATTGATATCTCTTTTCTTCTATTTTTTGGATTTGGTTTCACAACATTTGGTAACAGAGCTTTGGATTCTAGGGTTTCGCTGCTCCAAACAAGTCATAATGAAATTTTCACTATAACATTTTTTATACAAAGTTTCAAAAGTTGAAAGTCTTAGAGTGCGAAGCTGAATTCCTGAGGAACATCGTCAAAAAATTTCAGATCTTGGTTAGTAATATATTCAGAGATATAATCTGTGGAAGTTAGGGATTTTTGGAAGCTCCTGAATTTAACCTAAAAAGGTCATTGCGGACTTTTCGCTATAACGTTTTTTCTACGAAGTTTCAGAAGCTGAAATTTTTAGAGCACGAAGTTGACATCTTGAGGAACGTTGTTGCAAAATTTCAAAGCTTAGTTCACAATATTTTTGGAGATATTATCTGTGGAAGTTATGGATTTTCCAGGGTTCCAAATTTCATCTGAAAGAGGTGATCGTGGGAAAATCTTCATAACTCTCTCTCTCTGAGCATCGGATTTCAATTCTGTAAAAAGTGGCTAGAAGCACACAAACTTTAGTTTCCTTTCTACCAATTTCAGAGCCTAAGGAGAAATAAGTGACACGTGGTAAGTCACACAAGTTCACTCTACTGAACCAGTCCATAATTAGGTCATTGTGGGAGATTGGACATAACTTTTTCTTTGAAGAATCCAAATCAGGTCAGACCTATGGCATTTGAAAGAGGATTCATAGGGATACCTCAGAGCCAAATTTCAGATATTGAAGCTCCGAAATCATAGATATAATTCAGTTTCAATATCGAGCTCCTCAAAAGCAAGAAAAAATTGTGTAGTTCTTTTCCAAGTTGCATAAATCTTGAGTAAAAAAGTCAGTTTGAAGTGAGTACAAGGGCCTATTGAGCATATATTTTAGTAATGGGTTCTAAAATTCCCCCTAAGAATAATTAAACACCCATTAAGCCTTCAAAATGCTTTACTATGACTCATGAAGACAAAGAAATTCAACATGAGATATCAAAATTACAAGAGCAAGTGCACCTACCACAAAGAGCAACAAAAAATGAAATGGAAGTTTTGAAGAAAGGCGTGGAAACTAAGATGGATGGTTTGAAGAAAGGCGTGGAAGTTAAGATGAATGGTTTGGAAGTTAAGATGGATGGCATGGAAGTTGGCATGGAAGCTAATATGGATGACATGGAAGCTAAGATCGATGAAAAAATGGAAAACATGAAGAATGATCTAAAAGTAGACATCGAAGGTTTGGAAAAGTTGATACAAGGAATGTTTCCTAATGGCGAAAATATAGTAGAGGAAACTCATGACGAGAAAAAAATAAATGTTAATCGTGATTTCATAAACTCTAATGTTGGATGGAAGAACCACCATATTCCAAAGATGGATATGAGGAAGTTTGATGGCAAGGATCCCGTAAAATGGATACTATAGATGGAGAAATATTTTGATCTCAATAATGTGCAAAACACACAAAAGGTACGCATTGCAACATTACATTTAGAACAAAATACATTTGTATGGTATCGATGGCTTTTCTCTCGAAAAAAAATTGTCACTTGGTCAAATTTTATAGAGGAAATGATAGCACATTATGAGGATACAAAAAGCAACACCTTCTTTAGCCAATTGATAAATATCAAACAAAAGGGTTCAAAGGTGGAGCACGTTGAGGACTTCTAAAAATTGAATATAAGGGTAACAGATATTCCAGAGGAACACAATATTGATGTCTTCATAGGGACTTTTAAGGATAACATTGTAATATTCCAAAAATTTAGCCTCCAAGCTAAATGGAATATTATAGTTGTTTTATCACTAGGTCGGAAAATAAATGGGAGGGGAGGCCCATAAGTCTCTTGAGCAGCAATACAAACACTTCAAGTGTGAAAGGATACCCTTGTAGAAGCTAAATAAAGCTCCTCCAAGTGTGAACAGGGTTTGGGTCATGTTGATTCGGTCAACTTTGACCAATTCAACGACACTGGTAAGGAGGAGTGGAGATTAATTAGAGAATAACGTAGTTTTGGAGGGAGATGGATCTCATGGAGGAAATGACCTAATTGAGCGGGGCCAAGGGAAATAAAGCTCACATTATATTTAAGAAAGAGGATGGCAGCCATTTGAGTTCATGTTTTAGATTATTTTGAGATTGGTCTACTTATACTATTGCTTCCTCTTGATGTTTAGCAGGGTAGTTGTGTTGTTTAGCACCGGGTGTTCCTGAGCGGGAATCCCACCTCTTTGCTTGAGGGGACTCTTGGAAGAGTATTGTATTCATTTCCACATTTAGGTTTTTAGGCCAAGATATAGCTTCTTCATCAGCGCAGTTTCTACAGGTTATTATGTTGTGTTGCAGGGTGCAATAGTGGAGGGGTTAGAACCCCACTTTCCGAGCTATTTTATCATAGGAGGAAGGTTTCCTTCTCTTGGGATATATGTTTGGAGAGTTCTTGGGCACATTTCAGATCCTTGGAATCAAGCCATACATTTCCCCTCATTCCCAGTGTTATTCTAGCTAGGGAATGCGTTATTTCTGAAGGCATCTTCAACAGGAGTTCTGGTGGTTCCTTTGCAGTGTTTCCTTGTGATTGAGGGGTTAATCCTTTCATGGAAGGAGACCTTTGATGGGGTCTACTTCAGATGTATCATATTTCAGCCTTATACACTATTTTTCTTCAGTTTGCAGTGTATCTACAACCATTGGGCTTTAGATCCCGTCTTGTATAGAGTGTATTTCTGAAAACCCCTTTCCGGGTTTCTTGTAGGAGTTAGTATTGAGCATATATTTTGAGGCTTATAACAGCCCTACATATGTTTTACATCAATTTTCTATAGCATTGTGTTTTTAATTACATTGTAGTAGTCTCTGGCATTCTTGTATTGTGACAACAGTTCAATTGTAGAGTGATTTCTTATGGGAGGCTTGTTCCTTCATTGTGTATGATCAATGCCTCATTGTTATATATGGATTTTCTGATATAATACATGGATTAACGTCTCCATTTTGGTCTCCCATGTTTATGAGTTTATTTACACTGATTTTTCATTATCATGTTCATGGATTGATGTAGCTACACTTTTGGAATATCTTAAGATATTCCCAATAGTGTTGATTTTCCCTATTTTGGGATATTACAAACATCCAACATGAAGTTCATGTTTGGGAACCTGATTCGTTGGAAAATGAATTCAGGTTTGCAAGAAAAAATGAATGTAAAATTATGGCAACAAGGAAGCCTACCACTCACATATATAAAGATGGAAGTGTTTCTACTCCTAGACTTCCACAACCTACAAGGTTGACACCACAAAAATTGGAAGAAAAAAGAGAAAAAGGGCTTTTCTATAGTTGTGATAGAAAATACACTAAAGGTCATAAGTGTGTTGAGAAGAAATTATTTTACATAGATTGTGAAGAGTAAGAAGAAAATGAACAAGAATCTTCAAAAGAAGAGGATATACACCAGGAAGCAACCCTAGAAGAAGAAGAAATGAGTCTGACCATATCATGTAATGCATTGGCAAGAATTACCACTCATCAAACTCTCAATATAGAAGGACATATCAATAAGAAAAAGGTAATAATGTTGATTGATTCGGGTAGTACCCATAATTTTATTCACTGTAAGGTAGCCAAGGAATTGAATTGTTTCCTATACCCAACACCAGAATCTCAAGTGATGGTAGCAAATGGAGGAACTATAAATTTCTCATGAAAATTACATAATATCAAGATTTCCATGGGGGAATATGTATTGAATATTCCAATGCTTTCCATCCCAATGGGAGGTGCTGATATTGTACTAGGAGTACAATGGTTACAATCTTTGGGGATGATAGCTTTTAATTTTCAAGAACTTTTCTTGATTTTTTTTTTCGAAAGGAAAGGAAATCAAATTACGGGGTATCACAGGGAAGCTAGGAAATATAATAATCTCTAATTTCATGACAAAGCTTCTGAAGAAAGAACAATGAGGCGTAATTGTAGAATTATGCTCACTAGAAGTTCCAACATCAAAATCATCTATTTCACCAGATCTCCAAAAAGTCTTGGACAATCATTCCAAGATGTTTGATACTCCCAAAGGACTCCCACCTATTCATGTTCCTGATCATGTTATTCATTTGATTCCATGAAGTGTTCCTCCAAACATCAGGCCTTACATATATCCTTATGTCCAAAAGAGAAAAATTGAACGTATGATTGTAGAAATGTTAGAGGCTGGTATAATTCAACCTAGTCAAATTTATTTCTCTGCCCCAGTAGTATTGGTACACAAGAAATATGGATCATGGTGCATGTGTCTGTATTATAGGTAGCTCAATAAGCTCACTATTAAAGATAAATTTACCATTCCTATGATTGATGAATTATTGGATGAATTACATGGAGCAATATATTTTACCAAGTTGGATCTTCGTTCAAGATCTCATAAAATTAGAATAAAGACTGAAGATATTCCAAAAACAACATTTCGAACTCATGAGGGTCATTATAAATTTTTGGTCATGCCTTTTCACCTTACCAATGTACCTTCTACATTTCAAGGGTTGATGAATTCCATTTTCAAACCCTTCCTTAGAAACTTTTTGCTAGTATTTTTTGATGATATACTAAAGAAGAAATGTCTCTCTGGGATACATATCTACCCAAGTATGTAATCCCATTAACACACCCTAGTCAAGACTTGATAATACTGTGCCAAAAGTATTATGTCCCAGACAAAAGATCAATTGTGAATAATGACAGGGAAATCCTTTTTTCTATCACTGCAGAGTCAAACAATGAAATGTTGCAGTTACAGTTTGACCCTAGGGCAGTCCCATTATCTATTGAAGCATTGACTCAATTATATTTAGGGTTACATTTCCCTAAAAGATTCATGATTTTTTAGAACTTCATGCCTAGTCATGTGGATATTCCAAAACTAAATCCTCCCTATTCCACTTCCAAGTTTCCAGAGGGTTCTAGGCATGTAATTTCTATGTTATCATTCATATTGGGCTATTTCAATGATGAGTTTACTGATGAGTCAATCCTTGGGTTTTTGTCTACCTTGTATTCTGGTCAACCTCCTGCTATGATCTTTGATTTTTCCAGGTTTATTGTTGATTCCATACACCATCAATTGACAAAGTTTCCCACTGAAGAGGTATTTAGGTATTGTTCCTATTTATTTCATTTTTTCTTATTCTCACAATCAAATCACTTCCCAATAGCATTGAAAAAAATGAATGTAGAGGGCTAGCCTCTATCAGTTGTCTTTTGGACAACATTTTTGAGAAAAGAAGGAAGTGAATATAGTTACACAGATTTCACAGATTTGTTTATCAGGCCAGCTATGAATTTTCTACAAAAATCAAAAAAACCTAGAGTAAGTGAAGAGATGAAAAGGATATTACAACTGTCAGAAGAATTCAAAATGGGAGATTGGTACCTGTATGAGAAATACACTGAATTAAGAATATTTGGAAATAATTTGCTTCCATATAAGTTACCTAAGTTTTTTACTATCAGAGTCTTTGCTTTAGAGTATTTGAGATAGGTGTTGAATGTTCATGCTATCCATTTCATGGCTTCCAAAAAGAAGACCCAGTTCAATCAAAAAAATCAAATTGGCCCTTTCATAGTGAATGATAGGGATGCTGAGAAAGAAATAGAAAAAATATTATCAGAGCTCAAATTTCAAGTGAGTTTCCCTTGGAATTATGATCCCCAAGGTCTTTTGAATAGTATAAGGGTTAAAAATAATCCTCCTCCTTTCATACATGAGCCAAAGCCTGATATTGAAAAGTTTTCCAATCAAACAGAATGGGAAGAAAAGACATTGGTAGATTTAACTGGAAATACACAGCCAGCAGGAAAAAAGGATACCACACTTGTTGTGGTAACTCCTAAACAGCCAGAGAATTCAAAGAAAAGGAGCAAAGATGAGGGAGCCTACATAGCAAAAACTACTTCAGATACTAAGTTCAAACTCATTTATAAAGAAAGGCTCAGATTTGGTTCCATAGGAAAATAAAAAATTATTGAGGTTGAAGATGAACCAGAGGTCAATAATGATGAGGCCACTACAATAATTAAGGAAAATTTGACAGATATTGAAAGAGAACAAGCAATATATAAAGGAAAGGAGACCCAAATGATTGAGCAATAGGTGAATATGGAAACTTCTTCTTCTCAAACAATAGAAGAAAAATATTTGGACATCAAGGATAGATATAAGCAGATTAAACAAATAAATGAGGAAATTAAAAGTGAGATTTATTCTCAATTTCTCAAGCAGAAGCCAGGAAATCAAGACAGATTGCTTACATCATTTGATTACTCTTCAAATAAAATGATCATGTCGTATTTACAAACAACTACTTCAACCCCTAAAATAGTGGCTGATTACAAAAATATGGAATTTGAAGTAGATACTTAAAAAGTGCATGAATTGGATCAGATAGAATTTCACAGACATAGATCTGAGATGCTATATTCCACGGTGGTGACTAAGGCCATGAGTGTAACAAATTTGCAAACTACTATTATCAACCTGCAAGACCAGATGAAACTTGACAAAGGCTCCTTATATGAAAAATATCTAAGGATCAAGGCCTTAGAAGATTTAATTTTACAAATAGGAGTTTACCCATCAAATGTACAAGCTGTTGAAGTATTAATAAAGAAGAAAAATGATGATATTGCTGCTTTTAGGAAATAGTTAAAACTTCCTCAAAGTGAGCACCCACAGAGTAAGGAGATACTTCAAGAACAAAAGGAAAAAGATGATATGATGCAGTTGGTCATAAAGCTAACTTCCCAAATCAAGGATATGGAAAGTAAATTGGATATACTGATGAAAGAAAAAGAAACTTTGAAGGAAACTGATACTTCTAACATTCCTACAGTTATACGTATCGTTACAACTGCTATTCCTTCTACACTTGGAGAAAATTTAGCACCCAAAGAGCCACTAGCCACTGCAGTGTCAGTGCAATCAGCTACTACCTCCAACACAAAATCCTCAACATCACAAGTGCAACAGAATAATGATGCAGGGAAATTGTCAAAGCAATGGAAGAAATGACGTTGAAAAATAATGAAATTAACAGTTTGAAGAAAAAGATTCAGAATATGGAGGTATCCAACAAAGCAACATTGATTAATGCCAACAATTATGACCAAAAAGCTAAAAGACTTCAAGAGCAAGTGAAAATACTTCAGAAGGATTTGAGTTTCACTACACAGATTTCTTAGATAAGAAATCACCTATGGACTAATATTATTGAGGCTATACATCTTCAGTGGCAATCAATCTAGATAATATATGAACAAAGAGAAATCCTTCTAGCTTCTCAAGTTGAAATACAAAAGCCAATAGAAGAATTAGTAGATAAACTAGCACAGGAATTAAAGCTAATTACCTTCTTAAACAGTAAGAACAAGACTAAGCTAGAAGAATTGAAGATACAAGACAGGACATAGACTATATTGCAAATTAAGAAAGTACTTACAAAGAAAACCCGGATGAATAACTTGAAAGAAAAATGTGATGCCATGAATTTTTCCATCACCAAGTTTTTAGCAAAGTATACTATGCTAAGACAGGCTGGTATTCCAGACATCCATGTCTTCAATGATAAATTTATGGATAAAAAATAATATGATAAAAAGATAAGCGACCATGCCAAAAAACAGGTGATTAAGCAACTACCATAGGGATCTCCAACAGGGAAAGTTGTTCTCCAATACATTGAAGATTTATTCTTCCTTCATAATGAAATCAAACACTTGTTTGTAATTAAGCCAAATTTTTCTAAATACACTGATGTAGATGAGAACTACATAAAGTTGAAAATCATGAAGATACTAAGTGTTAAACAGTGGCAGCTGTTTACATATTTTTTATAGTTGTAAAGAAGCAAAACAATGATAGAGAGTGCAGATGAAGCAGTCAGCTTGAGAAGGAAACAAATAAAACAATTATTTGATTTTGAAATTTTTACTGCTAAGAAGTCTCTTTTTACAGTAGATAAAGTTCAAAGTATCAAGTTAAAGAGTATCAGAGTGAAAGAGCAGAGTCAAAGTGTATCAGAAAGAAAAACAACAGTCGACTGATTTTGACTGCTGAAATTTCCCTTTTTACAGCAGTAATATGATAAATAATTAGCGTGAAAGAAGCTCCAGGATAAATTAAAATGTCAAAGAGTATAAGTGGAAAGAGTATCAGTGAAGTTATCTTCCAAAAGATATTTTCAAAATGCCAGCAAGTATGGACAGCTATTCAACAAACAATTTTTTGTTAAATAAGATAGCTCTATATTTTCTAGATAAGAGGACAACTTGCTAAAGTTGTTAAGCAGCTATCCCTCTTAATATATAAATATATTTTATATTTCCTAGAGTTATTCCTAGATCTCTCTAGGATATTTGTAATAAAAATTTGTATAAATACTTCAGTCTATGAAGTGTTTAGGGTGGAATAAAATTGCTAAGAACATTATAGACATTTTGCTGGTACGTTGGAGGCTCACATGTGTTGATGTCAAAGCAACAGTCTAGAAAATAGCCAATTGGACTTCAAAATTTAGGATTCATGCGATAATTTTAATATTAAAGTGCATTTATCTTGTCATTGTTTACATTCTAAGTTACATACAATTTCATATATCTTGTTCAATCTTAATGATTAATTAGGAGTATTACTTCAGGATTAGTGTAAAAACTCCCTGTCTTAACTACTTAATCATTTAAATATTTTCTTCTGATTTCTGGATTTAGGAATTCTTAATTTCTCCTAGTCCCGTTTGACCCCTGACTCCTTCCTATTTTTCCAGATTAAAGGATTCTTCATTTCCCTTTCTCCCGAAGCAAGCCATCTCATCAAAACAATCTATCCAAATCTTTGAGGGTTATCTACCTTGCCCTGAATACATTAGCATCCTTTTGGCCTTGCCTTCTAGTACTGCTTGCTAGACTTTGACTCCATAGCCCAATGGACTAGTAGATCCCTCTTTAAGTTGTCTTTAATTAATCTTATTTTCCACCAAAAATTTCAAAACCAAAACCAATTTTTCTATCATAACTAGCCTAAAACATTAAACAAAACAAAGTTAAATCATAAAGAGAGAGCCCTCTCTGAAATTTAGGAAGGCTAGATCCAAAATTTCCAAAGTAGGTTTGTGGTTACCCCTAGTTTTCTTAAACTAAAAATCAAAAGCCCACAATCTTTAGAAATTACTAGGGTGATAACATACTGGCGACCATATTGGGAAAATAACCAATTTCCAATTTTAAATTTAGTCTTAAAGGAAGATATTTTATTTATCTTTTTACTTTAAGATTATTTTTAAAGGGTTTTGGGTATTCATAAACATTCATTCTAGCTTCTAGGAAAACCTACTATACCAGGTCTAACTCGGATCCCAAGCCTGCAGTTATAGTAGATAACCCAGAACAGATTGGAAAAAATAAAAAGAAAAACCAAATTGTTAATTTAGAAACTAAAGTACCATTGAGGAGAACTAATTGCTTACCTGAAGAGTTAGTAAGCTTAACTGATATAGATTTTGATTTCAAGTTTGAACATTCATTGTTTAAAATTAAATCTGAAACTGATTTAACAGATACTGTAATAGATCATGTTTTTACTTCTTTCTTGAAAGAAAAACAGAATATTATTTCAGCAAAAATAAAATCAGATAAATCTGAAACTCAAAGTCAAGTAGAAAGGATTAATGTTACACATATTAAAGATATTGATGAAGCTATTAAATTAGCACATTTATTATCTCACATTAAGCCTCCAGTTTCTCAGTTTCACACCACAATAATTCCAGCAGCAGATTCAACTCGGTATGTTGTCACTTCATTTTTAGATACCACTGCAAGTTCATCCACTGAAAAATTTAGTCCTAAGTTTCCTTTGCAGCCTAGGATATTATTCCCCTCATTCACTCAATCCACTGCATCCACTAGTTTTATAAGCACAACATCTTTATTTCCAAGTAATTCCATATATATACCAACCTCTTTTCCAAGCTCATCAAGCACAAATTTCAGCTCGTCAGCTACCATATCCAGCACTTCTCCTATCATTATTGGTATACCTCCTATTTCAACAAAAATTCAACCCATGGCTGCTAGGTATGCTCCTCTTGTATTACCCCAAAACCTCCATGATATGCCCCAATATTATCAGAAAAATATACCACTATTTGATGGCCAATCATAATATACCGCTCAACAACATGTTACAAGATAACAAATTATTGTGAAATCTATGAAATAGATGAATCAGATGTTCAAATGAGGTTATTTTCTCAAAGTCTAATAGGAGAGGTTAATAAATGGTTTAAAAATTTAGTTGCTGGTAGTATAGCCAATTTAGCTGCATTCCATATAACATTCTTAAATAAATGGGAAAAGAAAAAGAACCCCCTACAAATTTACCTGAATTTGATGCTTTAAAGAGAGCTGCTAATGAATCTGTTCAGGATTACTGCACTAGGTATAACAGTGTTTATAATGTCATTCCTGTTGATCTTAAACCTACCCCCTATTCTGTACTTCTTAAATTTCCTGATGGATTTGATCTGGATATGGCTTAAAAACTAAGAGAAAGGAATGTTGAAACATTAGAACAGATGCAATTAGATGTTGTTGGTGTAGAAATTAATATTCTACCAAAAAAGATAGACTTAGGAATGAAAGGAGAGTCACAATCAAAGAAGAAACATCAAATTCAGATGCCAAACTACATTTCCTTGCTAAAACTCTAGAAAAGGTGGTTGATAGATAGAAAATATTGAGAGAAAACCACAATGGGATAACCAACCTCAAATCAGAAATCCCAACTTCAGAAAAAACAATAATCCTGGAAAAGGTAAAGAAGCTGCTCTAGATCAAAACATTAGGCACCCATTCCAAGAGAACTATGTTGAAAGCTCTCAAAATAATGATGAAGATGAGGATGACATTAATATAGTAATGGGGATAGATGAATAAAACACTATTTTCCTCACACAGGAGGATCAAGAACTTTTTCAGCTTCAACAACTCAAAGTAGAATCTAGTGAATCCTTTGATTTTAAACAAGGTTATGACTTCACTATTAATGAAATTCACAGTTAGTATAACCTTATAAATAGAAAAAACAATGAAACTTCTACAAAAAACACTTCTCAAAATCAAACTAAAAATAATGTAGAAGCACCAAAAACAAATATTTTGCAAATTATCCCTAGGGAAAGCAAGCAAAATTCCAATCCTCCTAGTCCCAAAAAATCACCAAGTCCAAAAATTGTTGACATCACTGAAGAAGTGGCCCAATCCTCCAGAAATTCCCAAAAGGCCAACACTGCTAAAGCCCCTAATTCAGTAAAATCAGCAATTCCTCATCCAAAGAAGAATCCTGTTGATTCTAAATAAGCAAATCCCAAAACTGTTAATGCCAAAGATTTTTCTGAAAGTTCAAAATCTGAAAAAACTTCTGCTGCCTCTGAATATGTCCCTGAAAAGAGAACTAGAGATAGCGAAAGTGAAGAAACACAGACAGAGAACAAAAGAACAACTGAAGACAAAAGTACATCTGCTGAAATTCATGAAAAACCCACTCAGATAACTGTCTCAAAAGATGAACTAATTCAGATTAGTAAGTCTCAGTCATCATTTAATATTCAATCTGAAATAGCTAAGTTAAAAATACCAATTCCTTTAACAGAATTGGTAAAAAATGACTTATATAAATCAACAATTACTGAAACTTTGAATATGAATGATGGTGAGGATTCTATTAATTTAAATGATGATCAGCCTGAATTAATTTTTGGCCCTGATGTAAATGGTAAGAATTCAAATGGATCAGTTCCTCCCTTCTATATAAGTCTTATTATTCACCATCAAATTTTACATAATGCAATGTTATATTCAAGAGCTTCCCACAATTTAATGCCAAAAGCTATCATGGAAACTCTGAATTTAGAAATAACAAGGCCTTATAAATATTTATTTTCTTTTGATTCAAGAAAGGTTAAGTGCATTGGATTGATAAAAGACTTATGTGTTAATCTAGTTTAGTATCCTGGTAAAAGCATGGTTATGGATATTGTAGTAGCTGATATCCCACCAAAATATGGTATACTTCTTTCTCACTCATGGGGAGCTAAGTTGCAGGGATCTCTATAATTAGACATGAGCTATGCCACCATAACAGTGTTTGGACAACCTAAGAAACTTTATAGAGAAACTTTAATAAAATACATGGTCAGTAATGCTGAGAGATCAATAAATTACCCAATTTACTCAACACCTGATCTTGACTCTTTCATTTTATGTAACTCTGATAATAATTAAATTCAAACTAAATTAATTGACATAAAGCCTAAACCAAACAATGATAATATTTTTCATGAAGCCCTTTGGCATTTATACTTTGATGGCTCAGTGAACATGTCAGGAGTAGGAGCTAGAGTGTGGATCACAAACATTGAGACCAATCATTTGGAAGGACATGCCTTTAGACTCAACTTCAAATGCACCAACAACATGCCAGAGTATGAGGCACTTATCTTAGGCCTCCAAATCATCAGAAATTTCAAAGGTAAGAGAATTTTAATTATGGGAGATTTGAAATTAGTCATTAAACAAATAAATGATGAATATTATATTTATAATCCTAGATTATCTAGATATAGAGATGCAGCAATTGACTTGGTTGATAATTTACTAGAATGTAAGTTTGCTACTATTCCTAGAAATCAAAATTTGCAAGCACATTGCCTAGCAACTTTTGATATCGCATGTAATTTACCTTTTCAAACAACACATAGATATACTGCTGAAGTTAAATATAGACCCATTGTCCCAGACAATGTCAAATACTGGCAGATTTTCTCTGAAGATGAATAGATTTATCATTTTTTGAATAATGAGGATGAATTTCAAAATTGTAAGATATACACAGATGGTAATTTAGATTTAGAATATAACATAGATTTAGATGTTAATTGTGAAATAAATAACATATATGCACATAAACTTACCAAACCCACTATATTTACTGAATCTAACATAGATAACTTAGAGAAGGTGCATATAGAGGAAATAATTGAAGATGAAATTGAGATGTTAGATTTAAAAGATAATTTTTTACCTAAGGGTTTAACTCCTTTGGAGGACTTGTTTGATCCTAATGATGTGCCCAAAAAGCCTAAAATGGAACCAGTCAAGTCTGACATTGAAGAATGTAACATTGGGACAGAAACAAAACCAGAAATGATCAAACTGTAAAAATCTTTACCCGCTCAAGAAAAATAAAAATATGTTGAACTTTTAAAGGAATATCAAGATGTGTTTGCATGGAGTTATGAAGATTCAAAATCATATAACACAAACATAATTCAACATAAGATTCCTATAAAAGATGATCAGAAACCCTTTGGACAAAAAATGAGGAGGATCAATCATGTCCTATTACCTTTGATTGAGAAAGAAATTAAATGCATGTATGATGCCCAAAACATTGCACCAATCAGATATTCTAATTAGGTTTCTAACTTGGTACCTACAAGAAAGAAAACTGGTGAAATTAGATTATGTGTAGATTTCAGGAATCTTAATAAAGTGTCTTTAAAAGACAATTACCCTTTACCCAAAATGGACCATATTTTACAAAGGGTAGTTGGTTATTCTAGGATATCTTTATTGGATGGTTTTTATGGATATAACCAAATACTTGTCCAAAAGTAAGACCAACCGAAAACATCTTTTACCACTCTATGGGGCACTTTCATGTATGTGAAAATTCCTTTTGGTTTGATGAATGTCGGAGCTACTTTTCAGAGGGCTATGGATATAGCCTTTTCTAAGGAAATACATGAATTTTTGGTTATTTATTTAGATAGTATTACTGTTTTTTATAAGACAAATAATGAACATTTGGATCATCTGAGACAAGTTTTCATTAAGTGTAGGAAATTTGGTATATCATTAAATCCTAAGAAAACTCTTTTTGGACTAGAGGAAGGAAATTTACTTGGACACATAATTTCAAAGGAAGATATTAGGATAGATCCAGCAAGAATAGAAGACATACTAAAAATTCACCCACCTAGGAACATCAAAGAATTACAAGCATTTTTAGGTAAAATTAACTTTTTGAGAAGATTTATTTCTAATCTAGCAGAAATCATCAAAGAATTGAATAACATGCTAAAAGAGGACTCTGTTTTAAAATGGACAGTTGAAGCAAAACAACCATTCGAATCCATTAAACATGCTTTAACAAAAAATCCAGTCCTAATCAGTCCAGACTTCAAGAAAGATTTTATAATCTTTTCATTTGCCTCAGAAAATACCATAGTTGTAGTCCTACTACAGAAAAATGACCAAGGTTTTGAACAGCCTATAGCATTTTTGAGTAAAATCCTTACAGATGCACCTCTAAGATATAACATAATGGAAAAAAAATCTTTATCTTTGGTTAAAGCCATAAAATATTTCAGGGTATACATTCTTTACTCCCACATTGTTGCTTATGTCCCTAATTCTTTAGTCAAAGATATTTTAATATAGGATGGGCCAGATGGAAGAAGAGGAAAGTGGATTGCCACTATCCTTGAATATGACATAGAGATTAAACCAACCAAGCTCATAAAAGGACAAGGTTTAGCTAGACTAATGGCTGAATCTAATTGTAATGCTTTGGATATAAATTTTATTGCCCAGATTGATGACCAGGAAGAGATGGCGACTCTATTGTTCAGTGAAGCCTTTATAGACTCACAATGGTACTCATATATCATCTTTGTACTTACAAATTTACAAGCTCCTCCTTGATTAACTAGAACTAAAGGTAGATTCATCAAACTTAAAACAATGAGATATTGTATTATAGATAATATGCTTTATTGGAAAGAGCAAAGTGGGATATTACTGAATTGTTTACTAAAATCGGAAACTGACAAAATTCTTGGAGAATTTCATGCAAGTGATTGTGCAGGACACTTATACTGGAAAAGTATAGCAGATAAGATTATTAGAGCTAGTTTTTACTAGCCTACCTTATTTGCTGATGTGAAAAAATTTGTTACTTCATGTCACAAATGTTAGATTTTTGAAGGAAAAAGGAAGTTGTTACCTTTACCACTCAAACCTATTTCTACTGAGATGCTTTTTCAACAATGGGGTTTAGACTTCATTGGAGAAATTCACCCTCCATCCTCTGGCCAACACAAGTGGATATTTAATGCCATAGATTATTTTACCAAGTGGATAGAAGCAATTCCTACCAAAGAATCCACTGATTCAGTCATTATCTCTTTCATATAAAACAACCTTTTATCTAGATTTGGATGCCCACAGAAAATTATTACTGATAATGCAACTGCATTTAAATCTAAGAAAATGATTGCCTTTTGCCACAAGTATCATATTAACCTAGGCCACTCTATTGCTTATTACCCTCAGGGTAATGGCCTAGCTAAATATTTAAATAAAATCCTTGTGAGTATTATCAAAAAACTACTTGAAGAAAATAAGAAAAATTGGAATAAAAAGTTAGTCTATGCCTCATGGGCAGATAGAATTACTACCAAGAAGTCAATTGGAACGTCTCCTTACCAGATTTTATATGGGATGGATGCAGTTTTCCCATCATATTTAGGTGTTCCAGTCATGAAAATTATCCAAGAATCACAGGTAGAACTCAATGATATACAAAGAAGGATAAATCAAACTATCCATTTGCAATAGACTAGGGAAGAAGTCTATGAAAAATCTCAAGTCATTCAAGAGAAAATCAAGAAAATCTTTGATAAAAGAACTAAAGAAGATGACTTTACCATAGGAGATAAAGTGTTAAAATGGGATTCCAGGAGAGAAGAAAAAGGAAAACATGGAAAGTTTGACTTTCTATGGAAAGGTCCTTATGTCATTTATGGGTAGAGAGGTAACAATGCACTTTTTATCAGAAATTTGGATGGAACAGACATTCCAGAAGGACCAGTGAATGGTAGAATGCTCAGACACTAATATTCTTCTGAGTTAACTAACAGTTAGTCCTAATTTTCTTTTACATCATTGTAAATATCCATTACATTTTGTAGATTGGATTGGATGTTTTCCTTCCAAATTTGAAGCTCGGAGTGAAGGCCCTAAGCTTTGAAGAGTAAAATATCACAAGTATGAGTTGTTGCAGAAAACATAAGACAGTTACAGGATCATCATGGTCAAAATGGAAGGCTATTGATCTTAGCGTTCTTAACATTTCACCAGGAAATTCCATCCCCATGTGAAGCCACTGTTAGGGTCCTATAAGTATAGGATTCATAATTTGGAATTGACTTATGATAGTCTTGTAAAAATATGTACATAATTTTCTTTCTGCAAGTTGTTTTCCCATATTTTGTAAAAAATAAAAAAATAGAAAAGCAAAAAGAGGGTAAAGTCCTAAAAGAAAAATCAAAGGACTTAGAAAAAATAATATACCCCAAAGAAAAAAGCAATAAAACATGAAAATGTGCAAGTCCAAATGCCACTACTTTTTACTTTGTTACTGATGATTATGGCAGAGTGTCAATAAATGCCATAATCCATGATGAGTTGAACTGTTCAACCTTGACTTGTCATATTTCAATTTTATTGTTGTAGATGGTGAATAAAGATTAGTCAGACAGTTTAATCTTGACTAATTAGTAGATAGGTAGAGAATAAAGAGGAGCTCATTAGTTTAATCTGAGCCCTCAGATGATATAAGGTAGATTTAGATAGCTTTTATGCTTTTCAAAAGAATAAAATGTTCAATGTTGCTAGCTCAAATGCACCTGCAAAATAGAAGAAAAAATGTTAGATTAAAGTTGGGTAGGCAGAAAGAAGGGGGGAAATTATTGTAATATTCATCACAGGGAAAAATAGCTAATTTCCCATCCCCTATATTTATTCTACATTCTAGACTTTCAGTCAAAGAGGCTCGGATCATTTCTCTGACTTCTATTGGGACTGGACCTAAGGCTCAATGAATGTTAAGTTAAAAGTGTTGAATTCCTATGATAATCCATAATTCTCATCATTTACCCTACATTCATCCATTACACCTTCATAAGTAAATACCTTTTACTTAATGAAAAGAAAATTCCCTTTCAATTAATCTCCTTCATTCATAAAAACATAAAAACCCTCCAAAAATATTATATTCTAGGTCAAAGTGGTCAAATTACAAATGATAAAGCTTTGATTTTTACATTGTCACTTTACTTAGTCATATGGATATTTTTGGTGTTTTCATTGTCCTTGGTCATATTAACTTCTAATTTATTTATTAAATCCCTATAAACAAACCTTATCCTATTATATAACCCCTTTTATTTAAATATCCCCAAAGAACCCACTATTATAAGATTTTTTGCCAAAGTTAATTATCCACATGTTTAAATAAAAAAACCCAAATTATATCCTAAAACTAACTATATACAAACATTCCTGCCCCTTATGGTTAAAGACCTTTCAAATAGTCTAAAACTATATAATAAAATAAAAAATAAGAAAAGCGCTTTCATACATATCCTATGTGTTGAAATGTCCAAAATATATTCCTTATTCCATGTTTATCCTAACTTTTAACCTTCCCCCCGATATGTAATAGCTTTATGCTATACATAAACCTGACCTAGGTTAAACCCTTGGTTAATTACCCCACCTCACACGCATCCCTCCCATTTAATTACCATATATATGAAATATGTTATATATATATATATATGAAAACCCTTTTAAAACCCCACGTATAAGCATTACCCTTTGATATAAAACTTTGGATATAAGTTCATGTAATATAAAGGTTTTATTTCATTGCCCAATGCATAAAGCTACCCAGTCCCACATGCTTCTTTGACCACAACTTCCCAGCAATCCTCTCCATTCATTCATGTCCCGATGATCCGACGGTGGATGATTCATTTCGCGTCCACAAATCAAATGATTGTCAAACATCAAAACGAGCGCGAAATGGGATGTTTTTCCATTACCGCCTCCTATGACGTGTCACATTCTGATACGATCGCATTTGTTTTGAGAAAAACCGTTTACCGTCCAAACACAGCGTGAAACCCATCGATGGTTTTCCACGTTCGCAAAATAAAAACCACTCCGGCCAATGATTTGACTCGCAGTTATTGCATTTTTTAAGATTTATAATAAATATTAAAAACCTTTGTTATATGTTTTATATGTATTCTTTTGCACCCGACTGGTTATACATTATCCCGCTATTATCAAAGCTTCATTCTATGTTTTTGAGCCTTGAATTCCCATTTAAAGAATTATTCACCTTGGATTCAAGACTGGTAATCACCTGCTCGAATCCAACCGCCAACCAGAACTCAACTTCGACTTACACCAAAGCTTCAGAAACCTTTCTCAAAGCATCAAGATACCTACAAATCAGGTATTTTATCAAAATTTCACCTGCAATTTCACAATTTTGAATCACCCATCAAACCAATTGAGATAAAATTAGTAAAATTTCCCATCCATTTTGTCCAAAACCTTGAAAAAAGAGGGCAAACCCTCACAATTTTTTCCCATAAATTGCCATCTGCTGAAAAACTCATTTTTAAGTCAAATTCTCAGTCAAACACCCTTGAAAAGAAAATTCCACGGATAAGGAAGGTTTTAAACCTACAGAATGCCTCAAAACCCCTTTTGCAGCCCCACTCATTCAGAAAACCTGCGTTTTCTGTCTTAAAACTTGTTGACTGTGCCCCAAAGTTCCTAATTGAGCACTGAATTTCCCATTTCCATAATATTTGCTTATGAAGACTTCTCAATTACCCTCTGTTTCAACAAATTAGCTATAGAAAACTATATAATCTTGCTTCAGTTATCCCAAAATGAAAAAAAAGCAAATGACACCTAAAGCTGGAGGCTCCAAACCTATCAAACCTGGAGGATCCAAACCTCCCACGTCTGAAACAGTAAAAGCCCCAAAATCTACTCCTGATATCACTGCAAAGGCCACTGTGACTGTTAATCCTCTTCAACCTCCAGTTTCCTTGAAGAAGTCATTCCCTTGGTTGATGTAGATTATAAAATTATTGTTGTGTAACCAGCTCCAAAAAGAGAAGAGAAGAGATATCAACGCCTTAGAAATAAGCCACTTCGAGGGGGCAACCGCCAATACATTACATAAATGAACAATTCTTGAATGATATAATTTACAAAACCTCCTTTCTATATATAGGAGTCCATGTGGCCATAATGTAATCCTAGCGGGCCACAATGTAATCCTAGCCGACCTAACAATAATAATTTAAGGGCACAATAATAACAAAATGGGGGTCACAAGGGTACAATAATAACAATAAGGGGTTTACACTAACAATAATAAGGGGCTATACTAGTGATATAGGGACCTAACATGCCCCTCTCCTTCAAAAAAGTGTTGTCCTCAACACTTGAGTAGCTCCGGGTGCTTCTGTATAAAATTCTCATCCTCCCATGTAGAATCTTCGGTGGGTAAGTTCTTCCACTTGATGAGATACTCTGAAATTGATCGATTCCGTAGTTGTCGAGTTCTTTTTTCTATGACTGCTTCAGGTTCCAATATGATCTTCCCTTCCCCATCAAGTTCTGGCAATACTGTTTGAACTGGAAGATTTTCACCTGTAACCTTCTTTAAGCATGAAACATGGAAAACTGGATGTACTCGCGAAGAAGCAGGAAGCTCCAATTTGTATGCCATAGTACCAATCTTTTGCAACACCTTGTAAGGACCATAGTACTTTGGCGATAATTTATTATCCTTCTTCGCTTGCTTGAGGGACATTTGTTTGTATGGTTGTAGCCGTAAAAATACCCAATCTCCTACATCAAAACTTCTCTCGCTGCGATGTTGATCTGCCTGTTGTTTCATTTGATTTTGTGCCAAATTCGGGTTATCCTTTAAGAGTTGGAGAACTTCTTGCTGATGCTCGATGTGATCTTCCACTGCTTGAACCTTCGAATTTTCTCTTAAATATGATGTGATGGATGATGGATGATATCCATAAAGTGCCATAAATGGGGTCATTTTTGCTGCAGTATGGAAGGAAGTGTTATACCACCATTCAGCGAGAGGTAACCACTTGACCCATTGTGTTTGTTTATCAGATAAAAAAAAACGAAGATATCCTTCCAAAAATTTATTTACTATCTCAGTTTGACCATCAGATTGAGGATGATAAGATGAGCTATGAGCTAATTGAGTACCCAAACAAGAAAATAACTCCGTCCAAAAATTTCCAGTAAAAATGGGATCTCTGTCGCTCACAATAACCCTTGGGCTTCCATGTAGCTTTTTAATTCTATCCATAAATGTAGTAGCAACTGTACTTGCTTTAAATGGATGAGATAATGCACAAAAGTGTGCATACTTGGTAAGTCTATCAACTACCACCATGATGACACTCTTTCCTTTAGACTTAGGTAAACCTGTGATAAAATCCATTGAAATATCCTCCCAACATTGACTTAGAATGGATAAAGGTTGTAGAAGTCCTGGGGTCTTAATTGTCTCAAATTTATTTTGCTGGCAAACCAAACATTCCGCCACAAACTTTTGAATATCAGATTTAAGGCCATCCCAAAAAAATTCTTTCTTCACCCTGTGGTAAGTTTTTAAAAATCCTGAGTGTCCTCCTAAAGGAGAAGTGTGCAATTCAAGAAGAATATTTTGTTTTAGTTGGGAATTCTTACAAAGATATAAGCAATATTTGTACCATAAGGAATCATTTTTCCAACTAAATGTATCAGATGTACTAGGATCTTACTGCAACTTTTGAATGAGTGTCCATACATCTTTTCCCTTCTTCCATTCATCTCTTGCTTTAGTTATCCAATCTGGTTGGATAATATAAATGGCACAAAGCAATGCTTCCACCTCTTCATTCTTTCTTGAGAGTGCATATGCAAAAAAATTAATCTTTCCTTAGGATTTCAGCTTCGCACCCTAAAAATTTCAACTTCTGAAACTTCGTAGAAAAAACGTTATAGCACAAATGCCATGATGACTTGTTTAGGAGCCTGAAAAAAGAACTAACTTTCACAGATCATATCTCCAAAAATATTGCGAACCAAGCTCTGAAATTTTTTGACGATGTTCCTCAGGATTTCAAATTCGCACCCTAACAATTTTCGCTTCTGAAACTTCGTAGAAAAAAATTTATAGCAAAAATTCCACGATGACCTGTTTAGAGCGGCGAAACCCTAGAATCCAAAGCTCTGATACCAAATGTTGTGTAACCAGATCCAGAAAGAGAAGAGAAGAGATATCAACACCTTAGAAATAAGCCACTTTGAGGGGGCAACCTCCAATACATTACATAAATGAACAATTCTTGGATGATACAATTTACAAAACCTCCTTTCTATATGTAGGAGTCCATGTGGCCATAATGTAATCCTAGTGGGCCACAATGTAATCCTAGCCGACCTAACAATAATAATTTAAGGGCACAATAATAACAAAATGGGAGTCACAAGGGTACAATAATAGCAATAAGGGGGTTACACTAATAACAATAAGGGACTATACTAGTAATATAGGGACCTAAAAATTACAGACCGAGTGGTAGAATTTAACTTATTAGAAGTTCGTAATTGGTGTCATGAAAAATTCCTAGACAAAGAAGAAATGCCTCTCTGGGATACAAATCTACCCAAGTATGTAATCCCATTAACACACCCTAGTCATGCCTTGATAATACTATGCCAAAATATTATTTCCCAGACCAAAGATCAATTGTGAATAATGACAGGGAGATCCTTTTTTCTATCACTGCAGAGTCAATCAATGAAATGTTGTAGTTACAGTTTGACCCTAGGATATAACTACAAGAAAAAAACACATTGGTGAGGGTCATGCTTGTGAAGGACCTTTAAGGTCCGTCACCAATGTCACATATGGTGATGGTCCTTAAAAAACCGTCACTGTAAGTGTATATAGTGATGGTCCTTTATGGTCCGTCACCAAAGACATTTTCAATGACACTTTTGGTGAGGGTTGTTAAAGGCCCATCACTAATTCTCTCTTTGATGACACTTCTAGTGATGAAATTTTAATGACCCTCACCAATGCTCTTTTTGTTACTTTTGGTGATGGTCAAGAAATGTCCGTCATCATCGATCATTAAAAAACCGTCACTGTAAGTGTATATAGTGATGGTCCATTATGGTCTGTCACCAAAGACATTTTCAATGACACTTTTGGTGAGGGTCGTTAAAGACCCATCACTAATTCTCTCTTTGGTGACACTTCTAGTGACGGACTTTTAATGACCATCACCAATGCTCTTTTTGTTACTTTTGGTGACAGTCAAAATTTTTTTGTCACCATTGATCATTCCAATGAGTTTTTGATGACGCTATATGCATGTTAATATATTTTATTTTCAAAAGGTAACAATTTAAGGAAATTATTGTGGAGTATTTTTTATGATATTTCCAAGGCCATAGTGGTTAGAATCAGTCAATATTTTAAGAAGTAATTAGTGTGTATCATTTCCCTCAAGTAATCACTAGTCGAATAGAGTTTTCCTATGAGTCAACAAATGATTCATATCTATTAAGTTTATTATCTATCAAATTCCCTTTAGATAAAGTTCCACTAGTGTGTGTAGAAAATATATTATTTAATACATAATCAAGCTATGAAAATTATATTAATGAGAAATATCTAAAACTCCTCGACAATCCGGGCACAAATTAAATTAATGCTTTGTCACACACTAACATTTCTTAGCACCTCGCATGTCTTGGAACATCTTTGTACCTAGAACATCTTGTCATGAAACTGATGCCAAAGCACATGGTGGCATGTGCTAGCACAACATGGAACTCTCCTAGCATGTGTTGGCATGCATGTAGTCCCTAGCATGCCCTGGAACACCTTGGTTGAATGCATTGACATACATTAGCACTTGGCATGTATTGGGACCTATTATTAGTGTGACTAGAATGCCCCTTTTGAAAAAAAAATATTTCCTAACTTTTTAACCCTCTTATGTCTTCATTTACTTACATCTTAGCTTGGTTATTCCTTTTGTTGCCTTTACACTTCTTGACACATATTGACATACCCTGCCACCCTGCACATCCTTAGCACCTGGCATGTATTGGCATACCTTGAAACTATTTGGCACATATAATTAACACACCTTGGAACTCCCTAGAAAACTTTGGCACTTCTTTACATGCCTTGATATTCCCTAGCATGCCTTACCAATGCTTTTCATACCTTGTCACTCCCTCCTTGGCATGACAACCAACACTTTTTAATACTAGTCCCTGGCACACGTTCCTCATATTCATTAACTTCCATGAATTTTGACCTAGCGCTCCCTTTCGGTTTTGACCTAGTGCTCCCTTAATTTTTTCTCCTCAACATGCATTAGCACTCTATAACACACCTTAGCACTCTTCAACATGCCATTCCACTTCATAGCATGCATAACACTCCCTGACACATATTGGCGCTTGGCACGTGTTGGCACTTGGAAAGTCTTAGCATGTAAGGAACACGTTGAGATGCCTTGGTATGATTTGGCATGGTTTAATATTAAATTTAGTTGAGATCAATTTTTGGAAAGTAGACGAGAAGCAACAAAGGAAGACTTGGCACTTAGAATTCACTAAGACTTTGCACTTGGCACCTATTGGCACCTAGTGTTGGTGTGCCTAAGATGCCCCACTTAGAAAAGGTAAATTGATGACTCATTAACCCTCTTATGTGTTCATTTCCTTGTAGTTTAACTTGTTTCTCCCTTTTGTTGCCTTGACAGTCCCTGGCACACATTGACACACCCTTGCACATCTTGGCATGCCTTATCACTTGGCACATCTTATCATTTTTGGCATGCCTTCGCACTATCTGGCACATCTTATCATTCCCTAGCACGCCTTGGAACTCATGTCCTCACAGCTAGTCTTTAAATTTTTTCACGACTTGGGAACCCAATCAAGTCATTGGCTACTGCAGTTCATGTGAAAACATCAACCTGCTTCAACCGCAACAACCTGACCAATTGCAACTACTACAAGTATATTGTGGCTTGTTCACCTAAGAATTGCCTATAACTCATATTATGCCACTCGTGTCCAAGATCAAATTGTCCTACTTAACTATTTACCAAGACAAGGATCACATGATCTAGCCATGGCCATAAAACAACTAAGCATCATAGCTTACATAGGAAATATTTGAGATGTATGTTCAATCAGTTCAAATAAACAATAGAACATTAACTAAGAGTTTACAAGAACCACAAGATTCACAAGGCACACAAGATATAAGCTGAAACAAGCTGAGTGCCCCAAAACTTAAACACAAAAATGTACAATATGCAATTATCTAGAAATATAGTTTAAACATGAACATGTGGCCAAAGTGTGCCACATCTCGTATAAAAAAAAAATAACTAAAGGAAAAACAATGTTGTGCCTAGCACAAAGTGATCTCCCTTTGTCTAAAACTTCTCCCTATGTCGAGCCCCTTATAACAACCATAGGCTTGCCTTCCATAAATCATATTCTAAACTTCTCCTAACACACTTCGTCCTTAGCACACTTAAATTCGCTAACACTCCCTGGAACACACTCTTATTTGTTCCTTTCCATGCATTTTGACCTAGTTATCCCTTGATATGCCCCGACACTCCCTAACACTATAGTTCAACTTGCATTGACATTTTCCAACATGTGTTAGCATGCCTTTTCATTCCTTTGCATGCCCTGATCCTCCCTAGCTATCATGCCCTCACAGCTACCCTTACTTAATTTTCAACTTGGGAACCCAACCAAGCCCTTGCTTGACTACAAGAGCTTGACCAAGTTATAGTTACTACAACTAGACTATGTTGTTGAATTTTGTAGCTTGGGAGGCACTCCACAAGCCTAGTGAGATGGATTTGTGTGATTTTGTCACAAAAGGCTTTATGGGAATATAAGCCAAGAAAAGGGATTTTGGACCCAGGACAGGGTTTAAAATATAAAAGAAAAATAAAAATGAAAAGTAATGTTTCCTAAGGTCTAAGTCGATAAAACTCGTAAGTTCTAGAGGGTTCTTAAGAGGTCTAGGAAAAAATATTTAAGGAGTCCTTAGGATGAAGGAAATAACATCAAGTGAGAAGGAACTCATTTGATCAAGGGAGTGAAGAGATATGCAGTCCTAAAGAGGCCATGATCATTATCATGTCTAGCATTCATTAAGATGCCTCGGTATGCTTTGGCATGGTTTAATATTAAATTTATTTGAGATCAGTTATTGGAAAGTAGAAGAGAAGTAACAGAGGATGATTTGGCACATAGAATGCACTAACACTTGGCACTTGACACTCATTTCCACCTAGTGTTGGTGTGCATAGAATGCCCCTCTTGGAAAATGTAAATTGATGACTTATTAACCCTATGATGTGTTCATTTCCTTGTATTTTAACTTGTTTCTCCTTTTTGTCGCCTTGATAGTCCCTGGCATGTATTTTCACACCATTGCAAATCTTGGCATGCCTTAGCACTTGACACATATTAGCATATTTGGAATGCCTTCGAACTATCTGGCACATGTTAGCATTCCCTAGCATGCCTTGGCACTCATGCCCTCACAAATATCCTTACATTTTTTCACGACTTGAAAACCCAATCGAGTCCTTAACTACTCTAGTTCATGTGACATTGGTCTGCTTCAGCCGTAACAACTTGATCAATTGCACCTACTACAAGTAGATTTTGCCTTGTTCACCTAAGAAATTCCTATACCTCATCTTAGGCTAGTCATGTCCAAGCTGAACTTTTCCCACTTAAGAACTTACTAAGACAAGGATCACATCTAGCCATGGCCATAAAACAACTAAGAAACATAGCTTACATAGGAAATATTTGACATGTATGTCTAGTTCATATAAACAGTAGAGCATTAACCAAGAGTTTGCAAGAACCACAAGATACAAAAGACACACAAGATATAGGTCGCACAAGATAAGTTCCCCAAAACTTATATACAATAATGTACAATATGGATTTGTCTAAAATAGTTTAAAACATGAGAATTCGGCCAAAGTGTGCCACATGTCATATAAAAATAATATATAAAGGAAAAATAGTGTTGTGCCCAACACAAAGTATCCCTTTGTTTAAAATTGCTTTCTTGAGCCCCTTATCGCAATCATAGGCTAGCCTCTTACAAATCCTATTATGAACATTTTATAACACACTTCATCCTTGTCACACTTGAATTAACTGACACTCCCTGGAACATGCCCTTATTTGTTCATTTCCATGCATTTTTACCTAGTTCTCCCTTTTGATGCCTCGACACTCCTTAACACTCTTCAACATGCATTGACATTGTCTAGCATGTGTTAGCACACCTTTTCATTCCTTGGCATGCCCTAACCCTTCCTAGTTATCATGCCTTCACAACTACCCTTACTTAGTTTTCAACTTGGGAACCCAACCAAGTCCTAGCTTGACTATAGGAGCTTGACCAAGTTACGATTACTACAACTAGACTATGTTGTTGAATTGTGTAACTTGGGAGGTACTTCACAATCCTAGTGAGATGGGTTTGTGTGAGTTCGAACACAAAATTTTTTGTGTGAAAATAAGCCAAGTGAAGGGGCTTTGGACCCGAGATGAGGTTTAAAATCTAAAATAAAATTAAACAAAAAAAAAAAACATTTACTAAGGTATAAGTAGATAAAGTTATTAAGTTCTAGAGCGTTATTAAGAGGCTTAGCTAGGAAAATCTATTTAAGGAGGCCTTAGTATGAAGGAAATAACATCAAGTGATAAGGAGCTCATTTTATCAAGGAGGCTAGGAGAGATGTAGTCCTAAAGTAGGTCGAGTTAGAGGGCTGAGTAAGTGTTACTAAAGGGAGGCCATGATCATCCACCAAGAGTAATATCATCATGTGAAGGTTCACAAGAATGTCACATATCTTAATGGGTTCGAGATAGGAAGTAGGATGGAATATTGTTGGTTCTCTTAGGGCAGATAAAGCTCAAGAGAGGTGACTCATGAGAATTTGGGCATGTGATTTCAAAGGTGTTTTTGTGTGAAGTCCGCATCAAATTTTGAAATAGTAGAGAGGGTTGAGACCCTACCTTGTGGTGGTTAATAGGTTGCAAGGTCTGTGATAAATACCAACACAAATGGAGGAGGGTATGCACTAGAATTTAGGGCCAAAACATAAGTAGTCACAGGTGTAATATTGACTAAGCTAATTGTAGTTTGAGGGTCATAGAGATCTAAAGTTCAGTTCAATATTTAGTCAAAGAAATGACCATAATCTATCTATCCATATGAGCTAGGCTGAGTATCTTATGGAGGAAAGAGTTGTATTTTTTTCTATAGGTGGATATATTTTGTTCTAAAGCAATTGGAATAGAAGTATACTTCTGTATTTAGAGAGGTTTCCTAGCATGTTCAATCCATAAGGCATGCCATTAAGACTGTGAAAAATATGCATAGAAGAAGAGGGGTTGTGACCCTTAGAGAGAGGTTTACCTCTGCAATATATACCACAAATTTGGAAGATGGTTTGCAGAAGTATGTGTGGAGATAGAAAATCCAAAGGAAGGTGGAACCTGAGTGGAAGATGGAGCACAAGAAATGTGCCATATGAGGAATGGATTGACACGAAGAGGAGTTGATTTTGTTGGATTGTCCATGGAGTTTTAGACAGAGATATGAAGCAACCTATAAACAGTTATTCAATGGAATGTTAATGGATGATTTGTGACCCTAGTTCAATCATCTAAAAACTGTTAGAAGGATGATATGATGAGTAGTTCAGATTTTTTCATAGATTGGACAACAAAGAATTGGTACACAAGAATAGTGATTTTGAGAGGACTCAAATCACTATTAGGTGGCATATTTGAAGAGCCCCTAGATGAGGGCAGTGTTGTGGGCACTAGACCAGTAAAAAAAATTACTGTGGTTGGGAAATCTAATGGCAATCCAAGTACAATTGGAGGGTTGTTAGGTGACTATCAAATAAGAGCTCTAAGTCCTATACTTGTGAAGGAAAACAAGACTGGTAGAAGGGTAGGTGTATTGGGCCTAAGGACGTGCCAAATAATTTGAAGGACTAGAGTAGGAGTCAAGTGGGCTAGCCAACTAGCCCTAGTTCACTGTATTGTAGAGGATTGTGTCATTAAGAATAAGGGAAACCTCCATATCCCTAGACTTGTCATCTTGGAGTAGTAGTATGGAAAAAATGGGCAGACTAAAGAGTTGTAGTGTTGCAGACCTTAAAGGAAAAAATAGGTAGATAGAGGGAATTTCTTTTTGATCCGAGTTTAGTAACATAAAGGAGTTGAGTTCATTTATAGAGGCAGATTGAAGAGTTGCATAATGGGAGGAAAGAGGACCTACCATATGTGTTCAGGACATGTGGATTGAAAGGGCTATGTGTGTCCACCATCAAAAATTGGGTCAAGTGTTGTCTTGCTCAAGGTATATTGGTTGTCAAAGGACTAAAAACAAGCCCTAGTTGTACTCCTTGTATCAGTGTGATTATAAAGGTCATCATACTGAAGGCTTCAACCCTCAGAACCACTGCATACCACGTTTCATCAATTTTCATACTGGATCAAACAGCATCAACACAACTCTTCATAAACATCAACAACCTTGTATGTTACCCAATAGTTCAAACAGAACAGTGAGACCACTGTAATCAAAACATCAAAAATAACCCAAACTTCAAAATAAATATGCAGATACAAACTCAACCTTGTACATTCATCAACTTAAAATGCATATGCTACTTTGCTTCACTGAACCCGCGTGTATACACTCTTTCCTTCACACCAACCTGCATATAGCTTTGTTAGTACTATTTTTCAGAATGTAATCAGCCTCAGATCCAGATCTGAGGCATTCGTTCAGACATCTTCCCAGAAATGCAAAACCCTTAGACAGTCAGTTAGCCTTAACCATGTTTTCTTACTCATTGATTAAATTTGTACATAATCATCTTGGTAGCAAATACAGTATTTAAATAACCCAACCAAATCCTGATTCGACTATAATATCTTGACCAAGTTATAGTTACCACAACTAGACTATTCCTTGTTCACTTAAGAACTTCCTATAACTCATCTTAGGATACTCACGTTGAATCTCAAATCATACAGCTTAATAAGTTATGAAGACAAGGCTCACATCCAAACCTGGTCGTAAAACAACTAAGAAACATATTTAACATCTTGACATGCCATAACGCCTAGCACGTCTAACAATCCCTTGGCACTATGTGGCACCTGTTAGCATCCCCTTCATTCCTTGGCATGCTTTGGCACTCCCTAGCGCATCCTACCACTCCCTGACACCTAACACACCTAGAACTCACTGACACAAAACTTCAAGCCCTTGAACTTCAATATAACCCAATCTTTAAAATTGCTTACAATAATAAGTCCATTATGCATACTTCTCCTCTTAGAGTTGGGCAAAGAGGGAGAATACTTCATTTATGCCAACCTTGTAAATGAACAACCTTACCTACTCATTGGTTGGACTCTCCACCACTAGTTGAAGAAGTATATGTGCTTAGAATCAAAGATGATATCATAACATGAGTTATCAACAATTGAACATAATTGTCATGGATCTCATGGACAATATATGGTGAGAATTTTTGAAACTTAGGAAACATTTTCTCATACTCTACTTAGTCTATGGGTGGTAGGGCTTCAATTTTTCCATTTACTAGGAAATATCACCCTAAAAGTCAACCGTTGAAGAATAAATCCTATGATAAATCACACCTACCTTCATATTTTTAAGATCTTCGTGAGAACTCACCTATGACCCTTAAAGTCACTGCCCTTTAGCAACTCGAGTGGTGGAATAGAAGGTGTTTCAATAAGAGGTAAAATCCTTTATCCTTCACCTTTTTCAAGACCTCTAGAGACACCTACAATCTATACCCCTCCTTCGACTCAAAATGAATTTTTTTCTTTTCTACTTCCTTTACATAACCTCCCTTCAAGGGCATACTCATAAGAAGAGCTCATGGTTGAAATATTACGACAAAAAAATGGGGCACACTATCTCTTTACAAGATTTCAAGGGAGGGGTATTGGAAAATAACCATCGTATCCCCTACAACCCTTACGACCTTCTCAACACATAAATGAAACGATAGACTAATAACTAGACCCAAAGATAGATCTAAATGTTAAAGACAAAACCCAAATAGAAAGAATCACACCATTGATTAAACATTGGCATTGAGTTTTGGTAAAATCAAGGACCTCCTTTCAAGATCATGACCTTATTTTTAGAATTTTCAAATGGAAGGTTTAAAACCCACATTAAAAATGGGAAATTTGCACCTTAGAATTTGCAACCTTTGCCCAAGACGAATCTATCTAATGGACTAGCTTGGATATATCAGGTCTTGGATTTCTCGAGTACCCAATCAATGTTTTTGAGGCCAACTTCCTAGCTCCAACGAAATTTAGTACTATTGAAGAGGCAACTTGAAACATATCTCTAATAGGATACATTTTTCCTTCCTTTTGTTTGATTTAAAACAAACCTTAGTGCCTCTCCAAAAAAAATCATTAATATTATATCATAAACAATTTATATAGGTAAGCATTGCAATCATTTTCCTCAACTCACAGGGCACCTTTACACCTCAACCCATGCAAGTGGACCTAAGTCCATGGTACAACCCATCATACTCTGAGATGGTTCTAATTATCTCCTCAAAACTAGGGCATAACACATCTTACAATGCCAAATGGTTAAGACATCTCAAACTCGTGGGTTTTTTCCTTCATCAAACATAATATAGCTTGCGCTCATCAAACACAATGCACTAAAATTGCTAACACACAGCAAAATTACAAGATACACATACGATGTGGCCTACACCCTTGCACCTCCCTGACACTCCATGAAAAATATACTCCAATGGTCACCTTCTAAGTTCTGATAAGTCCTTTTGCAACACGACAAAACCACCTATATATGTTGCAACAACCTTGCCAACTTATTTAGTGGGTTCCACATATATTTCACATTTTTTCTTTGTCTTGCAAAGTGGTAGTGCCAAGGAGAGGGTATCAACTTTGATCAAAGAATGTTCAATTAGTACCACTGCTAAGTTGCCTTCGTGCAACTTGTCAAATATGTTAAGTTTGCTTCAAAACTTCTCATGGTGCTTTTTTTTTTTTTTTGCACCTCTAAGTGAGACTACAACCCCCCAAAACCTCTCTGAGTATTCCACCTCTTCAACCCTTGTTAGATTCTTCTTAGATGTGCACTCGTGCCTCAAGGAGAACATAACACTAGCATACCAAATGTGCATGCTCATTCCATCTTTTAATGTCTCGCTGAAACCACATTATCACACTACCTAAAATGAAATGTTCACATCTTAAGACAAAACACATATTTTACTTATGACAACTTAAACTATGAGAGTGACTTCAAAATGACTCTATTTTCTCAAGATGAAAACATAAGCTCTTACAATCCCATTCACACAACAATTTGAATATATTTAACCTAAAGAAGGGTACAAACCCTACTCCTTCCAAATTTGTCACATGAAATTTAAAAGACTAATACTTTTTAACTATTAAACCCACTTACCATATACTCTCTTTTGTTGACACTCATCCAAGATAAAAAAAAAAAATTAAATATTTTCAATAGAACCAAGTTAGAAGTACTTTCACATTAAAATTCAAAAAATATAACATTCCTATCTCGGCAAATTTTAATAATAAAATCATTACATAAAAATAAATAATCTTAAAAATATATTATTATTATAACAAATATACCAAAATATTAAAAAAAAAATGCTTTCCATCACAACCAAAAACATACAATAAAGCGTTAGTTTTTAAAAACTTTGGAAATAAAATTATAGGATTTTTTTTTTTTTTTTGGGATGATTTACAAGACCCACAACCCAAATATTCGTAAGTACATCTTTCTTCAGTTTTTATGGGGCGGGAACAAAAACGTTTACTCTCACAGCATCTAAGTAGAATATTTTGGGCTTGCACAGGGCGGGAGCAAAAACCAGAGAGTTGGGACTTGGGGATTTACCAGTGGCAGACCCGATATCCGATCTCGAACCCCACCATTGGATCTTCAGTCCACACAGAGAGGAGTACACACACCTTGGGTATCTGGTTCTACTAATTTTTTTTTGCATCCATGCTTGTATGTTTCGGCTTTAATCTCCGTGCTGCATTTTGTTACTATGTGCAGGGATGGCGTTGGCTTTTAATGAGTTCGGGAGGCCATTTTTCATAATAAAGGAGCAAGAAGAGAAGACCTAAATGAGAAATTTAGATGAAGGACAGAATTGCAGCCAACAAGGTTGCTGCGAGAATCCTCTGCACCTCACTCAGCCTCAAGGGAATAGAAAACATGCTTCAGAGCCCCCAACGACAATTGCACCATCAGTAAGATTTTGTTTCATTTATTTATTATCTATTTATAGATCTGTGAAACCTCTTAAATTATGAAAATAAGTATAATTTATTTTTAAAAAATATGATTCATAAGTATAAATTACTTAATATTATTTTTTTTAAGATATTCTACAAAGAGTGAAATAAGCCAATACTCTGCGATCATTTTACTCTTTCTCACAAACTGCGAGGCCCAATTCCACAAACCTAAAGCAATTCCACAAGCCTTTAGGATGTAAAGGGGTTATCACTGAGTGATTAAAAGAGAAAATCAAACCTAGAGTGATTCTGAAAAACTAAGCTGAGTTTTCTCTTCATTTGAGTGAAAGAAAGTCGACTAACCTTAAGGCCATGTTTCATGATGTTGAATATTTGAAGAGTAATATGAGGGCATCCGGTATCCAGCTCAAGACAAGATACGATCCTCCCAAGAGGAGAGAATATCCAGAAAAAATATGAGGGAAGGAACCTTAAGTTTCATCTTCCAGTCAGGAGCCTATGACCATGGAGGAAGTGACCAAGAGGTTCAAATCTATGGTGAATGACCTGACCAAGGTGAAAAAAGGGCAGATTGCTAACTCCTTTGTAGGACCAACCCCTGGGCTCAAAATCAACCTATCAGAAATCCACCTAAATATCGGAGGCCTCCTAATGCGCTGCAAAGAGATAACATTTTCCTTTTGGATGTACACGAGTAGTCAATCAGCCAGTAAAAGACCATAGTCGTTGAAAACCTCCTTCGACAAACTGTATGAGGAGTCTGCAAATACCACACCACACCATCTTACAAATTTTCCCTATTAAGAAGCACTATATACTTAATTCATATACCACACATTTCACAATCTATGCTGGAATTATACAAAACTTTTGCTTTTGAAAAAATAGAAACCACACTAAATATGAATCTCCCTTTCCTTCAAAAGGCTCCTAGCTACAATGTGAATGAAAGCCATTCTACCAAGTGACAAGGATAAATAGAGTACAGAACCCCTTGACATGTACGAAGGCCATGATTGCAGTTATTGATTGATTAGTCACACTGTTAAAATTGGACAACTAGGTCCAAACTCTGAGTTGTGCTGCTCAGATGACGATCCCAATATTTTTATTGGATTCCTCTTTCAGAAATGTGTAAGATTGATCTAAAGATCATCTCGATCGGATGAGCAGAACATGTACTTTAAATTTATTCCACTTATGTGCTAGGTCAGCCTGGAATAAAGTATAGACTTAAATGTCTTAAAGGACGTGTCACACATCCCCAAAGATTCCTATATTGGAGAGACTTAGAGTTCATTTGACACACATTGTTGTTGAGGAATTCTCTCTCTCTAGATAGCGTTGGAGCTATGATATATATGGACTGTTCTTTGTTTGGGTGGTTCTGGGCTATGTGTGACACGCTTGGTTGAATGACCTATTGGAGACTTTGCTGGTAGAAGCATCCTGCTAATCGCCATAATGCCACCATTTATTATCTTTGTTTTGGCTTGTCTTCTATCGATCTATTACTATGTTCTATCTACTTCAATATTGTGTGCCCTAATCTAAAATGGCATAGAACATTTACAGAAATTAACATGGAATCAGAGCCTAAGGGGAAGACAATGCCTAATTTGTGTTGATCCCCGATCTATTGATCAATATTGTGCAACGCTACCTCTAGAAAAGGACTCGGTGAAGCAGAATTTCTCCTGTGCCCTAGATAGCGTGGAAGGAGCTATAGGTGACAGTTTATTGTTAAGGCACTGTGGGTCTTTCTTTGTTTTCGCAGAGGGATATTTGAAAATATAGTAAAGGTTTCATTAAAACCTATCTCTGGCACAAGTCATTTCTATCTGAGTGGTGGCAAGGCAACCTAAATCTGCGCGGAGCTCTCTGAACAACACCACTGATATGGAGAATCATCTTAAACCAAATCGATACTTCCAGGGGCTAAGGTCTATGCATATTAGGTGGTTAATTTGACAGCAGCCCAAATTTATGAAGCCCCCTAAATGTGTTGCAGCAGGAATAACCTTTTTCAGGAAGACCGAGGCTTCTGTCTTATTACAACAGCAGAACTACATCCTCATCTAACAACGTCTAGCTTATGCAAGTAATCTTATATGATGCCAAGTTCTTATTGTCAAATGAAATAGGAAGGAGCTCATGTCTATGGAATAATTAGTTTACACATCTATGCAAATTGATCTAGAGCATAGACGGACAACACTGAAGCAGACGCACCAAGTAAGAACACTTATTGTCATGTGAGAAAATTAATTCTTGATAAATCAGATCATCAATGAACTCCTATGGTCAACTAAGATGTTGATAAGTCCCCGTAGTGACTTCGCTAAGTGAAACGAGTTTTCTGTATTTAAAAGGTGGGTCCTGTTGTGACCATTTTCATGAACGTAGATTGTTCGTTGAAGTAGTTATGGGATGGATCCTATAAAATGATTTTGCGGTTAGGCAAGAAACCGTTTCATGATCAGAATGTCTGAAGAAATCCCTGCCTTTGTCTTGAACTCGGTCAACATTGCAAGTATTGAAGTTAGTTTTTTGTGGGAGACAGCCGCAGCCCTTATCAAGCCTATTGAGCGTAGGAAGGTTGAGGGTTGTTCTATGCCTAGATCAACAGTAAAGAAGGTAAGGAGTCCTTCAAAGGAAGGCCGCAGCAAATGAAGGGAAGCCGCTGTTATTTAAAGATTGTTTGGGTGGTGTTATAAGCGTTTTTGTAGTGTGCTAGTGCCCTAACTAGGAACAGTATATGACAGAAGTGTGATATGTCCTATATAAATGTATTAAAAGGTCTTGGTTATGATGAGTCCAAGATACCTCTGTATGAATTAATATTCTTAAGCAAGAGACGGTTAGGAAGGAGCGAAGACAGATCTGATGCATTGAATCCGTCAACATTCCAGAAGAATGTTGCTGCTGTAATATGGTCCTTGATTATGCATGAATCATAGCCTTAACAAGCCTAAGAAACTTGGACTGTTGTCCCTTATGGAGAATGCCGCTGACCCAAATTAATTTTGATGAAGGCAGCAGGCTGGAAGCTATACATAAGCTTACATGTTGTGTACGTTGTTATCAAGTCAGCATATGGGCAGCAAGGAAGGCTATAATAGCAGAGCCTTCTAAGGCTTTTCTTTGAGGATTGTTAGAAGGTTTACTTGCAGGGATAGAAGACCAGGGCACTGGATATTATTTAGAACTGTTTTAGGGGTGGATAGCCCTGATAAGAGGTTGTTACAAGTCTGCTTGTATACCTGTAGGGTGCCACTACCTTTCTAAAAGCATTGTAACTTACCTCAAGGAGTTGTGTGAAGGGATAGCCTCCCATTGAAGAGTAGTCGCAACTCAGGGAAAAAATTGTGAGCCAAATTTAAGTAATTAAGATATGTCTTCTATGCTAACTTTGTATGAAAACTATATAGCAGCAGCATGGGATGATAGGAAAACAACAAGTCTTGTATGGGAATTTTTTTTTTTTTGCCTGTTACCCTCAGCATGAAGGAAGAATATCCCTTCTAGCCTATGAACTTAAGGAAGATTAAGGTAGAGCAGTTTTATTTCATTATTATTATTATTTTTTGTTTTATTTTATTTTATTTTATTTTATTTTTATTATTTTATTTTATTTTATTTTTTATTTTTTATTTTATTTATTTTATTTTTATTTTTATTTTTATATTCTAGCCCTTCCATAAAGGCTGGGTAAAGGATGAATCTCCTCAGGGATCATCACAGAAAATTACAGGCGGTTATCACAGTTTTTTTTACTGTGTGCTCACTCTGTATTGACCTCACTTCTGGGGTAGCCATTAGCCCAAACCAAAGTTGGACATAGACCTAAGGGGTTATTATGTGCAAAGGAAGCTGGGTTATTTATCCCCTAAGGATTCAGATCTGTACATTAACATGACACATGTAACATTTTATTGATGACTTGAGATTTATCTTGCTGGATGACTGGGGCTGAATCAGTGATGAGCAGGATTGGCCTGTATCCTTATGGAACTCTGATGAGTAGAAGTATCTTATGAGTATGCTATATCTGCATAAGAGAAAGGTTTCACATAAGGTATGGAGTCCGGACTGGCATGAAGAATGGAATATTCTATGTTCTTTGAACATCTGTATAATTGGTTTCTAGACCTGTGCAATTGAAGAGATAAATCACAAAACTGAGATCTGAAGTCTTGTAGCCCTAGATCCATAAACTGTAGTTGGGTAGATCTAAAATTAAGAAGCAGTGCTGGATAAGATGCCAAATGTAGTAGATGAAGCTCTCAAGTGCAGAATTATGAAAGAAGGAATCATGTTTGGATTCCTAGTTTTGTGGGTCACAGTAAAGAGGGTTGTTTTAGGAAGCTCCAATAGATCTCCTTAGAATAATAGGATTTCTAACACAAGCTGAGGCTTGTTGATATATTATCCCTATTGGACAGTGACATAGATAGACACCTATGCAGCAGTAATCATTTGACAATAGCAATCTCACATTGGAGCGTAATGGTAAAATGTGTTTCGGCAGCTTTCGGAATTTTTGTTGGAATCTTGAACCATGATCAGCAAAGCCTTTTGGATGGCTTTGTCTGTGGGAGATTAAGTCACCTTTCCAATTTGGTGTTTGGGATGACCTCATTTAAAATAGATGTCTTCTCTTGAGAGAGAGAAGCTGACATTAAGAGGGAGAATACAACTGTATATGCTCTTGAGCGGATACCATTGCTAAACGAAAGAAGATCCTCATGACTCAGGACATATGGCTTCAGAGGGGGAAATTCTTGAGGAAAACCAAGAAGCCATATAAATACCAGGGGTATCTAGCTGCCATGAGTTCAATATGAGCCTAGATCATTTGGATAAGTTGTAAAGTATCTAAATCTGCAAGGATACGAGGGTGATGTATGGGATATGGTTCCTAGACCATAGATCAAAGATGTTGTCACCTCGATACAAAATCAAGCATGGATCTGATGGAAGTGCTGAAAATTTCAAGGGAAGATTGGATGCCCGTAAGGAAGGCATAGACTATGATGACACTCTTGCACCTGTGGCCCAATATACCACCATTCGATTAATCATAGCCTTTGCTGCTATGCAAGGATGGATTCTTCATCAGATGGATGAAAAGACCGAATTTCTGCATGATGTGATAAAGGAAGAGGTGTATGTTGAGCAACCTCTGGGGTTCGAAGTCCAGGTTAGGGACACCCATGTCTGTAGGTTGAAGAAAGCTCTCTATGGGTTGAAGCAAGTACCCAAAGCCTGGTACGAGAGGATAGATAACTACCTAATGAAGTTGGGCTTCACTCGTAGTAATTCTGATCCGAATCTTTACTTCAAGGTTGATAGGGAGAAGCCTCTCATTCTGGTGCTGTATGAGGACGACCTCTTCTTGACAGGTGCTGACCCTCTCTTTCATAAGTGCAAGAGGGAGCTCACTGCTGAGAGCGAAATGAAGGACGTAGGACTGACACACTACTTCCTAGGCCTGGAGGTCTAGCAAAGACCTGGTGATATTTTCCTTTCTCAAGGAAAATACATTGTGAAGCCTCTAGAAAGATTTAGCATGATGGACTGCAATTTCGTGTCGACATCGATGGAGTTCAACTTCAAGAAGTTGAGCGGCAGCACTGCTGGGCCTGTGTTAGCAAATCCTATTGAGTATCATCAAACTCGTAGGGTCCCTGATGTTCTTAGTGAACTCCTGTCCGGATGTATGTTGTGCAGTGAACACTTTGAGTCAACACATGGTTGATCATATCATTCAATGGGTTGGTGCCAAGAAACTCTTAAGATATCTCTTAGGAACAATAGACCATGGGCTGAGATACACTACCGGGAGTATGAAACTCCATGGATATACTAATGTCGTTTGGGCTAGCAGTGTGGTGATCGTAAGTGCACATCTGGATGCTACTTCACAAGTAGATCTGCTTCAGGCAGGAAATAAAAGACGGTAGCCTTGAGCACCGCTGAGACCAAACACATTGCAGCATGTATGACCCGTTGTGATGTCACTTGGTTGCGAAAGCTCTTCCGTGAGCTATTCGAGCATGTGCTAGATCCCACCGTTATCCTTTGTGATAACCAGAGGGGGATTCATTTGTCATAGAATCTTGGGTTCGACGATTAATCCAAGCACGTTGATGGCTGGTATCACTTTATCCGGGATATGGTACAACGAGGCACTGTAAGGCTCGATCATAGGAACTGATGAGCAGGTCACAGATATTCTCACTATGCCCTTGGGGAAGGTCACATTCCTAAACTTCTGTGAGAATCTTGGAATCGTGGAATGACCCTATTCTAAGGGTCCTGTTGGACGATGAGCTCTGGGAGCTCTGGGGGGCTTTGGGGATAGCTTCTCGGAGCTATAAGCAACCACAGGTCTAGGCTTGCCGAACCTTTTTGGTTTGCTTCGGCCCCACCGTGATGATTGATTTGGTTCGCCTCTCATGATTTGTGCCCCGTATGCATCCTACCCATTTGAGTTTCAGACTCATGGGAAGTACCTCTCATTTGGCCAATGAGGTGGGAAAAGCTAGAGACTAGTAGAAAATACTAATGGACGCATCAGATATTGTTGTATTCTCTATCTAGGATGACACGTGTCCAACCGCTTGATCTGGGATCAAGTTTAGCGAGGTTTCAGACTTCCAACTGACTTCGGGTTAGGTAAACTAACTTCGGGTTGGTATGAGACTCTTTGTGATTCCTATAGAGGTTTCAGACCTATGGGCTGAATCTGTCAGCCGGGTATGATGTCTTTGTGACCGACCCACTTCTGTTCTGAAATAAAAAGGCTAGCAAAGCAAGTTACGGTAGGATGATGCACGATGTTTGGATTGCACTAGTGGACGGAGTTCTCCCCAGTTGAGAGGGAGTGTTAAAATTGGAAAACGAGGTCCAAAATCTGGGTTGTGCTACTCAGATGAAGATCCCAATATTTTTATTGGATTCCTCTTTCAGAGAGGTGTAATATTGATCTAAAGATCATCTCGATCGGATGAGCAGAACGTGTACTTTGAATTTATTCCACTTATGTGCTAGGTCGGCCTGGAATAAAATATAGACTTAAATGTCTTAAAGGACATGTCACACACCCCAAAATATTCCTATATATTTGAGAGACTTAGTTCATTTGACACACATTTTTGTGGAGGAATTCTCTCTCTAGATAGCGTTGGAGCTATGATATATATGGACTGTTCTTTGTTTGGGTGGTTCTGGGCTATGTGTGACACGCTTGGCTGAATGACCTATTGGAGACTTTGCTGGTAGAAGCATCCTGCTGATCACCATAACGCCACCATTTATTATCTCTGTTTTGGCTTGTCTTCTATCAATCTATTACTATGTTCTATCTACTTCAATATTGTGTGACCTAATCTGAAATGGCATAGAACATTTACAGAAATTAACACACATCAAATAAGGGGACCTGTAATGCATGCCAACTCCTACCAATTAACACATCTAAATTTTTGAAATTGTATTGTCCAAGAAGCTGAGTCTTTTCACCTATTGAATGTTTTGGAAAATGATCTTCAATGTTGGTATGTCCTTCTTGCCTTTTTGAATGTCTAGTGTTCTTTCCAACCCTTAAAATTTTGTTGCTACCACTTCCTTTTAGGGATCATAGTGTCGTATGTTGTAATTGAAGCACTATGAGCATGCTCACAGCTATTAGTGCAACCTTGGATACTACTACATTGGCCATTCTATGCTTCGGCTTTGAATTTTTCAAGAATTGGATACTGCAATTAAGAAAAAAATTAAGGCCATTGTAGCATTTGTTTTGTAATTTTTTACTATTTTCATTAGTTTTGTCATTTTAATCACAAAAAAATATTTTATTTGCTTCTCTGGTTGAATATTTTTGATGAGCACAACGGTTTGAATGTATATCCTCTTCCTCATCTCTGTCACTAGAAAATTCTAGAGCTTCTTGAATAACAGTTAATTCTTTGCCACAATGTTCTCTGAGTCTTCTTAGAAGCATGAACCGACTTTCTTCCAAACACATTGGAGCTGCATATTTATCTGCGCTTTGCTACAATTGCAAGGTTTGTTCAAGCAAAGACGGGTTTAGACTTTAGAGTGCAGCTCTTATAGAATACAATTTGTTATAAGTGTAATGGTGAAAATTTTAAGACCATTTTAGAAAGTCCGTGTTACTAGGTAAAGGAATATTTCAGAAAACAATGATGGAGAAACACCCTCCTAAATAGATCTTCCACATTGAAAAGCTAGTCTACAAAGATGCCCAGTTGTCAAGGAAACACTTAACCTAGCTATGAAAGTTACTATTATCCTACAAGTATTAGAAAAGTCTAATTCAAAATAAAAGCTTTTGTTCAAGAAACAAACAACATCACAAATCTAGTTCAAGAAACTTGTCGTATAGAAAACTTAAATTGAACTACCCAGTGATTGTAAAACTTGGAAATATTGACCCAAATTCAAATATAAAAATCACAAAGTCAAAGGAGAAAGCAATTCAAGAAATTTATTAAATTGGAAGGATAAGTCAGAG
The DNA here is from genome assembly GCA_034641835.2 of Pinus albicaulis. Classification (NCBI taxonomy): domain Eukaryota; kingdom Viridiplantae; phylum Streptophyta; class Pinopsida; order Pinales; family Pinaceae; genus Pinus; species Pinus albicaulis. The sequence continues at coordinate 1,041,153,781 of CM076572.1, forward strand.
ACCTGCCAGAACTACTACTTGATGTTTTGTCAAATACATAACATCAACATTTTAGGCATATGAAGGAGTGAATGAAACAACAGTTTGTTCCAATGGATATGTAGAAAATTTGGTATAGGTTTTAGATTTCTCAAAGAAATGTGTGTCTGAATAGACCATCTGTATGAACTAGAAGAAGGAGAGGGTGAAGTGTTATTATTCTACATTTTTGTATTTTTCACTAGACATTGGCAATAAATTCTTGGTGAGGTGGAGAGGGCCCTTGAGAAGGACATACATTTTGGAGGTGACCTGGCTATTGGTAGACTTGTAACTGAAGGTTGTGTTCTCATAATATAGTGGTTGTGAGTAAATAGGTCCCCTCAAATTCAGGAGGATTTTATTAGGTAATCCCTTGTTGAAATCAACTTCCATGCATATCCATGCAAGAGTTACAATACCATTCAGGGTACATTAAGTTAAGAGGTAAATTAGGGAGTTGAACCCAAACAAGAATGGCTAAAGCTAGCATTATTAGGGGTTAAAATTTACAAACCATGGTTGAATGGAGAGCCCTAATCAACCCAAAACCATGGTCCAAGCTCAAGGACCCCCTGCCGATCCCTCTGGTTTTTGAAATATACTATAAAGTATCCCTTTCAAGAGAAGAACAGATCAGTGTGCTTAGACCAGGTCCTAGCCACCCAATATCAAAGTACATATGTTGAAGGCCAAGATCCATTAAATAGACAAATTATAGCATGCTCCATGTAGTCAACACTGAGAGAGTCGGATTAATTTTTTGGCACACCAATGGATGGGATTTTGTCGATTTGATCCACAAGAAAGGCTGGCACTAAGAGCTCCTTACGAGGCTGGTTCACAATCCCTAGCTTTAAGGATTCTTTTAAAATATTTGGGCTGAGAGGAAGAGGGGCCACCCCTTCCTTGAGCCTTGCCTCTCAATCTAGAAACTAGATTTATTACTGTGTTGTTTACTATGTCGTGCTCACTTATTCTATTCATATCCTAAAGTTGTCGGCCCTCATAAAGGAGATGCATAAGGCAGAGGGGATCTCAGTCCATTCATGAATCTTGGCTGCAAAGGAGGAGACCGGATTCGTAACTCATACTAAACATAGTATCCCCCTAAGAGGGGTCTCACAAGAACTCAGAAAAACAAAAGAATTGAATCCCTCATTACAACTGGGGGGAGGGTGGATTCAGCTTCATAAAACTCTCCAAAACTATCTGCCGCTCATGATGACTGGAGAGAGGGTGGGCCTGCACCAAGCCTTTTAAAAGAAGGCCCTTGACCACTACAATGTTGAGAAATCTAGGGTATTTATTGTTAAGAGATTTCTCTTCATTAGTGACTATTTGTGAATGCCTTTTAACTTCTTTAGATTAAGATATTCTTCTTGTTCGATTATTATTGTTCTTTCTTCATCAAATAGTAACCAGTGCATAAACATAAATAGACAAGAGAAACAACATGCAGGCTATGAGCTAGGGCCAAAACCTCTCACTCTCTGAGAGGAAAAGCTGCACAAATTCTTCTTATAGAGATTCCAATTGACAAATACCAAGACCAAGACCCTTGACCTATTTCGCCACTCCAAGACCAAGACATAGTCATCTTCCTTGATCCTTTATTCTTCAAATCATGATCCCTATAACAGCATCCAAACATAGTGATTCATCACTGAAATTCATGTTATCACTACAACACTGAGTAGCACCAAGTAGCTTCGAGCATCTTAGCATCGTAACATCAGTGCGCACAGTACCTCAAAGTGCTGAGGTTATACATTATGATATAACACCTAGCACTGATCAACACCGTAGCATAGAGTATTATTCTTATTAACACAATACTGAGACCTTTACTGAGATTGGTGAGACTCCATGGTGTACTGCAAGCTCTTGCTGTGGTAGCATTGAACCACATGTACCAAATCATAATAGAAAAATGGCCTTGGATTTTCTTGGACCCATCCTCCCAAGAGTCTCAAAGTAAAGAAATTGGATCCCGAAGAAATGATGTGGACTCAGACAAGCAGGATTAAGCCTCTGTGCTAAAGGAGAAGCTTCCAAAGGCTACTAAACTCACTCAAGAGGTAGCTAATTGCATTTTTTTTCTTGTTTAATTATAATAATTACAACAAGAAATTTTCCCATGAGGGAATTCCGTTGGCTTAGTTCTTGGGTTTGAATGGTAGATATTCTACCAAAATCGTTGACCTTTAACAATCAAAAAATTTATTTTTTGGAAAGAAAAATGCAAGGAGAAATGAAGAGGGATTAGGAATTTATAAAGATCTAAACCCCCTTCATTGAGCGCATGAGGCCTGTTGGCAACTTGTTTAAAAAAAAAGTAAAAATAGCTTTTCCAATTGTCTTGGGACTAACCCTGCTCTTTGGGGAGTGTTCAACATTCTCTAGACAACATGAATATGCAAAAAAAAGTTATTGATCCTTTTAATATGAACCATGAATCATGATGTAATTGCTCACGCTTTATCGTTTAAGAAGTAAAATATTGAAATATATTTGCATTTATACTGTTTTATATCTTCTTTATCTTTCAAGTTTTCATTTTTTTTAAAATTTCTATTTTTTGGGATTCCCACTTCCTAGTTCCTAATTTTTCTTCCATCCGCATTCTTGCTTCTGGAAACATTTTTATCAGCTACATGTATAAGAGGATTTCAGGGTATTTCTGTTGTTTGCATCAATTCTTTTTCAGCATTATTAAGAGCAGTAACAATACAAAGACTTTTTGTCCCTCCTTTAACAACTAATAAGCATGATGGGGACTTATTGCACATTTTATGGATTGCCTTGTTTTTTTGGTTTGGGTTGTCATCATCGTTGTTTGAGCTTATCACAGGCAGAATGATTAAGTGAGGCAGCTACTCCAAGCACCTCTCCCAGTGCCTAAGTAGCACGTTGTTGGCATCCACTTCATGGAAAATTTTTACTTCCCACAGGGTTGCTTAGTATCATTCCACGTCGATAACTCTTCCTGCCTATGAATGTATTGCTTTTCAATTCAGACTGTCTCCTTAGAGGAGTCCCGTCAAATCCCATCATTTTTAATTATGCAATTGACAAGCATGACCCTCTTCCCTCACAGTTCCTTGAGGGAGCGTTTGGGCTTTGCTCCTCTCCTTTCTAGCCTTCTTCTGATTGCTAATGGCTAATAGAGACTGAGATAATGCAGAGAGAAAGTGAATTAACAAGCCCAGTTCTTCTCCAGGTGTGAGAACAAACATAAACTTCATACGAATTAAACTATGATTTATACTACTCACTAATAGCTGCCACCATTGTCGTAAATTATGGAGGGATTTTCAAATCATTCCATAAATTTGATGTCCACTCCATTCCATTGCCACTCTTTCTAGGCTAGGCCTAGGAAAAATTTAACTCCACTATAAGATCCCTCATTCCTGCTTGATTGTTGATGTTGATTCCTATTTTTTCCATATAGACTGTAATCATCTCTATATAAAACCAAATAATTTCATTTATTCTATCATTATAATAAACTATAAAACACAAAACACATCAAGATATATAGGGATAGAATCATGAAATTGGAGAAAAACTGTGAAGGAGTAAAAAATATATGTTTATTATTTCAGAGAAGTTACATCATATCTAAGTGAATATAAAGACACATCTTCAATTGAAAGTTATCTATTCATCTAAATCTATAACCAAATCCTTCCTTTGTTGGAGCTTATGTTTCCAATGGAATGAAAACCAATAATAAACAGTTCAACTGCATTGTATCGTATGGTTTCTGAAATTTTGTTATTTAAGTCTTTGGGCATAGTTTCAAGCAATTGGTGTACATATTATTCTAACACTTGTTTTGAGTTCAGAAAACTCCAGTAGTGAATGTAATCGATCAACCATGTAGAATTTCCTTGAAAATTCTGCAGCTACTATGATGAACAATCTAATATGACTTCTATTCACTAAAACACATAATTTCTCTATTGAATAAGCAACATAATAGAAATAGAGATAAAGAGTTAAGTCACACAGAATAACACAATATTTTTCTAGGGAACCCAACAGGGAAAAGCCTCTACCTTGCTGTGGAATTTTATTAATAGAAATTTTAGAAATTGATCTCTTTACAGGTCAACACTACTTCATTGGAGAACAAGCTTGTTGTCACTGCTAACACTTATATCAATATTATTTCACCAAAGCTATAAGTTCCAGTGGGAGATTTGGAAAGTAATGTCACCCAAAATTGGTTTGGACTTCCCTTCTTCCAACATTAGAACTGAAGGTTTTATAGTTAGTGACACATCCAGTGGATGGAGTTATGGATGGAGTTTTAATATTTGTTGGACGCCCGATTTTGGGGGCACATGTTGAACTGGTAATGTGTGCAACAACATTCCTATCAAAACCTGAAACTAAACAGAGGAAGCTTACATAATATTCATAGATTTCAAATCAATTTGTGGAGTAATTAGGATATGGTTAGATATAAAAATATACATATCTCTATAGAGAGGAATCAAATATTAAAATGTTTGGATAACCCCAAAAAAAACCATGCATGCATAAAAAAATTAGGCCTGGATCAAGCGCAGCCTTAGGGTTCACTGCACCACTTCCATAATCGACAGGTGTGGCAGAAATAAGAGTTATTGGACTATCTTCTCTAGATTGATTTTTTTCTTGCAAGGGCTTCCCCATGTGGTCAAAAACTGCTAATATTGTTTGTAATGCTTATTTGATGGCAGTAGGGATCCAATCAGGATGTTTATGCTTCACCAAAGCTGTAATGACAGCTATGATGTGGTGTCACCGTGATTGTCCCTGATATCATGGCAAATCCTTCTCTTGCTTGAAGGAAAGCAGAATCTTGAGACGGTTAATGTGCATGTCAAGGTGCCTTCAATTTTCAAAGTTTGCCAAAACTTCTAAATTGATTTTATTCTCTCTAGAAATGATATGTCCTCCAGTGGTTACCAAAAAAATATTCAAATTTGAAAATTACAGACTCCTAGGTGAATAAGATTAGAAGATAGTAATCAAGCCTATCACAAACTACAGGCATAAGCAGAAAAAAATTGCATTGCAACCTAATTCTAAGACTAAAAAAAGTAGTATTGTTTTACCTTGATAATTGACTTCATGGATGCCATTAGGAGACTATGCTGCCCATATTAGAGAACCAGGAGCCAGAATATCTGGCTTTAAAACATCGGTGTCCTAAAAGTTGGAATCCTTGATATCTGGCCGTCTAGAGGATATAATGCTACCTGAGGAGCTGTACCTTGATATATAGGCTTCAACCCATTTCCAATGGAAGCCTTAACTCCAAACCTTGTGATTTGATTTGATGGATCCCTTATTGTTGATCTATTATAGTAATCTATAAGAATCTTTAGCCATAAACAAAGAAACACTCAGAAATATATAAAAACATTCGTATGCTGAAAAGCACTACTGGATCACCTATATGACCTAAAGAGGATATTTCCTTCAATCAAAGGAGAACTGCAAATTTAAGTGTGTGAAGAGCCTAGTTTGCGTAGTGGTTGAGGAATATTGCAGACGATGGACGCGTATTAGGAGGTAGAGCTTCGAGACATGAGTTGGATAATGTTTGACACTGATCTTTTTGATGATTTTTTTTAGAGAGTCAATTCACAAGTATGTTTGGGCAGGGTCATATTTTTTATTCCGGTAGTATTTTTGAATTATTCGATAAACAAAATTACTATGAATATGAGGAGGTGTACTCTATTCCACATGTTCTTGCAATCACTAACAGCAAAACTTGCATCTTGGGGAACCCAATTGTTAGAAATTTGATTGGATCTGCTTCTAAGATGGCTGCTACAGTGGAGGATATGACCATGGATGAAAATGATTATTTTGGTGGATGAAAAGGATCATGTTATTAGACATGGTTCAAAATACAATGGTCAGTTTGTGTCACTTGGTAAAACTAAATTGGAAATGACTCATTGTAAAATACAATGGCTAGTTTTGTGTCACTTAGTTGAATACTTTTCATAGAAAGTGGGGAGATCATGATATTGTTGCTTTGCATTCCAGTTTTGAAGAGGTTTCTGATGTTAAATACGTAAATACAGTCTACAGATAAGTTGAAAGAGCTTATTAAGAAAGCAAGAAAGGGGAAAATGAAATTGTACCCACACATGAACAAGTATGGACCTACCTGACGAGCTGTACCTTGATATATAGGCTTCAACCCATTTCCAATGGAAGCCTTAACTCCAAACCTTGTGATTTGACTTGATGGATCCCTTATTGTTGATCTATTATAGTAATCTACAAGAATCTTTAGCCACAAACAAAGAAACACTCAGAAATATATAAAAACATTTGTCTGCTGAAAAGCGCTACTGGATCACCTATATGACCTAAAGAGGATATTTCCTTCAATCAAAGGAAAACTGCTAGAAAATATTTTAGGGAGTCCAAAATACCATCATGTAACAGTTCAACCCAAAAATGTTGATATTGTAAATTATACCTGTGTTTGATCTACTTCTTTAATAACAATTCCTTGGAGAAAAAATTTGAAGGAGTAAAACATTTAGGTTTATTATTGCAGAGAAGTTACATCATATCTAAGAAAATATAAAGACACCCTCAATTGAAAGGTATCTATTCATCTAGATCTATAATTAAATCCTTCCTTTGTTGGACCTTATGTTTCCAAGAACGAAAACCAATAATAAACAGTTCAACTACATTGTATCGTATGGTTGTTGAATCTTTGTTATTTTAGTCTTTGGGAATAGTTTCAAGAAATTGGCATACATCTTATTCTAACGCTTGTTTTGAATTCATAAAAAGCCAATTAGTGAATGTAATTGAGCAACTATGTATATTCTACAACTACTATGATGAAAAATCCAACACAACTTCTATTCACCAAAACACATAATTTCTCTAGTAAATAAGCAACATAATAGAATTAGAGATAAAGAGCTAGTCACACACAATAACACAGTATTTTTCTAGGGAACCCAAGTGGGAAAACCCTTTTCTTTGTTGTGGAATTTTATTAACAGAAATTTTAGCAATTGATCTCCTTACAAGGCAACACTACCCCACTGGAGAACAAGCTTGTTCTCACTGCTAACACTTAAGCATGAAATTCCCTTCAAACACACATGATCTAGCTCCTTTTCCCTTGTGTAATTTTCTTCATATTTCCTAGTGCTGAAATCTCCTATTTAACTGATGTTTTGAAAAGTGTCATTGGATTTTCCTTACCTCTGTATCATTTATTCTCATTATAATTTCATTTCTTAATTACAAGAAAATGAATATATTTCGAAATGATGCATGTTGGGTGCTTTATCATTGTTACAACTAATGAGATGCGGTGGAGAGAATCATAGGATTTTGGAGCTGGAGAGTGTATGATGTCGTATGTTGCATGTGCATATATAATGCTTGTTGTTCTGGTGCACAGTGGGGATGATATGCTTACATGGTTTGTAATGGTAGTGTCCCGTACATGGGGTATGGACCAAGTCCTTTTGACATGCCATTTAATGGAAAAATTATCCCAATGGATATGTATGGAACACAGGGATATATGCCAGGTTTTTCCCCTCCTGTTCAAAGATAAGGTGTTTTGTTTATTGATAAATGTAACCATGTATCAAATGAGATTTTTGAATGTAGGATCATAATTACGAGACCTAGCCAAGTCTTTTGAGTATCCTTGAGTTTGACTCGCCAAGTCAAGTTTAATGATCGGGAGATCTGGTCAAAATCACCATAACTTGGTTAGTTTGAAGACATTGTCGAACTGGTCAAGCTCCTCTTAACTCTGCAAGTTTTACCAGTATTAGGCAGTCTTGTAAGACTTGGCCATACTTTGAGTTGTGCAATATTTAGTCAATTTTGAACTATAAAATAAAAACCTATAAATTCCCAAAACCAAGAATAAAAAACACATTCCTATATTGATTCTTGAAGCCAAATTTTATACTGAGTTTGTTTGCTGAATATTTATGATTTTGAGTCAAAGTCTTACTGTTAACTTTGTGGCGTCATTCCAATTTTTTACTAATTGAGAAAATTAGAAAATTTCATAGAATATATGGATTATGGTATGGGTAATTACAACTCTTCTCCGGTTTTGAGTAGAGAGGAGTTTGAAGTTATGCAAGTGGAATAGAGGAGAAGAGAGCTAGAATATGAGCAACGACACAGTAGCAAGTAAGAAACCTTTAACTTCTAGAATATAAATGCATATTTTAGGTGTTTTGAGGAACCTAAGTTATGCAATTTATATTTTTTATTTATCAGATTAAAGGAAATAGTTTTAGGGTTGACAATGGTTCAAAATTTTGTTCCCTAACTTTCCATCTAAGCAGCAAAATTGTGCAGATTGGATATAGATTTATCTCCTCAACCCTAACCTTACAAATACCAGAACCCTTATTTAACTTAGCTTTTGCACACAGAGATATTTCTTTCCAAGATTCAATGAAGACACCTTCTGCAACATTTTTGTTAAATATGTGCAAATATTGAATTAAAATCATGTTTTTCCAATGCTATAAAATCCAAATGCAACAGATGGTACTATAAAATTAAGTACATTTGTCAGAATTTCAAATACCTCAAAAAAACAACAATTTTGTTTGTTGTTGAGGAGAATGAAATTACATTTTATATTGTGGCAGGTGCTAGGCAATGAATTCTTGCTATTGCTTTAATTACTAGAAATTTTTCCTGTCACCGAGGAATGGACAATCCATTTTTATGTATCACCATTGCGTTGTAATTATAATCACAACAGAGTGATTTGGATAAATATTCCAGGTAAAACTCTTTAGTGTATTTGGGTTTCATCAATAATTCCATATAAATCCCTTTCTTTGTGGCTCAATAAATTATACATTATGGTTTGCTTGACTGATTTTCTTCTACTTCTCTTGATCTTATCTTATGCCGATTTCTCTTGTTATTATCTGATACTGATTAACAATATATATAGATAGATTGGAGGAAGGGGGTGGGGTAGTATGAATATTGGAGCTGTTGAATAATAAATTAATCATTTAAAGTTGGAGCTATACTTAAAATCGGTTTGGTTTTACAATTTTAGAGTTGAAGATTATAATAACATCCAAAGCTTTTGTGGTGTTTGGGCCATTTAAATTTTATACAATTCTTATGTACAAGGAATTGTAATTTGGATATCCGATTACATATGGTGATTTAAAAAAAAATGAAATGGTGGTAGTCATCTCCCTTTCCTGGTTGGCCAATTGATTAGAAATATAAATAACAGAGAGGTGGAAATTTATTTACAAACCTTTAGATGCAATTAGTAGTTTTAAATTAATGAACTTTTTAGGTCATATTGGAAGAGAAATTTTTTGGTCATTTAAAGGGGGCTTAGATCATTTGAATGGGAACGAGAATTGTGTCTGAATTGTGCTATATACTCCTATCTCTCTATTGACCTATAAATCCATGATCCATGTGTTTCTTGCAAATATTCAATTGTTATTGTTGAAGAAACTCTTTAGTGGATGTAGAGCCAATACATATAGATTATACGCAAGGAGCTACTCTACTGTAACACTATTCATATATCACATATCGTATCAAGAAAATAAACCTTTGGATAAAAGCAACATGAAGGGTTCTAGTATCATTTTTTATCAAGGATAGAAATTTCATAATTCCTTTCATTGGTCAGGAAACTTCAAAATTTCGTCTTTCATCAAGTCAATTATCAAAACTTCAAAATTCCTTGCAAATTATGGAGGGGTTTGCGACTCACGAGAATTTGGGCATGTGATTTTAGTGGTGTTTCTATGTGAAGTCCCCTTCACCACCTTTCTCATTTAGGTTTCACAATCGATTAGCTCCATCCAACTGTCTTTTGTCACATAACGGCAGAAACCAGCAACACTCAGGGGGAGGAAAGTCTTGGTCAACCAACGTTTTCTGAAAACCATGGGATATGGGGCACTCAAAACATCCTCCATTTCTAGCAATATTTCTAATTGAAATTGGTCCAAAATTTTGATGGAAATCACAGTTCCACCAAAGTTGGAGTTCTGTCCATAGAGAACTCTGCCCCTAATTTCTTTGGCACTCCCCAAATTTACCCAAATCCTTAAAAACCTAAAAAAAGTGGATCAATCACAACCATGTCTGCGATATTTCACTGGATTTTGGCATAGGTTGCCAGGAATGGTGCACTTTGAGTGCCCCTTGTCAAAGCTCCTGAAACCCTTCATGAAACAAGATTTTCTTGACACTCGTCTATTGTATGATAGCATATAGTGGTTGAAGTGACATGTTTATGAAATGGCAATTTTTGAGTATGGATGAAAGGAAATTTAGGTCATTAGAAATTCTGAAAGACAAATAGAATTAGATATAGATATGGCAATGAGTCGAATCTCGAATGAGTAGGTCCTGCCCTCTTTTAAAGACAGGCAGATCACCGATATCTTTTAGTGTTTATCCCCCTTCCTCCAGTAGTTCTCTAGAATCCTGTTGGGGAATGTGATTTGGAAAGTGCCCCGATTCACCAAGACCGAGATGATTGAAATTTTGAGTCTTAGTATTTAGACTAAGGTGATAGAAAATTCATAAACAACCAGTGTGGACCTCCTAAGCCAACTATGAAAACGTGGGTGACTATAAACATGGACCCTAAACCTCATCACATCAAAATCAATATTAAGAAGTAAAAAATTCTATTTGAAAAGTCAAAATAATATTAGAGGATTTTTTTTCTGAAATAATCCCAAACTTTTACGGGGCTAATAATATGATTACACGTCCTGAACTATTTTGGACTGATTTTATGTACAGATAAACCTCTACCCCTGCATTTCCACAAAAAAAATTGTTGCATCAGCCATTTTCACTATAAAGAAAAGGGAGGGCCATCATATAATCAAATAAATAATCTATTGCATAGCAGTGTACTGTGGGTGAAGTAACATGTTCATAAGATTGAAAATTTGTTAGAATGAAAGGAGATTTGGGTCATTAGAAAACATGCTTTCTGAAATAAATATAGGATTAGATATAGATATGGTAATGATTTGAAGCCCAAATGAGTAGGGCTTGCCTTATTTTACTGTTCATACGCCTATCATCCGGTGGCTTTCTTGAAGCCTTCTAGGGAAGGCGATTTGAAAGGTCCCTGATTCAGCATGGACATTATGAATGAAATTGTAAATTTGAGTAGCTAGACCATGGTGATAGAAAATTCATAAAAAACCAGTGTGGACCTCCTAGGCCAACTATGAAAATGTGGGTGCTTGTAAACATGAAGTTAGCTTCAGAGAGTGCCCTGATTCACTAAAGCCACTGTGGGTGAAATTGAAGGCATACATTTACATCAATAAATTTCCTTTACAAGTGTAACACCAATTCATATACATGACTCTAAATTATATATATCTATGACAAGATGACAAACCCCTAAAATACATCAAGAAGAAGTCTTTGACCTATAATAAAGGACTCCTTGCTCATGATACCCATGATGCGCAAGTATTACAAAATACATTTTATTATCTTTGTCTTCTTCATTACATATATTCATAATTACAATTCATTAGGAAGACCGAACTTAGTTACACGTTCCAACATTCCCTCTTAAATAGGGAGGTATTCATAATGGTACATGGTCACTCTCAATCTGAAGAATCTCATAAGAAGAATTTGATTGGTAATCCATCTGTTATAGCATCTTATTAACCAACATTGTCACATTGCAAGGCCTTGATTAACAACTCCATCTCTTCACGAGACCATGAACTACAATGATGGCAAGACCAATGATTATAGACATCTTCATCGTTGTCTCCAAGGTACATACTCCACCCGTGTGTTCACTGAGTATGACCTCATAGGACTATTCTTTTGGGGATAGCTAATCCTCAAAGAATATCCGTCCTTTCACAACTACTCTTACCTTGGATACCCTAATACATCCCCAAAAGAGTATCAAATGCTAGATGATTATCCAGTCCCACATTCTGTCTTTCAGGTGAAGACCATAATGATACGTTTATCTCTCCCTCTTAATTAGGGAGGACATACCCATTCCTATCAAGGAATGTTCTCAAACTCCCTCTTATCCAAGGACTTGTTAAGGCTACCTCTTAGCTAAGGACTTGTCCAGGCTCCTAGGGACTTGCTTCCATGTTTCTACTAGGTAAGAAACTTATTACCAGGCCCCCTCTTAATCAGGGACATGTAGCGGCAATGATGAAAAAACCGAGATGCTCATGAAGAACTACTTTCTTTGATCTCATGAATTTCTTCGTTTTTGAGGAGTCTTCATCTTTGGGATATCTTCATTAGGGCTCAAATCACCCATCACTTTTCATTTTTGTCCGAAAGTGATCCACAAATTTCTCATCTGGTCTACCTTCATATCATGCTTCTTTCCTTTGAACCATACCTCTTCCAAGGATCTTACATCCTACAATATGGTTATCAACTTGTGGAAGACATATACTTCCCTTTTGCTGCCCTAAATAAGCTCATCAGATATTATTCAATTATAAATATGGATACTTAAATCAAAATTTACTTTAGTGATGATCTTTCACCATGACATCCTTCTTGTAGGCATCGACATCCTTTTCTATCTCCTAAAGATATGTATTGTCAAGGGTCTTTATCTTTTTTCAGACTTCTATTAGAGTCCACATATCTTCCCTGGAGATCTCCTAGTCAAGTCTTCTTGGCTTCCTTGGATGTTAATTTCTTCTTTCCATGGTTGTACCTCCCATGATATCTTCCTTTCTTTTTATCCACAGTTTTATTTCATTCCTAGAAACTTCCATTGTGCAGTTCCTTGATAATGTACAACCACCTCATATTCCATATGAGGACATATTATGTCAATTTTATCTAGTGTAGATCATGCCCTTTTGGAAACCTGTGCATCAAAAGAGTTTTTGCTTTCTATTTTGATCATACTTCTAAAGATAGAAATATACTACCTACAACCACATGGCATGACTTAATAGCATCTAGTGTCAACATATATATACATGTACCTCGTTTTTTTCCTTTTGAGTCATCCTGCAGTAGTTTTCATTAGAATGAAAGAGTTTCATTTTCTTGATATGCTTCATCAATATGTCATCATATTCTAATCCCAAAATTCCGTAAGTTAATTCGTGATGAAACTTTTTGCTTTATTCCTAACTAGTGAATCCAAAGAGGATTCCATTATAAAATGTCAACACCTGTTTCCATATCGATTATTGAATGATGACTCTTGATCTAGATGACTGCCTTACATACATATTGTTTTCAGTGAGGTTCCTAGGAGCCACTTCTTTCATGGCACTCTTGTTTACTTCTGTGGTCTTATTCCTTGGAAGGTTTTATCAACACGATTTCCATGCAAGCTATTATACATTGTCTTGAAACTTCCCTATTTTGCAGAGAAGTTAGCGTCATGGTAGTGATTAATTTGAAAATGTATTTTAGTGGAAAAATTCACTGTTTTTTGGTGGAATATTTCATAATTTATTTTGATCTTTTTTTTCAAGTGTACTAGTCATGATGATAAATGTGTGGTTTACTTCATAGGGTTCTCATTTCTTTCTATATATGCTTTTCATCATTTTCTTTGAATACTTCTCTAGTGCTTTACCTTCATATTTTATCCCCTGCACAATTTCTCCTGAGGTCCATGTTGTTATGTTTATTGATTGTTTCTGCGGAAAATTTTTCCTGAGGTTCTACAAGGTAAATCCAAATGCAAAAAATACTATTTTACATATTGATATTTGTTCAAGACATTCTTCTGTGATACTTGAATTTCATAAATCTATATTTCTATTTCGTTATCTATATCAATATATAAGAACAAACACATGGATTGTTCATATTTCTCAAACTATGGAGTTGTTCCTTTCCTATTGCATGATCTTTTATATTGTTATGTTGTGATTCAAATTTCTAGTTGTGCTTTCTAATTATTCTCCTATGTATTACATGCTTTGTTAGATTATATCAAAAGTTATTTTTATTATCTTTTTATTATGTATATTGAGCATATTATTTCTAGCAAATTTTGATCTTCATAGATTTTCTATTCATTTAGTGTATCTTTGCACCTTTAGGGGCAATTGCTAGTTTAAATTATAATTATTTAAAGGGTGCTAGATCAATGGAAGAGCACCTGCTTTACAAGCAGGAGGTTGGTGGTTCGATTCCATCGTGCCCTGATATTCATAGGGAATGAGGACGATCAGTTTTTGGTGACAGATGATCTTTTTACCATCACCAATACACTTATTGTGACATTTTCAGACCCTCACCAAAATATGAAATGGTGACAGTCAACGAACGCCACCATATATACGCATCAATAGTGACGAACATTAAAGGTCCGTCACCATAAATATTTGTTGTTGATATGAAATGGTGAGGGTCACTGTTTGTCATTATAATCATTATTCGTGACGGGCCTTGATGTCACCAATGAGTTTATGGTGATGGTCAATGAACATTGCCATATATATGCACTAATAGTGACGGCCATGAAAAGTCCATCACAAAAAATTGTTATTGTTCATATGAAATGGTGACGGTCACTATCCGCCATTAGAATCAATATTCGTGACTGACCTTGAATGTCACTACAACACATACTTTTGGCGACGCCACCTTTGGTGACGTTCAATTTTTTGGTGACAGAGGCTATTTCCCGTCACCATTGCTCATATCAAATGGTGACGGAGGCTATTGCTCGTCACCATTGCTCATATGAAATGGTGATGGTCACTACCCGTCACTATAAATAATTATTGGTGATGGACCTTGAATTTCACCACAACATCTATACTTTCGGCGGTGCCGCCTTTGGTGACGAAGGCTCTTTTGACCCTCACCAATGAGCTTATGGTGACCATTTTCGCCCCTCACCAATGTACTTTTTTCTTGTAGTAACGTAGTCCCATTATCCATTGAAGCATTGACTCAACTATATTTAGGGTTAGATTTCCATAAAAGATTCATGATTTTTCAGAACTTCATGCCTAGTCATGTGGATATTCCAAAACTGAATCCTCCCTATTCCACTTCCAAGTTTCCAGAGGGTTCTAGGCATCTAATTTCTATGTTATCCTTCATATTCAGCTATTTCACTGATGAGTTTACTGATGAGTCAATCCTTGGGTTTTTTTCTACCTTGTCTCCTGGTCAACCTCCTGCTGTGATCTTTGATTTTTCCAGGTTTATTGTTGATTCCATATACCATCAATTGACAAAGTTTCCCACTGAAGGGGTATTTAGGTATTGTTCCTATTTATTTCATTTGTTCTTATTCTCACAATCAAATCACTTCCCAATAGCATTGTAGAAAATGAATGTAGAGGGCCAGCCTTTATCAATTGTCTTTTGGAAAACATTGTTTAGAAAAGAAGAAAGTGAATACAATTACACAGATTTCGCATATTTGTTTATCAGGCCAGCTATGAATTTTCTACAAAAATCAGAACAGCCTAGAGTAAGCGAAGAGATGAAAATGATATTACAACTGTTAGAAGAATGTAAAATGGGAGATTGGTACTTCTATGAGAAACACATTGAATTAAGAATCTTTGGAACCAATCTGCTCCCATATAAGTTACCTACGTTTTTTACTATCATAGTCTTTGCTCTAGAGTATTTGAGACAGGTGTTGAATGTTGATGCTATCCATTTCATGGCTTCCAAGAAGAAGACCCAGTTCAAACTAAAAAATCAAATTGGCCCTTTCATAGTGAATAATAGGGATGCTGAGAAAGAAATAGAAAAAAGCTTATCAGAGCTCAAATTTCAAGTGATTTTCCCTTGGAATTATGACCCCCAAGGTATTATGAATAGTATAAGGGTTAAAAATAAGTTGCCTCCTTTCATACATTAGCCAAAACCTGACATTGAAATTTTTTCCAATCAAACAGAATGGGAAGAAAATACATTGGTAGATTTAACTAAAAATACATAACCAGCAGGAAAAAAAGGATACCACACTTGCTGTGGTAACTCCTAAATAGCCAGAGACTTCAAACAAAAGGAGCAGAGATGAGGGAGCGTACACAGCAGAAACTACTTCGAATACTAAGTTCAAACTCATCTATAACAAAAGGCTCAGATTTTTTTCCATAGGAAAATAAAAACTTATTGAGGTTGAAGATGAACCAGAGGTTAGTAATGATGAGGCCACTACAATAATTAAGGAAACTTTGATAGAGATTGAAAGAGAACAAGCAACATCCAAAGGAAAGGAGACCCAAATGGTTGAGCAACAGGTGAATATGGAAACTTCTTCTTCTCAAACAGCAGAAGAAAAATATTTGGAAATCAAGGATATATATAAGCATATTAAACAAAGAAATGAGAAAATTAAAAGTGAGATTTATTCTCAATTTCTCAAGCAGAAGCCAGGAAATCAGGACAGATTGCTTACAGCATTTGATTACTCTTCAAATAAAATGATCATGTCCTATTTACAAACAACTACTTCAACCCCTAAAACAATGGCTGATTACAAAAAGATGGAATTTGAAGTAGATACTGAAGAAGTGCATGAATTGGATCAGATAGAATTTCATAGACATAGCTCTGAGATGCTATATTCCATTGTGGTGACTAAGGCCATGAGTGTAAAAAATTTTCAAAATACTATTATCAACCTGCAAGACCAGATGAAACTTGACAAAGGCTCCTTATATGCAAAAGATCTAAGGATCAAGGCCTTAGAAGATTTAATTTTACAAATAGGAGTTGACCCATCAAATGTACAAGCTGTTGAAGTATTAATAAAGAAGAAAAATGATGATATTGCTGCTCTGAGGAAACAGTTAAAACTTCCTCAAAATGAGCACCCACAAAGCAAAGAGATACTTCAAGAACAAAAGGAAAAAGATGATATGATGCAGTTGATCATAAAGCTAATTTCCCAAATCAAGGATATGGAAAGTCAATTGGATATACTGATGAAAGAAAAGGAAACTTTGAAGGAAACTGATACTTCTACCATTCCTACAGTCCTACCTATCATTACAGTTGCTATTCCTTCTACAGTGGGAGAAAAGTTACCACCCAAAGAGCCACTGGCAACTGCAGTGTCAGTGCAATCAGCTACTACCTCCAACACAGAAGCCTCAACATCACAAGTGTAGCAGAGTAATGATGTAGGGCATATTTTCAAAGCAATGGAAGAAATGTCAGTGAAAACCAATGAAATTAAGAGTTTGAAGAAAAATATTCAGAATATGGACGTATCCAACAAAGCAACATTGATTAATGCCAACAATTATGAAAAAAAAGATAAAAGACTTGAAGAGCAAGTCAAAAGCCTTCAGAAGGATTTGAGTTTCACTACACATATTTCTTATATAATAAATCACCTATGGACCAATATTATTGAGGCTATACATCTTCAGTGGCCATCAATCCAGATAATATATGAACAAAGAGAACTCCTTCTAGCTGCTCAAGTTGAAATACAAAAGACAACAAAAGAATTAGCAGATAAACCAGCACAGGCATTAAAGCTAATTACCTTCTTAAATATTAAGAACATGACTGAGCTAGAAGAATTTAAGATACAAGACAGGACAGAGACTATATTTCAAATCAAGAAAGTACTTACAAAGAAAACCCTAATGAATAAGTTCAAAGAAAAATGTGATGCCATGAATTTTTCCATCACCAAGTTTTTAGCAAAGTATACTATGCTAAGATAGGCTCGTATTCCAGACATCCATGTCTTCAATGATAAATTGATGGATCAAAAGGAATATGATAAAAATATAAGGGACCATGCCAAAGAACAGGTGAATAAGCAACTGCCACAGGGATCTCCAACAAGGAAAGTTGTTCTCCAATACATTGAAGATTTATTCTTCCTTCAGAATGAAATCAAACATTTGTTTGTAATTAAGCAAAATTTTGCTAAATACACTGATGCGGATGAGAACTATAGAAAGTTGAAAAGTATGAAGATAGCAAGTGATGAACAGTGGCATCTGTTTACAGATTTTTTATAGCTACAAAGAAGCAAAACAATGATAGAGAGTGCAGATGAAGCAGTTAGTTTGAGAAGGAAACAAATAAAACAGTTATTTTATTTTGAAATTTTTACTTCTAAGAAGTCTCTTTTTACAGCAGATAAAGGTCAAAGTATTAGGTTAAAGAGTATCAGAGTGAAAGAGCAGAGTCAAAGTGTATCAAAAAGGAAAACAACAGTCAACTGATTTTGACTACTGTAATTTCCCTTTTTACAGCAGTAACATGATAAATAAACAACGTGAAAGAAACTTTAGGATAAAGTACAATGTCAAAGAGTATAAGTGGAAAGAGTATTAGTGAGGTTATCTTCCAAAAGATATTTTCAAAATTCCAGCAAGTATGGACAACTTTTTAACAAATAGTTTTTTGTTAGATAGGATAGCTCTATATTTTCTAGATAAGAGGACAGCTTGCTAAAGTTGTTAAGAAACTGTCCCTCTTAATATGTAAAGATATTTAATATTTCCTAGAGCTATTCCTAGATCTCTATAAGATATTTGTAATAAAAATTTGTATAAATACTTCAGTCTATGAAGTGTTTAGGGTGGAATAAAATTTCTAAGAACATTATAGACATTTTACTGGTACGTTGGAGGCTCACATGTGTTGATTTCAAAGCAGCAGTCTAGAAAATAGCCAATTGGACTTCATAATTTAGGATTCATGCGATAATTTGAAGAGTAAAGTGCATCTATGTTGTCATTGTTTCCATTCTAAGTTACATACAATTTCATATATCTTGTTCAATCTTAATGATTAATTAGGAGTATTACTTCAGGATTAGTGTAAAAACTCCCTGTCTTAACTACTTAATCATTTATATTTTTTCTGCCGATTTTCAGATTTAGGAATTCTTAATTTCTCCTAGTCCTGTTTGACCCCTGCCTCCTTCCTCTTTTTCTGAATCAAAGGATCCTTCATTTCCGTTTATCCCGAAGTAATCCATCTCATCAAAACAATCTATCCAAATCTCTGAGGGTTATCTACCTCGCCCTGAATACATTAGCATCCTTTTGGCCTTGCCTTCTAGTACTGCTTGCTAGACTTTGACTCCATAGCCCAATGGACTAGTAGATCCCTCTTTAAGTTGTCTTTAAGTAATCTTATTTTCCACCAAAAATTTCAAAACTAGAACCAATTGTTCTATCATAACTAGCCTAAAACATAAAAAAAAACAAATTTAAATCATAAAGAGAGAGCCCTCTCTGAAATTTAGGAAGGCTAGATCCAAAATTTCCAAAGTAGGTTTGTGGTTACCCCTATTTTTCTTAAACTAAAAGTCAAAAGCCCATAATCTTTAGAAATTACTAGGGTGGTAACATCTCCCTCACTGAAGTCATCATCCTTGGTTTTCCTATCATATATATTTATTATCTTCTCTTAGAGCATAGTTGTGTTCTGGAAAAATTTCTCTTCAGATTGCTGCAAATGGATCATTTGGTTGATTCTTATTTATATGGCATTCAACACGTTGTCCACTTACTACAAAATATTCATGACTGGGACAAGTAGGAAACATGGTTTCCACTTCATATACTAACTGAAAAGGCTACACACCTATGGAATTTTTTGTACTTATTTTTTCTGCCCACAAAGCATTTATCAGCTTCTTATGCCAATTTTTATTATTGTCTTCCAACAACGTTTTAATTACCTTCACCAATGAATCTTGGAAGATTCAACCAACCCATTACCTTGCGGATAATAAGTTGTGGAGTTCCCTAGCCTGATATGATTCTTGTCGTAGAAATCTATCATTCTTTTAGATTTAAAAGAAACTAAATTGTTTGTGATTATCTTCTATGGACAACCAAAATGTGACAAAAGATTAGACTCAAGGAATTGAATGATGACCGCATCAGTGGCCTGTCTTGTGGGAATTTCCTCAATCCATTTTGTGAAGTAGTCAGTTGTTGTCAAGATCTACTTATGCTGAGCTGAAGATGATGGATGAATCTCACCAATAAAATCAAGGCCCCATTAATGAAATGGTGCTTGAACTGAAATGAGTTGCAAGGGAAGTGGTAGAAAATTCCTTTTCCCCTGAAAAATATGGAATTCATGGAAATTCATGACTATTTTCTATAAATCTAAAAATAAATTAGGTCAATAAAATCCCACCCTCAAGATATTATTTTTTGTGGTATTCCAAAAGAGATGACCACCACAGTCTCCCTTATGAAAGTCTTTCATTACCTCCTTGGCCTCGTTTTCAACCAAAAAAATTAACAAGACTCCTCCCATATATTTCCAATAAAATGCATCATTAAGTATACAATACTTCAGATTTTTAAGCTTTAATGACCTACTCTACTCTTTGACACTTCCAATGGAGGATTCAAATCCTGAAGTACATAAACAATGTCTGAATACCAAGGGGAGGACATGAAAACTGTGATACCTAAGGTGTGAAATCAAACACTTCTTCGTCAGATACTGCTACGATAATATTGATATAAATAACATGCAAATTGGATTCTGCCACGAGCTATGCCAAACCTTGTCCCTTGATGATATTTGTAGTTTTAATCTCGAGATCATACTACAACAGTGCAACAATCCATTTTCCTCTCCTACCTTCATGATCAGGCTGTACCAAAACATCTTTGACTACTGTGTTTGGGACATAAGCAACAACATGCGAGTGAAGTATGTACACCTGGAAGCCCTTAAAATATTTGACAAGTGCTAGGGCTTGTTTTTCAATGATGTTATATCTCAATTCCACATCTCTTATAGTTATACTAAACAATTATATTGGTTGTTCTGTTTTTAAGTCCTTCTTCTGAATTAGGACAACAACCAACGTGTGCTCAGAAGAAAATGAAAATATAATGAAATCCATGGTATAATCAGGGCTGATCAAAATTGGTGCACAGGACAAATAAAAATTGATTGAATTGAAGGAATTCTTAGAATTTTCATACCACTTTACCTCAATGTCCTTCTTTAGCATATTATTTATCTCCCATAAATGCTCAGCAAGGTTAGGAGCGAACCTTCGTAGAAAAATAATCTTACCATTGAAGGACTGTATTTCCTTCTTGTTCCTAAAAAAATCCAACTGCTGGATGGAATAAATTCTTGTAGGGTCTATGCAGATACCATATTTTTATATGATATGGTCCAACCACTTACCTTCCTCCATAGCAAACAAGCTCTTATTAGGATTCAGCAAAATACCGAATTTTTTACACCTCTAAAAAAAATTCTCAAGTGACATAAGTGATATTCATCAGTTTGAGAAAACATCGTCAAATCATCAAGGTAAATGAATAGAAATACATATTTTTCATTTTCGAAAGAGATATCCATCACTCGCTAAAAAGTAGCCCCTGCATTCTTTAATCCAAATGGCATTTTGGTGTACATAAATGTACCCCATGGTGTAGTAAAAGAAGTATTCTCACGATCATTTGGATGCATCAAAATCTGATTGTAACTCGAGTATCCATCATGAAATGACATCCTAGAGGCACCAAATACCCTCTGTAAGATGTGGTCCATCTTTGGGAGAAGATAATTGTCCCTTAAGGACACTTTGTTCAGATTTCTGAAATTTATGCATAACTAAATTTCACTCATCTTCTTCCTAACTAGAACCAAGTTTTACATCCAGTCAGAAAAATGAAGAGGAATAAAAATACTAGCCTTATACACCCTATTTAGCTATTTCTCTATTGATGGCAACAAGCTTGGATTGATTCTCCTCAACTTTTGGCGGAAAGGTTTCTAATCAGGCTTAACATGAATTGTATGATGAATTATACTTGTATCATAAGCCTTCAAATCAGAAAAATACCATGAAAATACATCTAAAAACTTAGCCAAAAGTGTTGTGTCCTTACCTTAAACATTGTGATATTCTCGCATCCTTGAATTTTTGGCTTTGTATTCCCCTTTTACCGGTTTGATAATCAACTCGGAGTCACGATAAACTGAAATTTTCCGAACGCCTAACTTCTTAAGCATATTTAGCCTGGAAATCAAGGCTTCATACTCAAGTTCATTATTGGAACGATTGAAAGAAAGCTTATATGAAAGAAATATGACATTAAGATTAATATTACCCAACTGATTCAATGGGATATGAATCCAAGTTCCTATTCCAGGTTCTTTTCCCACTGCTTCGTCAAAATCCATAGTCCAAAGAATATTTTCCTCTAGGGAAAGTTTTAAGGGCTAATATTCGAAGGTGGGTTAATTTTCCATGCTTTTTCGAAAAAAGAGATTCGCTAAATTTCATTTTTTCTAAAAATGATTCGCCCAAATTTTATAGTATAAAACTATTTCACCTTAAAAATCGCCAAAATTTTATATAGAGATAGTATAGAATTATTGGAAATCTGAATATTTTTACAAAAATATTGTCAAACATATTATAGATTTCATATGATTGACTACGAGATTCGCCAAGGTTTCTAAACTTCAAGATAAATTTCCATTCTTAAAATTTTCCATGTTTTCCTCATCCGGAAGCTCAAATTCGAATGGCTGATCTTTATTTTTTGTTTGTTGATTTGCTGTGTCAATAGGCTCTAGTTATTTCACTAATTCAATTGGCTGCTCATATGAGGAACTTGGCTGCAAATCCACTGATGACCTTAGCTGCAAATCAAACTCTTTCTATTTCATCTTTTTTGCACTGAAAACTTATCCAACACTACATGAAATTTCTGAAATCTCTTCTTCTTCTACTAGCTGACTATCTACATCAATCAGAATACTATCATTAAACAAAATGAAATAATCTAAATAGTATTTACAACGTGTATAGGGTGATTATTAGGTTTCTCTTTGCTGGTAATAATGTACTTCATCTTCGTTTCCTGGTACAACTTTCTGAGGTGATCAAACACCAGAATTGTAGCATAAGAGAAATCGAGCTAGAAAGTACCTTTCAATTTTTCTCCCCATGATCGCGAGAGAAACATATCATACCTTGGAGGAATATGAACCACTACCACATCCATCAAGACATTATTTTGGGGAATCAGATCAAGAGACACTACTAATTCTTTAATAAGACCGAGACACCTCACTCTACCATAGTCAAAGGAATAGAGGTCATGATATGGGTGAGTAATGTTTAATTCCAATTTTTCCATTACAACTTTCAGCATGAGATTGTGAGATGCTCTAGAATCTAACATGGCATTATGGAGGATGAAATCATGAACTCTAAGACTGAGGTAGAATGGTGGGACTTCCTTATCAGGTAAGTTTGCATCTATGGTTGGGCCAAATAACAACTCAGGGTGATATCACTGACATTGACCATATCAGAATTTTGGTCTACTTTTAGTATCTTAGCTACGTGAAACTTATATTGATCATTCTTGACAAGTTCAGTTAAAGGAATGGAAAATTTCAGCTTGGAAATTTGATTATCTAAACTAAACTGACTGGGATATTTATCTACCTCTTTGGAAGTGGAATCCTTCTTCTCAGACTAATATTTGGCAGGAATATCCTTTCTTTGACTTGCTTTTTGTGTCTCCTTATCCTTATTTGGATTTTTTGTTGATGCTTCATTTTTCCTCTTTTGGTTTGTAGCAGCAGGCTCCATGTCTTTTTGCTGATTTGTAGAGGTCTATTTTTGGGGCTGAGTATCCTTCGAAGAAGTTGGCTTCCTCGGATTTGAATTGATAGTCAAATTTTTTGCTTCTCAAGATGTATTTCATTTGCATAGAGCTAAGAAAATTCTCAAATCCCTGCTGATAATAGTCTGTCTCTATTGCTATCATATCATCATTTGTAGAGGCAAATTTTTCATCATCAAATTGATCAAATTCAAGTTCTTGAGTGTACTCTTCATCTTTGGTTAAGAAGACAGGCTGCCCATCATGAAAAAAAGATGATTCTCTTCAACAATCTCAATTTTTTCCTCTTCTTCTTGAGCATAATTTTGCTGAAGTGGTGTTCTAATTTGTTGTTGTGCTTGTTGATCCCGACCTCTCTGCTCTATTTTCTTGATTTAGAGCCAAGGTTGGTGTTGTTGTTGTCCTCAGAAATTGGGATTTCGGATCTGATTTTCTGCTTGCCTCTCCTACACTGTCATTCAGTACATCATTTTCTCCATAGTTCTAATCAAAGAGTCCAGCTTACCATATGAATAAGTATATGTATCCTCCTTAATTGTTAAACTTCTTTATGTATTCATTTTTTTATTTCTTAATCATCAAATTTTCCTCCACACTCACTGCATTTCCCTGCATCTCCTTGAGAGTTGTAGGAATTCTTTCCCTCAGTTGATATGCAATATCAGGATAAAAAACATCCAGATTGTGTAGCAAAGCCAAAGCAGGAGGAGGCTTGATGTCATTCATACTTGAATTATAGGTCTTGTTGAAGCGACTAGTGAAATCTTGGATAAAATCATTGGGATTTCTCTTCAATGCATCATATTCAACAAGAATATGGAGTGGATTCTTCTTTTCTTCCCATTTAGCTAAAAGAAAATCAATCAATTGTTATGGATCTGCAATTGAATTTGGAGTTGTATTACGAAACCATGTCTCTGTTGGGTCAAATAGAGGTGACTTTTTGTGACAACTCTAGTGTTCCTTCATTTAATTATCAACCCGGGGTAAGTCGTTTTATTTCAAGAGTTTTAGCACAGTATATGCGAGTTAACTGGTCTACGGATGCTCTTTGTCAATGTAAAGAAGGAATTACTAACTACTGAAGCTTATTAATCTTAGAGAAGGTGTCTTAGATGGATCTTTAGCCTAAAGCTGAGTAATGGGATTTGGTGTTTCTCTACTGGAACAAAACAACAGCTTAATTAAACTGAACAATAGTCTAAATAAATCAAGCAAGAATTGAAATGACAGTAATGAAACTAAGCAGAACAGTAGTCTAACTAAGTTTTTTTAGAAATGGAATTGAATTGAATCAACGACCTAGTGATCTAGGCAGTAATGAAGTGGCTATATCGCTAGCAGTATAACTAGAATTATGACTAGTTGTGCAATAATGAAACAACAGTATAACTAAGCAATATGAATAGTTGTGCACTAATGAAACAACATTATAACTGAACAATATGACTAGCTGTACAATAATGAAACATCAGTATAACTAAGAAATATGACTAGCTGTGCAATAATGAAACGTTAATATAACTAAGAAATATGACTAGTTGTGCAATAATGAAACAACATTATAACCAAAACGGGTCAAATAACTCATACAACTATAATTAAGTAATTTTGCAATGGAATTCTCTGTAGGATTTAATTAAGCAACACTAATCAATTGATTAATTTCTTTACTATGCTAGAAGGAGAATGCAATGCATGGAGACAAAGAATGCTGAAATTAGTCTTCCTATGGCCTATAAGTCAATTGTCATGACAACAGAAGAACCAGAATTAACAAAACATTATCATAAACGGGCTTGCACTTTTCTTACTCTAAGAATTCAATTTCCAATGATTCTTTAAAGAAAGAAAGATGTAATTATATTAAATGGAAGTATGTGTTACAACTCCACCAAGTTCACAGATATCGATTCTGTAACTATTTAGAACATGAAAACATGTGTGGAGCTCCCGGAGGTTGGGCCCAAACCTACAGAAGCCTCAGCACTGAGAAAACTTCAAAAGATAGTTATTCAAAACTCTCTGTTACATCCAGGAATGCTACAAAATATAATTAGACAGACTGTTCTGGATTTATCTATTACAAGATTACTCTCCTATTCTATTCTTTGCCCTTTTAAAGGTGATCTTCGGGAGTTTCGAGAATCTATCTCAAACGATAGCTTGCTACGCGTGGCTATCGTTTGAGTTCTTGGACTCAAATCTTCTTGTTCGCCTTCTATCCACTGTTGGGACTGCTTTAGGACTTCTTTTGTTTGTGTCCATCGGTTGGCTTCCATTCGCTATTGGTTCAGGCATTCCTAACTGCCTGCAGGTAAAGACAGAAAGAGTCAATTTCTTATTATAAACCGTCATTTTTATCATTAGTCTGATTGTTCCATTTTCATGATTTTTTATTCCTTATTGTTAATGTGAAGAGGGATTTTCTTGAAATTAAAATATAATTTGAAGTATTTACAGGGTGAGAACCATACCTTAATCTGGGCCCAACATGCTCCCCTACTTACCTTGTTGCATGTCCTCATGCAAACAAATGATTAAGATTTAACTGTGTTAAAGAATAGGTGGAGTAGGCCTTCTCATTGTGTGCTCTGAAGCATCATTTTCTTTTTATGAGTGCAAAGGAAGCGCCTATGACTCTTTCTGGCAACTCGTAGTCGTGATTATACTCCTCAGGAGGAAGCCAAAGGAGGGGATTCTGGTATATGCAACCCAACCAGGTAGGCCCCATGCTGTAGACTAAGTTGCTTTATAAACAGAATATGGAGGCAGCAACCTTGAAGTTCCTGTAATTGAATGGCTCCCTATTCTTCACATTATTTGTGGAGGCCATCAACCATTGTTTAGTTGCTGCTAGGGCTGCTTCACTGATGTATTTGAAGTAATCGCATGCATTTTCGATGACATATTTATGGAGAGGTCCCAATTTAGAATTCACGCTCGGCCTTCTCATGAAATTTTGATGTCGGATGATCAACTGCATGGTTTTCATAGGCTCTCCCCTGACCCATAGTTCTAGATTATGTTCTCTTTTTTGAAATATGCCGTAAGCTTTGGCCTACCTGATCTAGTTTTTAGCAAATGAAAGGAAAGCTTGTAGTTGTACATCTCCTATGAAGGGGCTAGGGTTGTTATCAGTGTCATTTTCTAAAAAGAAGTTATGCATGTAGAGCTCACATAAGAGGCGTTGAACCTGTTCATCTTGGTCATTACAACATTGGACAAATTCCTCTACAGTCTTAAAGGAAGTGGATTTTCCTACTCTCGCAGCTTTAACTTTCAGAAGTAGGTACCTCTCTGTTAGGAATAGGGCGTAGTTAGTTGCCAGTGACCTGCATGATAAAGCATCATCATATAGAGAGAAAATTGCAGAGATCTGCTCTTTGGCTTGCTCTACCTGCCTTTGTACCTCTTTAACCTTTGCATGCTCTCCTCTAAGCTGGGAAAATGTCTCATATTTTCTAAGAGAGAGGTTAGTGAACTTCTTTTGCAGTGCCTGATATTCTCATAATGGCACTACCTCCTTCCTGTACTGTGTCAATTCATGCCGTAATTGCACTAGTTCATTTTGTAATCTTTGTTTAGTAGCTATCTCTACTAAATGGGCATAGGCAGGGACTCCCTCTATTTGGATCCCTTTTTCCTCCAAAATTTTTTGCTCAGCTTGGGTGGATTTTTTGATGTTGTTTGTTGCTTCTGTCTACACTCCAGCTTTAGTGGTGGTTGTCAAATTGGTTTGTGTTCTAGTTTCCATAGTATTTGCTGGTTCTGTTTGGGTCCCTACAATGGAGGTTTTTGCTTTTGTTTTGTTGTCCCTTCTTTCTCTTTTCAGCTTCTTCTTCAGGTGTTTCACCTGCTTCTTCAATTTCTTGTAGTTCTTTCTTAATTTCTCAGTTTTTCTCACGTTTGAACCTTCACCTGTTTTTACTTCAACAGGTGGCAGGGGAGTAGAATTATCTTTTTCAGGGATAAGGTCCAGAATGGTGTTTCTAATTACTTCTTTAGAATTGACCTCAATATGAGGGTCCTGACATGGAGGAGCGATGATGCCTCCTGGTGACAAGGGGACTATCTATGTGTGTGCACTTTGTTCCATGAGGACATTGTCACCTGAATCAGCCTGTGATTCCAATCTCTCTTCTATCTGTCCTTCACCGTATACTTCATAATTATCAATGGGAGACAGGGCTTCATTCTCTTGTAGTTCCTCTTAGTCGAGTAGGATATTAATGTGACCAGAGCTACTGGGGGAGGCAGTTTTGTCAGTAAATTCTTCTTGCTCCCCTGCTTCTTATGAGTTTCTTAATTCGAAGCTTGTCCTTATTTTCCCTAGGACTAGGGCCATTTCCTCCTCAAATTCTTGTAAGGGTGCCTAGGATGGTTTTGCTCCATCTATGGTGTTCGAAGCTCCCTGGGGTGTTCTGGCCCATTTTTTCCTATTTGACTCTGATGTTAAGGCTCGTTTTCTTTTTATTTCTAGAGGATTTACCCTAGGGGGCTCGGTTTCAGTACCCTCGGGGTTAACTTCTGGTTCTTTCACATCTGGGTTGACAAAATTGTGCCATGCTAGATGCTGCCTATCTAGCTCATGAATAATGATTAACTTTATTAAGCCTTGGTGACTAACCACTGCTTGGGGCATCTTAGCTTTTCTTAGTCGAACAGCGGTATCATGCAATACATAATTTAAAAAGGTAGGCAAATTAATTGAAATTTTTTGTTTGAGTGCAGCTAAGAGTTTGAGTTTTCGAGGTTTTACCACTTCCCGACGTCCTTTGCATGTTATGAATCTTTGGATGAATACTGCCAACTCCTGCCTTGGCTAGTGTAAGGAAGTGGGGGCAATCCCTCTAGCCCTTCATTCCAGTGGTTTTTCTGGGTCCTGGTATAGCACTATTGCTTCCCATAGGAGTAGATGCTTTTCTTCCCATCTCTTTCCTTGTGCTGGTATTCCATAAACTACTGTTATGATCTCTTCTATAACAGGTATGGTTTGGCCGTTTACTCTGGTTTGCCCATCCTGCAGATTTTGCAGGAATTAGATTGCAATTTTTGTGTTGTATCCTTGTAATCTATGCACATATGTCATCCATCCAACTCACTGGAGAATGGCACTCACCGCTTCTGAAATTGGAAAATTCGATGACTCGTTTCGAAGAGTATCTCCGCCCATGACTAGTATGCTCTTCTCCTCTGGTTATATTTCTTCCTGGATTTTCTGTTTTGTCTGGGTATTGTGTGTAAGTGAAAAAGAGATTGTGGTTCTATATAAAGAGTATCCATGCCTTAATTGTAGCATTTACCGATGCATCTGATGGGATTTGTGAGGGATTTCACCCGCTTTCCAAATTAAAGCCAATCAAAGCCAATCACATCCCTCCCCACTAAGAAAAGGGCACCCACGCCCTCAGGTACTAGAGAGATTTGACCAGTGATGAATGTGAGCATGGGGATGTCAGATTTTGGTAATTTTTTGTGTGGAGGATCGACAGTTAAGTAATTACATCATGTGCTGCAAACGATCAAATTTAAAAGTTTTCATGATTGAATCTTGTGCGGAGAAGGCTGAGATGTGAGAGAAAACAGTATTTTCATTATTATGATATGATGTCTTTGTATGATTAGAAAGTTGTGATGGAAGAAATATTTAATCAAGTATTGATTGGCGTTGTCATTCCCAAGTTCGAAATATGTAATCAACTCTTCATTATTTATTCTTATGGTAAGTCATGATTGTCACTAATTCAAGTAATAGGTTTGTAGTAAAATAAAGTGGAAAAAATGGTGTATGTAACAATATTTTGTTATTAAAGAAACATTCTTTCATACCACAAGCAGAGCCTTTGCTGCCAGCAGACATTCATAGCCTCAACAGGGTTGCTTTTTAACCTGAAAAATGAGCCATGATCCCTATGTGAGAATAGTCATTTTATCATCTTGATGGAGAGATCGCCATGCTGGTATGGTGGCCAGGTAATCATGGTGCCATTCACTAGAGTTGTAGCAAAATTATCAGGCCAACTCATGATGAGACCTCCTATCCTTCAAGTTAGTAAGAAGGTCATTACCCTAGTGTGGTTGCCATAATGGGCATGTCAATTGCTTAGACTCTTATGAACATGGTACGTTGGCTCATGATGAGACCCCCTATTCTCTCTTAAGATATGTAAATGTAGTATTTTTTTTTGTATTTTAACAATTTGATCCATTCGGAGGTCACTGTGTTGGTGTGGTAGCCAGCTATTACAATGCCATTCACTAGAATTGTAACAGAGTGATCAGGTCGACTAGTGATGAGACCTCCTATCCTTCTAATAGATGAGAAGGTCATTACCCTGGTGTGGTGGCCATAATTTTCATGTCACCTGTTCAATCCCTATGATCATGGTAGGCTGGCTCGTGATGAGACCCCCTATCCTCTTTTGAGATTTGCATGTCACACAATTATTGCTAAGGGAGGCTCATTGACTCCTTAAGAGTGAGGGATGGTGAAAGAAGTAGAAAAAATAATACCATTAATATCCCTTGTTCCATTTCTTCATGTTGTAGGGTCATATTACTTGAATAGTGCAAAAATACATATCATTAGAAGGTCCTGAATCGTTTGATATCATATTCGAACTATGGGTATTTTTAGCTTTTATGTTGATGTGTGTATAATATCAGCTTCCTGTTGTAGTATCACAAGACATCATATTTGCAATTTTACCATTTTTCTTCTCTCTTTCAAGTGCCATTCCCTGCTCAAGGTTATTCAATAAAAATAATGGATATTTACGACATTGAGAATCAGTTGTTTAAATATTGTTTGGAAAAAATGCTTAAAAATGTTCAAAGGTGTTAAAAAAATGCTCAAAAATGCTAATAAATGCTCAAAAAATGGATATTTTTGCTGAAGGAACAGTCAGCTTGTTCAAATATGGACAACAATTGTTTCCTAATGGAACAACAAGAACAACGCAGCAAAAGAAACTGTTTAAAATTTGATTGAACCGCTGTCATTCAGAAATTGAATAGCAGCTATTCTGGAATTGAATAGAAAAATTTAAAAATGCGGAAAAAAGATGTTCAATTCTATTAAACCGCTATCGTTCAGGAATTGAACAACAACTGTTCTAGATTCGAACAACAAAAATTAAAAACATGGTCAAAAAGTTGTTCAATTCGGTTGAACCGGTGCTGTTAAAAAATTGAACAACAACCATTCTGGAATTGAACAACAAAACTTAAAACTGCAGCAAAAGGCTATTCAATTTGGTTGAACCGCTATCGTTTAGAAATTGAACAACAGCTGTTCTGGAATTGAACAACAAAACTTAAAAAATCGACAAATTTTTTTTCAATTCGATTGAACTGCTTCTGTTCAAAAATTGAACAATAGTTCATAAACTAAACAAAAAAATAAAAAAAACTCAACAAAAATTAGTTCAATTCGATTGAACTACCGCTGTTCAAAAATTGATCAGCAGTTGTTCATAAACTGAACAACAAAACATGAAAACTAAAAAAAAAGTTTTTCAATTCGATTGAAATGTTGCTTTTCAAAAATTGAATAGCAGTTGTTCATAAAATGAACAATAAAACATAAAAAATCAACAAAAAGCCGTTCAATTTGATTGAACTGCTGCTGTTCAAAAATTGAACAACAGTTTTTCATAAACTAAACAACAAAGTAACAAATTGGAAAAAAAACACAATCTTATAATGAAAAATGGATTGAAAATGGGAAAAATATACAATTATATACATAATTTATAAGTGATGTACTTGAGTTTGTGGGGTTGTCACCGTCTTGTGCCACAACTTGGATGGTGGGATCTTCTCGTGCCTGTTGACAAAAATATTGCTTCGTGAGAGGTTTGTGATAGAGGCATACTATGTGTCTGTTAACTCAAAATGTTGAGCTGGATCCGTCTATCGTGGTCAGAGTGACGGTACCATTGCTATGCACTTCCTGAATCTCATATGGACCAAGCCATCTTGTTTGCAGTTTTCCTGGAAAGTCTTGGAATCTGGAATCATATAGGAGTGCCCAATCTCCTTTTTGAAATACTTTATTTTTTATTAGGTTGTCGTGCCACTTGGATCGTTGTTGTTGAATGATCATTGTGCGTTGCAAGGCAAGCAGTCAGATTTCATCCAGTTCATTTATTTGTTGAAGTCTTTTAGTTTGAGCATCTATTAAGTCCAACCCTACTTCCTGGGCTATTTTCATTTTTTTAATTTCGAACTCAATAGGGAAGATAGGTTCTCTCCCAAATACTATATGATATGGTGAATATCCAGTGATATTTCTTCAGGTTGTTCGATGATCCCATAAGGCTTCTAGCAGTCTGGTGGCCCAGTCCCGGCAGTGTGCTGCTACTGTCTTAGTAAGGATTGCCTTGAGGACTTTGTTAGTTCTTTCAACTTGTCCGTTTTCCTGTGGGTGGTAAGGAGATGTAACTCTGTGAATGACATGGTGATTTCTTAAGGTATATATGATCTTATTTCCTGTGAATTGTACCCCCCCGTCGGTTATCACTTCCCTTGGTAGGCCGTATCGTACAAATAGTTCAAAGAGAAACTTAATTACTAATTCTTTCATGGATCTTGGCAAGGCTACTGCTTCCACCCATTTGGTAACATAATCTATGGCAACTAATATGTGGGCTTTCTGGTTTGATGGCGGATTAAATGGCCCCATGAAGTCCAACGCCCATTGTTCAAATGGTTCCACCACCAATTGTGGTTGCAGCAGAATTTAATTTTCTTGGTCTGGATGGCCCATCCTTTGGCATCTATCGCAGGCCTGAACATAATTATTTGCATCTTTAAAAATCGTAGGCCAAAAATAGCCTAATTTCAGCACTTTATGCCCCGTCCGTTGGTCTGTGAAGTGACCACAATAGGGTTCATCGTGACAGGTGCGTAATATGTCATGGATTTCGTCTTCCCTTATGCATCGACGTATATGCATATCAACCCCCATATGAAATAGGTATCCTTCAATCCAGGAGAATCATGAACTGCGTTGTACAATCAACTTCTGTTATTTTGTCGTCAAATGTTTGGGTAGCTGCCCAACTACCAGATAATTTTCCACATCTGCGTACCACGGGGTTTTGAATGCTACAGCAAATAGGTGTTCGTTAGGAAATTGATCATCGAGTGTTAATGTGTCATATGTTTTGGGGACTCTCGACAGAAAATCTGTGACTATGTTTTCCTTCCCTGGACGGTCTCTGATTGTTAAATCGAATTCCTGTAATAATAGTAGCCAGTGAGTTATTCTTCCATTCTTGATTGGTTTATTCGGTAAATATCTGATAGCAGAGTGGTCAGTGTACAGGAATACTTGATATCCCGTTATGTATTGCCTGAATTTATTGATAGAATAAATTACAGCCAAGAACTCTTTCTCGGTTACTGTGTATTTTAGTTCAGTAGGAGTAAGATTTTTGCTAATATAATAAATAGCATATGGTTTTCAGTCTTCTTCTTGGCCAAGGACTACTCCTATTGTTGTATTAGATGCATCGGAAGATATATGAAAGGGTAGTTTCCAGTCAGGAACTCACAATATTGGTGCTGTGGAGACCAACTTCTTTAATTCTGTAAAAGCAGTGTCACATTTTTCAGCCCACTGAGATTCAACATTTCCAGTTAAAGCATACAGAGGTGTAGCTATCTCTAAGAATTTTTTTATAAATCTACGATAATATCCTGCATATCCCAGAAACTACGTACCTATGTTTGTGTACAGGATGTGGCCAATAGAAGGATTACCTCTATTTTAGCCGTGTCTACCTGTATTCCTGCTGCAGAAATGTAGTGGCCTAGGATTACCCCCTCAGTCATCATCATGTGGAATTTTTCGTTGCTTAGACACAATCTAGTAGCAATACATCATTCTAATACCTTTTCTAATGTTTCTAGCACTTGATCAAAATCTTCCCCATAGGGTGTAAAATCATCCATATAAATTTCAAGTCCTTCATTTATTAAATCAGAAAATATGCTAATTATGGCTCTTTGAAATGTTGTTGGAGCATTACATAATCCAAACGGTAACACTTTGTAAGCAAAAGTTCCCCATGGGCAGGTAAAGGTTGTGTTATCTTGATCTTCAGGGGCTATTTGTATCTGATTGTATCCACTGAATCCATCAAGAAAAGAAAAGAAACGTTTTCGAGCTAATGTGTCAAGGACTTGGTCAATAAAGGGAAGGGGAAAATGATCTTTCTGAGTTGCTTTTTTTAATTCTCTATAATCTACGCAGATCCTCCACTTCCTATTATTTTTGGGACAACCACCAAAGGGGAGACCCATTTGCTGTCTGAGATAGGATAAATAAAATTTACGTCTAGGAGCTTTTTGAGTTCTTCTTTTACAATTTATTTTAAATGGGGATTCAGTATTCGTTGTGGTTGTCTAATAGGTCGTGTCTCCCTATCAGTATATATATGATGTGTGCACAGCTGTGGGTCCAAGCCCTTCATGTCTTGGTAATCCCACGCAAATGCACCCTGGTGCTTCTTAAGGAGTTTTACAAGTTTATACCTTTGGTTGTCATCCATGATACCGTTAATATCAAAATATTTCCTAGTTCGATCTCAATAGGTATACTATTACAAACAGTGGTTTTGGGATTAGATTGGGTCTCAAAGTCTGTCACAAGATTTTCTTGCCCTTCATGCTCGAGGATTGTTTTCATCATTTTGCATTTCAAATTTTCAGGTTTGGGAGGCTGATTCATAAGGTTAATAATTAAATCATCTTCAGTTTGATCTTTAAATTCGAGAGCCTCTACTAGTGTGAGAGGTGGACGGATATTTTGCTCCCAATATGTGCCTGGGTGTTTGTGAATTTTTATCATGGGAAAACTTGGTTTGGTATGAAGATAAATAACAATATTTTTTACAGAATTGCCTCTAGTGATAGTCATGCTGCCTATTCGACAGCTTATGTAAGCATCTGCCGTGGCCAGCCAAGGCCGCCAAAGAATCAATGGGTGCCCTTCCATCTTGTTTTTTGGATTAATAACTAAAAAATTAGCAGGGTATTCCCATGAGTCCACTGAGACCATAATGTCTTGCACTATACCTTCTAGTCTAATAACAGATCTGTCAGCTAATTCTAGGAGTGTGGCTGTAGGTTCTAGGACTGATATGCCTAGTTTTTCACAAGCTCCTGTAGTTAGGATGTTAATGGCTTCCCCAAGGTCAACCAATGTGTTTGGAAATGAATGTCTAGAAATTTTTACAGTTACAATGGGGTTTCCTGGGTCTTCATATTTCACAGGTGGTTCTCTACCTAACAGTAAGTCAGACAGAGTTCCTACTACATGAACGGTAGGTGTAGCCATTTTTTTCCTAACTTGCTTTTTCCCACATAACTCCTTGATTGTTTTTGCATAGATGGGAATTTCCTAGATGGCTTGGAGAAGAGGAATTTTAACACAGGTTTATTAATTCCCCCAGGATGTAAAATTCTGAGTTGGTTATAGGTCTAGGTAGGTTTAATCTCTCAGGAAATGGTGGCGGAGTTATTTTAAGATCTTCAGGTCTTTGTTGTTCAATTGCTTCCTCATCTTTGTCTTTTTTTGTTATCTTCATTGAGCTAGGCCCTGTGGATGTTTCAATTTGGGATTGAGGTGGAGTTGTGGCCTCTACGGGCAATATGGTACGTCCCGATCTTAACCTCAATTCGTTACACTGTTTTTGTTCGTTGTTGGGTTTGGATCCTCTATGATATGAATTAATTGAACTGGTCTATTATTGGGATTGGGGTTGGGTTGGGCTGGTAATTGAGGTCATATGGTAGCTACTGGTTATGCTGAATAGGGTAGGGAGCTGGTAATTTTTGGGTTCCTGCTCCTGTCAGTAAATTCCCCATCCCTATAGTTCAATGCCAGTTCCAATTATTGTTTTGAGTAGGAGGGTTTGGCCATTGGTTTTGATAAGGGATATTCTGCCAATAAGGGGGAGAACTAAGGAAGTTTTTCCAATTACTTCCTGATGGATTTTGCGTAGGCCAGGGTGGGATAGGAAAGGTTTTGTTTGGCGAAGTTGGGAAGGGGTTTTGAGTTTGCCAATTTTTTGCAGGGTTTTTTTGGTTGTACTGGGGCAATAGAAAGTATTGAGGTAGGTCTTGCGGTATGCCAGGTCATGCCTGTCATTGTCGACGCTTATTCATTAAATAAATTGGTTATGTTTCTTCTTCTGCTTCTTTGTAGATGGATTTTAGCATGGGGAGTGAAGGACACTAGTCCATAGCATGATCCTTAGTGCAGATAACACATGTCTGGACCCTTTCTAAAGGACACTCCCTTTGGCTATGCTTCTTCCGACATTTTGGGCAGAAGATGGCCAGATTTTGTTCGACTATTGCTTATTTTTGTTTGGCTTGCAAAGAATTAATTTACGTAGTCAGAGTGCCCAAGATGTCGGTTTTGAAAATTTCTAAAATATTTCCAAATTCTTCCCTAGTTACATTGCCACCAATCTGCTTCAGATCATGCCCAATAGGTCTGTTGTGTGAGCTACCCCGAGAGCATCTAATACATAAGGAGATAATCTCGTCATATTCTTCCCGATAAATATTTCCTTTTCCCATTATGTTAAGTAATTCAACCCATTCCTCCATCCCTTTAAGCATTGTGGTTTTCAAAATGTCCTTGGACAACGTAGTATATGGGGATCTTTGTAAATTGTATTGAAATATTTTTACGTATTCCTCTAATGTTTCATTATCTTTTGCAGACATGTTAAAGATTTCGTCTTTTAGGTCTCAAGTTCGACAATAGTCTTGGTATTTGGTAAGAAAAGTATTCTTCATTTGGTCCCAGTTGTTTATAGTTCCCCCTCCTAACCCCATGAACCAGCGGAGAGTTTTCCCTTTCAAGGTGGAAGGAAATAATTTTAGTTTCTGGGGATCAGTGGTGTAATCATATCCTCTGCATAAGACATCAAATTTAAATAAGAATGCATCAAGATATTATGTGGTTAATCCATGAAAGGTGGGGATGTTATGCAAGGGAATGGCCTTCATAGGAGCATTAGCAACATGACCAACAATGGGGTACTCCAATGTTGATGTCTGCCTTTGATTTTGATTTTGATTATTTTCCATTTGATCAAAGAGGTGCCAGAAATATTCAAGAATTTCTTGATCTGGAGGGGATATTTTAAAAGGCTTGGAAGGTGAATGTTGTGGGAGTTTTACAACACTTCCCTGATCTAGGATTCTAAGAAGTTCTGTTTCGATTACTTCTTCAGGGGACTTAGGTATGTCTATGTGAATTTCTCCCCTTCCTTCTTGAAAGTTGCAAAAGCCTCCCTCTTTTGAAAGGTCAATGTTTTGATGAATGGAAGTCTGCGGGCTTCACTCAGACCCCTTTATCTTGCTGTGAATCTCGGCGTAGGCTACATATGGTGAGGCTGCCGCCCGAGGGAGTATGTTAGGATTTTGGATGGAAGTAGTTCTCGGTCCTATAGATGCCTGAGATTTATCTTTCTTAATGATTTTGTTTATGTATGTTGTCCTCCCAAGGATCACTGGTCCTTTGGGTTGTGGTTGCGACAGATTTTGGGTTTCTTCTATCTTCTTTTTCTTAGGCATAAAGCAAGAGCACCTATCCTACGATTCTTTTACAATTTGCTGGCGGACAGGCTAAAGGGCAAGCATGTTGCTTACCGCCACGCAGGTTCTTACCTTTTGTTTTCAATACCAAATTCCTCACATCAATGGAAAAAGAATGAATTAAAGGATATGACTCTCAACACTCTCCCCAACAATGACGCCAAAATGTTCGGTCAGATAGAGGTGAATTTTTGTGACAACTCTAGTGTTCCTTCATTTAATTATCAACTAGGTGTAAGTCTTTTTATTTCAAGAGTGTCAACACAATATATGCGAGTTAACTGGTCTACGGATGCTCTTTGTCAATGTTAAGAAGTAATTACTAGCTCCCAGAGCTTATTGATCTTAGAGAATGTGTCTTAGATGGATATTTAGCCTGAAGCTGAGTAATGGGATTTGGTGTTTCTCTATTGGAACAAAACAACGACTTAATTAAACTGAACAACAGTCAAAATAAATCAAGCAAGAATTGAAATGAAAGTAATGAAATTAAGTAGAATAGTAGTCTAACTAAGTTGTTTCAGAAATGGAATTGAATTGAATCAATGACCTGGTGATCTAAGCAGTAATGAAGTAGCTATATGGCTAGCAGTATAACTAGAATTATGACTAGCTGTGAAATAATGAAACAATAGTATAACTGAGAAATATGAATAGTTGTGCAATAATGAAACAACAATATAAATAAAAAATATGATTAGCTGTGCAATAATGAAACATCAGTATAACTAAGAAATATGACAAGTTGTGCAATAATGAAACAACAGTATAACCGAAACAGGTCAAATAACTCATACAACTATAATTAAGTAATTTTGCAATGGAATTCTCTGTAAGAATTAATTAAGCAAGACTGATCAATTGGTTAATTTATTTAATATGCTAGAAGGAGAATGCAATGCATGGAGACGAAGAACGCTGACATCAGTCTTCCTACGACCTAGAAGTCAATTGTCGTGACAGCAGAAGAGCCAGAATTAACAAAACATTATCATAAATGGGATTGCACTTTTCTTACTCTAAGAACACAATTTCCAATGATTCTTTAAAGAAAGAGAGCTGTAATTATATTAAATGGAATTATGTGTTACAACTACACCAAGTTCACAGGTATCGATTCTGTAACTATTCAGAACATGAAAACGTGCGTGGAGCTCCCGGAGGTTGGGCCGAGACCTACAGAAGCCTCAGCACTGAGAAAACTTCAAAAGATGGTTATTCAAAAATCTCGGTTACATCCAGGAATGCTACAAAATATAATTAGACATATTGTTCTGGATTTATCTATTACAAGATTACTCTCCTATTCTATTCTTTGCCCTTTTAAAGGCAATCTTCGAGAGTTTTGAGAATGTATCTCAAACGACATCCTGCCACGAGTGGCTGTCATTTGAGTTCTTGTTCGCCTTCTATCGGCCATTGGGACTGCTTTAGGACTTCTTGTGCTTGTGTCCATCGGTTGGCTTCCATTCACTATTGGTTCAGGCATTCCTAATTTCTTGTAGGTAGAGACAAAAAGAGTCAATTTCTTATTATAAAATGTCCTTTTTATCATTAGTCTGATTGTTCCAATTTTCATGATTTTTTATTCCTTATTGTTAAAGTGAAGAGGGATTTTATTGAAATTAAAATATAATTTGAATTATTTACAGGTTGAAAACCATACCTTAATCTGGGCCCAACAGTCTCCACATCCCCTCAAAAACGTTGGGAAATCACCCTCATCTTTGCATTTTCATTGTCAATATCTTCAAGATCGATGAAATCAGTGACCTTAAAAATATGTTGCTGGGCTGTAACCTCTGTACTTCCATAAAAAAGAGGGAGCCTTTGACCATACCCTTAAGGTAGAGCAGTGAGCTGGGTAGGTGTTGTACTGTATTAATCACTTTTAAATGATTAAGATGGTACACATAATTTATCGACCAGGGACGTCTTTTATTTTATTGGTAGTTGCACTGTCTGCGGTGATACATCATACCAGAAGTGTAAATAAAACAAGAAGAAATCGTTACTGAACCAATTTCTAAAAATAACACTCATGCATGAATAAAAGGGATCTACAAGAATGTAATCACACTTCAGATAAACCAGTATATAGCGTGCCACACACTAACTACACCAGCTGGTACCTCTAATTGGATCTATGTAACAATATAATAAATACTTGGAATTGAAGCAGATCTAATTACAGCTGACACAACAAAAATGACACTCCACGAATATGCAAAAATAAATATAAGATATAATACAACTACCTTACGATTGAAATCCCTACTAAAGAGGATGACCCTTCCTCCATAGCATGGTGTAGGAAGAAATGAAAATTAAATGAGAATAAGATCAATCAACACATGTAACAAAAACAACACGATATTCAGTATTATGATGATCAGAATTTACAGAGTCAAAATGACGATACTATTATGTGCTAACCCCCTAACCTTGAAGGTCCAAGTGTTCATAAAATAATTACATATCCAGAAAATGAGGAACAGATCAGTCATGATAATATATAAATTCTCATGCTGATCAAAATAAAGTAAATATAGTTACAACCAATTCCCTCAATAAAAATACTATATGGGAAAGCATTGGTTTCAACCAAAACTATATGAAGCTATTATTCCAAATAACAATACATGATAACTCCTACAACTATCATTGGAATGCGATAGCTGTAGCATAACAGCTTTCGAAGACAGATCAACATCTAGAATTTAGCAATACGCAAACATCAGCACAACTATAGCAGTGGATTTGTAACAGCATCATGGTGTAGTAGAAAAATATGTGACATCCAAGGTGCTGACTCTATGTGTGGTAGCAATGCCTTGTAACAACATTTTTTAACATCATGCTTCCGGCTAGTTCTATGCGCCTATATGCCTAGGTCCTTGTGCCTGAAATAATATCTGAAAGAATAACAAAAAGCAAAAATAACTTCTCCCTGTTAGTTCCCAAATCCACCTTAGGCTGAAATAAGGCAGAAGAAGGACAACACCAAACCACGCTCAGCCTCGTAGCTAGCCCTACAAGGACAAGAGAGGGCTCTCTCCGGGTCTATTTCAGCAAAAAATGTCCAATAGGGCCTGAGATTACCTATAACGAATACTAATTTTAGGCTAGTAAATAAATAGGAAAGAGGTATTTTGATGAATGACTGGGTTTCTGGGCTGTATGGGACAAAGAACAACATGAGCAGGGAAATTAAATCAAATACACAGAGTGTTTCATGAGGCAAGACAGGCAGGAAGTTTAGCAGTCAGATCTGAAATAATATGGAGTGGAAAGACTGTTGAGAGGTTCGAAAAGGGCATTTATAATGAATCCTTATCAAACAGAAGAAAATACATAGAAACATGAACGCTTTCCCAAGGCAGAGCAATAAACATGGATTCTACCTTTCCTACTTAAAATCATTCAACTAGAGATGATTATGAATGGACTGTAAAACATAACAAGATACATATGAAACAGAAAGAAGAAACAAATGCTAAACTCACACCACATGAATCTCATAAACCAGAGTTGCAACCTTTCATTAATTCTCTGTCAAAGTTGTACAGTGAATTGCTGAGTGTTTCTCCCACACGTTTTTTCAGAACTCAGCCCTCTACAACTGATTTACAATATAATAAATAAACTCTAGGTGAGAAGACAGATCGATGGAAATAGGGAGCTGTCACAACTAAACTTATAAAAATAGAGAAAGAGTCATCTATCCGTTCTAAAGATAGATAACGTTACATTATTCTACTTTGAAAATCTCTGATGACCAATGAAAAGGCGTAGCGTGGATCCCATTACATTGTGACTAAAGACAAAAATAGGCTTCCATTCCTATTTCTCTGCATGGTAGATGTCTTCGTTTTAATTTTAGGTTTGACTGTCCACTATATGCACTTGAGGATGCATTCGGTAAGCCATGTATGAACTTAATAGGCCAATCATTGTTTGACGATGTATTGAAGCTCTTCCAGTTGCCAAAATTTGGAACTATACTGATCTTACTACCAGAAAAGTTTGAATTGGAATGTCCAAAGCTTGAATATGAAACTGCGCCCATAACAGAATATCGATCGGACCCATCTTCACTGGAAGCTTGTTGTAAGATTATCCCCTTCGGGGGCACACCGAGCAACTCTGCACCTGTTGGAAAATTGTACATTTCAGAGGATAGCATGCTTGCGTCATACATTGGCATTTCATCCCCAGTTTTTTCCTGTGTAGGATGCCCTGAATATCCCCTAAAGGAATCACGACTTCTTGTCTGATTATGTGCTTTTGTGGTTATTACCAATTGTGGTGTTTGTTGTAAAATATAATTTCAAAACCCAGATGTATCAGTTTGAGTCCCAATCTCTGGAGACGAAGGATTCTGCTGTACTCTCAATTTCTCATGCCGACTTTGCTGTGCAACGTGTGCTTGAGATCTTAGCTGGTTCATTCTTAGGAAAGAATGCTCTAGTATTGTGGAGTCCAAACATCTTGTGTCGAATCCTTCTGACATGAGTTCCTACCTACCTTGCAACACTGAAAATCTCTTTTGGAAGTTCCTAGTCTATACCCACGCCGCATTTACAACATTCAATACCCAACAGGAATCCATAACTTGTGGCTGACTACCCTGTAACACAAGTCTTATTCTCGCTTTCAATCTGAAAGCCAATAGTTCATGCTGCTTATTAGAAGAAAATGCCATCAATGTACTTGTCTTTAGGTTTAATCCATTCTGCCTTTTAAACCACCTCCGAGCTCATCGAGATGTTATTCCTCCATATTTCTCTATCTTCGACATTCATTTCTGCATCACAAGGCCAAAGCTGATTTGATTTACTTTGGGGCAGAGAGGCCACGAATTTTGGAGTTTCGTTGTAAGCAATGATAAAATCCGCCTGTCAGCTCTGTACGCTGCACGCACTCCCAGTGCACCGCGCGCACTCCCAGTGCGCCACGCCTGGTGAGTGCACCGCGCATGTTCTAATTTCCACGATGGAACACAGCTCTATGCGCCGCGCTATGTGGGTGCGCCGCGTCCAACTCCCAACGCACCGCGCTCTGTCAATAACACATAGTCGAGCCTTTCAAACACAGCTTTGCTTTCTCACCACTTAAGTCGATTTCAATTGATCCCTTGAATGTAAAATGGCATCGATACACATAAAAAATATCTTCATAAAGACATGGCTTTGATTTTTTGATTCAGCAAACCAAGTTGTAGAATTTTGGCACTTTGGCATTTTAATGCAAACTCTGTTTTGTTTGATTTCGCTTTGACTCTTTGTGCTGATGATGTTCTTTCTGTTTGTTCTTATGCAGGGATAGGCACTGCTAAAGCCGAAACAGGGCTGCCATTGAAGAGCTGTAGAACTTGAAACACTTTGACAAATTACATATTTATTACAAAAACACATTGGATGATTTCTTCTTCAAAATAGGGTTTTGAAGAAGAATCAATCTCGCATTATTGACAATGAAAATCCTGAAATAACTACTTACTGAAGACATCCTCATGGCCTACGGGCATTATTCAACATTTATGAAGACCAAACCCTAGACCTATGACTCTTGTTTGACCAACCCAGAAGGTACAAACATGAGGGAAACCAAGCCCTTCCGTCAGTCAATGGCATGCCCCCTAGCGGAATGCAACTGAGTGAATCGAGCGAGACACCTAAAAATGAAATGTGAAAAGAGTTTTGATCTCTGACGGAGGACTGACAAGACCGACTCTAACATTGGCTCCAATGGGGATGGTAGCTCCCTGGAGGTGCCAAGAACAACAGATCTTTGGGAGAGCAGACAGTGCCTACATCCATTGGGCTATGGAATCCAAACTCAAGCTAAAATACATTACTCAAAACCGACACAAACTAACTTAATAAAATAGCTGAAAACTGACTCACAAATGACTCATGACTGACTTAACTAAAACAATAACTTACAAAGCTTATTGAAGGGCAGCAGTCCATCAAGATTTCAAATCATGATGACAACCACCTGCATACTAATGAAATATGTACAATCATGTGTAATGAGCTTTCCAATGTAACCAATCAAGCAGATGCCTTCCTGATTGATTCTCCTGATCAAATCTCCTGGTCAACAATAAATACTGGTAACTGGGCATCAAAAAACATAATTGACCATGATCTCCTTCATCATTGAGTACTGCAATAATCACCTTCACTGCTGACTGGAACAGATTTGCCAGTGGATCCTGAAAAACATGAAGATTTACCTCCTGCAGAAGAAACAAGGTTTAATTTTCTTTTGATTATGA
Organism: Pinus albicaulis; assembly: GCA_034641835.2. Classification (NCBI taxonomy): domain Eukaryota; kingdom Viridiplantae; phylum Streptophyta; class Pinopsida; order Pinales; family Pinaceae; genus Pinus; species Pinus albicaulis. Next base: position 1,041,197,371 of record CM076572.1, read on the forward strand.
TCTTCCTTCATAATGTACTTCAGTAAAAGTCTGTTCCTGGTCCTCAAAAAACTCTGAACAAGTAGATGAGCATATCTCCTCTTCAAAGAACATTTCAAAACATGAAACATATGAAGAAGAATCTGAAAGGGAATCCTGAACGGTCTAATCTTCTGTAGTCTGAATATATTGTAGGTCATCTTTATATGATATGACAGCCAAATTCTCATTACATTCATCAATCATGAGAAAATAAACTTCATATGATTCTTGAAACCCAACACTATCATTTCTATCATCTACCAAAGATTCATCCAAGGAAACTTTTTCACTTACTTGAGCAAAGATCTCAACTTGTTGTTCATGAACTGCCTGGATTACCTCTTTATGAAGGCTTTGTTCTGATGACATGAGAACATTCAGATCCATAACTCTGTCTTCTTCATTCCAGATAATCTCAACAGCAGCGTTCAGCACAAGGTATTCTTGGTCATCATGATTTGAATCTGGATCTGAAATAGCTAACTTGACTGCATCACATTCTGAAATTGAAACTTGACTTCCCTGCATGCTGTCTTCTTCTATGGATAGATCTGAAATGAAACTTTCTCTTTCATCATTTTCAGCCATATGACAATCTTCAACTTGCTGATCTTGATAAGTATCCTCTAATTTTTCTGTGTGCTGCTGAAACGAATTTTCACACAATGCTTCCATGATTTCTTCGTCCATCAATTCATTATCCCCATAAAAATTCTCAAGATCTTCAATGAAACTATGAACATGGCTACAACAGTTCTGAACTAAAGTCAAGGATGGCTAAGATTCTTTATACTTTTCAAAGAACATGGTATGAAAATCTTTTAGACAATAAATAGAAGTAGGTGGCAAACTTTCATACTAAGATCGGGCTTCATCCTCCAGAGTAGCCATAAAAATTTTCATCAAACAGTCTTCAGGAAAATCGATCTTTAATTTATACACATGAATGTGAAATTTCACCAGATGAAGAGCAGCTTCATTACTTTCCACATTTCTAAACATAGGCAAATTCTAAAGCCAATCCACCTTGGGCATCTTATTTGGAAAACCTGGGATGTGATCTCGGCTCATGGGAGCGTATCTTCTTGCAACTCGATCCATCTTGAAAGTCTTAAAGCTACTGATCTCGCTGCAGTGGAGTCACCATGAAGGATTGATTTCTAGATTTTTCGGTGAATGGAATTGCCAGGTGAATGATTTCAGCCTTCTGATGTCTGATCGTTGTCCACCATCAGCCATCAGATCTGAACTTGATACATGTACTGGGGCAAGACACTCTACAAATCAAGGGTCACGTTCACAAGCTAGACCATTTTGTCCCCAATATGGTCACCACTATGTTAGCTCCCAAATCCACCTTAGGCTGAAATAAGGCAGAAGAAGGACAACACCAAACCACGCTCAGCCTCGTAGCTAGCCCTACGAGGACAGGAGAGGGCTTTCTCCGGGTCTATCTCGGAAAAACATGTCCAATAGGGCCTGAGATGACCTATAATGAATACTGATTTTAGGCTAGTAAATAAATAGGAAAGAGGTATTTTGATGAATGACTGGGTTTCTGGGTTGTATGGGACAAAGAACAGCATGAGCAGGGAAATTAAATCAAAGACACAGAGTGTTTCATGAGGCAAGACAGGCAGGAAGTTTAGCAGTCAGATCTGAAATAATATGGAGTGGAAAGACTGTTGAGAGGTTCGAAAAGGGCATTTATAATGAATCCTTATCAAACAGAAGAAAATACATAGAAACATGAACTCTTTCCCAAGGCAGAGCAATAAACATGGATTCTACCTTTCCTACTTAAAAGCATTCAACTAGAGATGATTATGAATGGACTATAAAACATAACAAGATACATATGAAACAGAAAGAAGAAACAAATGCTAAACTCACACCACATGAATCTCATAAACCAGAGCTGCAACCTTTCATTAATTCTCTGTCAAAGCTGTACAATGAATTGCTGAGTGTTTCTCCCACACATTTTTTTAGAACTCAACCCTCTACAACTGATTTAAAATATAATAAATAAACTCTAGGTGAGAAGACAGATCGATGGAAATAGGGAGCTATTACAACTAAACTTATAAAAATAGAGAAAGAGTCATCCATCCGTTTTAAAGACAGACAACGTTACATTATTCTACTTTGAAAATATCTGATGACCAATGAAAAGGCGTAGCATGGATCCCATTACATTGTGACTAAAGACAAAAATAGGCTTCCGTTCCTATTTCTCTGCATGGTAGATGTCTTCGTTTTAATTTTAGGTTTGACTATCCGCTATATGCACTTGAGGATGCATTCGGTAAGCCATGTATGAACTTAATAGGAGAATCACTGTTTGACGGCATATTGAAGCTCTTCCAGTTGCCCAAATTTGGAACTATACTGATCTTACTACCGGAAAAGTTTGAATTGGAATGTCCAAAGCTTGAATATGAAACTGCGCCCATAGTAGAAGATCGATCGGACCCATCTTCACTGGAAGCTTGTTGTAAGATTATCCCCTTTGGGGGCACACCGAGCAACTCTGCACCTGTTGGAAAATTGTACATTTCATGGGATAACATGCTTGCATCATACATTGGCATTTCATCCCCAGTGTTTGCCTGTGTAGGATGCCCCGAATATCCCCTAAAGGAATCAAGACTTCTTGTCTGATTATGTGCTTCTGTGGTTATTACCGATTGCGGTGTTTGTTATCAAATATAATTTGAAAACCCAGATGTATCAGTTTGAGTCCCAATATGTGGAGACGAAGGATTCTGCTATACTCTAAATTTCTCATGCCGACTTTGCTATGCAACGTGTGCTTGAGACCTTAGCTGGTTCATTCTTAGGAAAGAATGCTCTAGTATTGTGGAGTCCAAACATCCTGTGTCGAATCCTTTTGACATGAGTTCCTACCTACCTTGCAACACTTAAAATCTCTTTTGGAAATTCCTAGTCTATACCCACGCCGCATTTACAACATTCAATACCCAACAGGCATCCATAACATCTGGCTGACTGCCCTGTAACGCAAGTCTTATTCTCACTTTCAATCTGAAAGCCAATAGTTCATGCTGCTTATTAGAAGAAAATTCCATCAATGGACTTGTCTTCAGGTTTAATCCATTCTACCTTTTAAACCACCTCTGAGCTCATCGAGATGTTATTCCTCCAGATTTCTCTATCTTTGACATTCATTTCTGCATCACAAGGCCAAAGCTAATTTGATTTACTTTGGGGCAGAGAGGCCACGAATTTTGGAGTTTTGTTGTAAGCAATGATAAAATCCACCTGTCAGCTCTGTGCGCCGCGCGCACTCCCAGTGCTCCGCACCTGGTGAGTGTGCTGCGCATGTTCAAATTTCCACGATGGAACATGGCTCTAGGCGCCGCGCTATGTGGGTGCGCCGCGTCCAACTCCCAATGCGCTGCGCTCTGTCAATTACACACAGTCGGGCCTTTCAAACACAGATTTGCTTTCTCACCACTTAATTCGATTTCAATTGATCCCTTGAATGTAAAATGGCATCGATACACATAAAAAATATCTTCATAAAGACATGGCTTTGATTTTCTGATTCGGCAAACCAAGTTGTATAATTTTGGCACTCTGGCATTTTAATGCAAACTCTGTTTTGTTTGATTTCGCTTTGACTCTTTGTGCTGATGATGTTCTTTCTGTTTATTCTTATGCAGTGATAGGTGCTGCTAAAGCTGAAACAGGGCTGCCATTGAAGAGCTGTATAACTTGAAACACTTTGACAAATTACATATTTATTACAAAAACACATTGGATGATTTCTTCTTCAAAACAGGGTTTTGAAGAAGAATCAATCTCGCATTATTGACAATGAAAATCCTGAAATAAATACTTACTGAAGACATCCTCATGGCTTGCGGGCATTATTGGACATTTCCGAAGACCAAACCCTAGACCTATGACTCTTGTTTGACCAACCCAGTAGGTACAAACATGAGGGAAACCAAGCCCTTCCGTCAGTCAATGGCATGCCCCCTAGTGGAATGCAACTGAGTGAATCGAGCGAGACACCTAAAAATGAAATGTGAAAATATTTTTGATCTCTGACGGAGGACTGACAAGACCGACTCTAACTCTCCTAATATTCATCTCAGTTAGCGACAAAAAAGGAACAATACATCATAATAATTAACGAGAATGACAAGGTAATGAAAAAAGGTAAAGTTATGCTGTTTCAAGTTAAAGGAAAGGAAAAAGGAAAGTATGGTAACTAGGTTGGAGGTCAAAAAGGGAGAAATGAGGGAAGAAAATATAGGAAATGAGTATAAGAATGACACCCAACATCTCCCTCGAGCTAAAGTGCTTGCATGTCCTCATGAAAAAATCTTAGCTCCTCAAATTATACCTCGGATGCATGTCAGTGAAGTCGTAGGCACCGACTGTGTCTTCATCTAGAGAACTGTACCCCTGAGTCGCAAACAACTGTCTTGGCCAGGACTCTTCTTCGTAATCGATCAACGCATAGTGCTCCTGGTATTCTTCCACTGGAATCCATATTAAAGGAAATATGAATTTCAATCTAATCCAGAAGGTGCGAAGGGATTTTACCATCTGGGCATATTCTGGTATATGTGTAAATACAACTACCAAATTTTGGAATACAAAAGGATCCCCTTCCTGTAACTCGACACTACTTGTTTCGGTGCACTTGAGGCACCCTGTCAGCGCTCAAATCTTCATCTATGCAAACTAATTGAGAAAAAACTCCATGATTCTTTTGCTGTAAGTAGTAGCTTCCCCTCTCAACCCTGGAGTACTCAAAAAAAAATTAAATTCATGCCTTAGTTCAGCGGCCCTTCCTGGTTCTTCTCTAATCCGTAGTATTGTCTTCTTTTCGTTAGTCTCCATTGACTTCACCAACAGATGCAACTTGATTTGATTTCTCATGAATGAAATGAAGGTGCGTAACTGCAGGTCTCCCATATATGAGAATATGGTTGCTACCATCTGCATGCTAACATACTCACAAATAATATTATGCAGAAACAGCTCGCAAAACAAGTTGTTCATCAAAATTGCTGGCACGAAAAACATCAAGAAAAGTGCGGGTAGAAGTACCCACATAGGGCATGTCTTCCATGATAGCTTTCAAATGAAATAAATGATCACGCTCCCAAATAAAAATAGGGTAGGACATGGAAGGCAGAATGCACCCCAACAAGTTGAGGGCAATATCAAGAAGCTTTTGTTTATCAACAATCAAATTCTGAACCTATTGTTGTAAGAGCAAGAATTGTTCCTCTGTTTATTTGCAGCTTCCTTTCATTTCCATTCCCCCTAGATCCTCTCCCATTATTTCTCCCCCCATTTTTCCCGTAGGGAACTTATTTTATTCTGATGTAAATCCAGTGATATCACTCCCTCTTGAAGGTAGAGTGCCTCCTACTTCCACTTTTTCAACTCAGAGATCAATACAGTCTTCTCGGAACTCCATCCGTCATTGGGGCCCAATGTTTTACTACATGCAATATCAACTGTGGGTGTGACAACCTCTCTAGGGTGGGATTTGTCCACCTCAGATGCTAGTTATTGTGTAACAACATTGTCATAGGTGGTTTCTTGTGTAGCAATCCTCTTACTTTCACCTTGGTTAGCCTCTGTATCCACTATTGGTTCCTCTGTAACAGCAGAGGCCTCTACAGGTTCTTGTGTGTCAGCTTCCAGGTCGATTACCATGGGAGGCCCTGCTTTAACTGTTGGTTCTTTTGGAGCAATAGTGTCTTCAGCAGGTTCTTGTTAATTAGACTCCCAAGGTTCTATCTAGGTTTCCCTCAAGCATGTGCTTTATCGAGAACTTTGTATCCTGTTGCTGCTAATTATTGGGAACATGCCACACATACTGATCCTGAAATTTTCTCCCACCCCCCAACTTTTTTAACAACTTCAGCTAGGGTATCTAACCCTTAGGCTTATGATTTCCTAGCTACGACTAATTTCTGCTTCAATTGTTCATTTTATTTCTTTAAATTCTCAATTTCTGTAAGCAGGGCTTGAGTTTCATTCCTACCTGACGAGAATGGTTCCTCTGATCGAGGTTCATATTCTTCTTCTTTTAGCTCTTCCACCTCCTCGTGCTCTTTAATTTTAGATGACAGTTCCATAGGCATGCTGAATTTCACCCTTTTATTTGGCCGTTTGTCTCCAATTACCTTATCAAGGGGCCTTTTCTTAATTCCGACCTTAGAAGACTGGGTTCAGATTTTAGCTTTCTTCTGACTCTCTCCCGAAGTCCCAAATTTTTTTCCTTGGCTCGTTCTGGGCCTCTATCGTTTGAACTCCTCCCATCTCTTTCCTTGCTGGTTCAAAGCATCCAACACAATTAACTTGATGAGGCCGTGATTGGTAACACAAGCTTCTGGGTGTGCTTCCATTTTGACTGTTGCATCCATATGATTGATATTTCCCAGGAGAAAATATGGAAGGTTAATTCTCTGTTGATGTCAAAGATTGTTCAATAAGGGGAAATGTGTAATATCCCAAAATGGAATAATGCATTGATACACAAACACAATATTTGTAACACAGAAAATGTACATAAATATTATGAGTAACACAGGTATAGACAGACTAGATGAGAAAATTTATTAATATTGGTGTTACACCAAATTTTGGTCAGCTAACCTGTTACTATTAGATGGACCAAAGTACACCATGTAAGACCAATTTTACCCTAAGTAAAATTGCTTTCACTATGAAAAATAACTTAGTAATCCATAATTTATTAAGTTGTTTATGGTCTAAATAGGAAACCCCGTGAGGAAATATTGAATAAATCCATATTTGTTTGATTTTAATCAAGGAATAGTTAGTTAAACAAAATTTTAATTAATATTCTTGATCATATTTAACCCAAAACAGGAAAATTAATTAGATAAATAATTATTTATCTTATTATTTTCTAGGAATAATGATTTAAACCTTATTTAAATAATATTCCTTGTTAAATTTGACTAAATCATTTCTAAATAATTGAATAAATCATTATTTATTTAATAATTACTCAACCACATCCTTAAAATAATAAATAAATCATTTATTTATTTATTATTTACAAATAAAGGGATTTGACCAAATTCAAATTATTTTTCCCTCCAACAAATATAATAAAATATTCCATAAAAGTTGTATCTAGATTTGGTTAATAATACCAAGGTCAATTTGTTGAATGTAGATGGCCCTATCATAAATGTCCCCGCCTTTTCACAATTAGATACTAATTCCCTGGACTTCCATAGTGTTGACTCTCCTGGAGTCTCAAACGCTGCTGCAGTACATAAACATCCAAGTAGTTGGATTAAGGACTGCAGAAACAGTTCTTCTAACATTGCATCTTCCAATTGGGAACTGTGGCACTCAGGTCCCATACTAGACTCCAACGCTGTCACACATCTGAGAAGTTTAAATATTGACAACATTTCTTATTCGTCTCATGACATCTTTGCCCTAGAAAACACCGACCCCATCACTGCCATCTATCTCATTAACATCAAATCTTGTCCTGCTAATCATAAACCATGGCACGCAAACCCCTTACCGGACTCCAACGCTACGAACATACTCACTCATCTGAGAAGTTGGATTATCAACAGTGTCTCCGGTCCTTCTCACAATATCACTACCCTAGAAAACATCGACCCCATCACCTCTATCCCTCTCATTTGTCTAGCTAACCATGAACCATGTCACGAAGATCCTATACCTGGACCTATCAATTCCCATTCGGTCTCTCAACCATCCCACAACAATGCGTATAATGTGTACTTTAACAATTCCTCTGTCATAAACCTCTCCAGCTTCAATCTGGACCCAACCTCCACTACACTTCTTCAAAAAGGCCTAAATTTTTCCATCGCTCCTAGTAAAATCCCAGTTGACAACATAATTAGTAATATAGAAATTGCATTAAAATATCTGAACCTTATTAAAGTAGAAGAAATTAGACAATACATTGCGAAAGTCCTCAAAAATGCTAGACCACCTTCGTGCAACATATCTAAGGAAGAAAAGCTTGCACTAAATAACCTAAAAAGGAATAAAAATATAATTATCTTAAAATCAGATAAAGGTAATGCTAGTGTAATAATGGATAGGTCTGAATATGATAAAAAAATGGAGGATCACCTTAACAATATTGGTTGCTACAAAATCTTAAATAAAGACCCCAGCGCTAAAATTTTGAAGGAAGTAACCAAAATAATAAAGGATTCGTCTCTTGACACCATAATAGAAAAGAAAATCACCCCTTCGAGCTCGATCACCCCTAGAATATATGGTGCTCCCAAGATTCATAAAAAATACATCCCTCTAAGGCCCATAGTCAACACCATAGGCTCACCCACCTACCTCCTTGCTCAATACCTTGCCAGAAAGCTTTTCCCCCTTACCGAAAGAACCTCATCATATATTAAAGACTCCACATCCTTCATTCAGTGGGCCAAAAACCTTGATATGAAAGACGAAGATCTAATGGTAAGTTTTGACATTGTCTCCCTGTACACCATGATACCTATAGATGAAGCCATAGATGTTATGAAAACTATCACAGACAACGAGACTGTAGAGCTCCTCAAATTATGTTTAAAGTCATCTTTCTTTAGCTTTAAAGGAATAATTTATGAACAAACTCATGGTGTAACCATGGGCTCACCTCTATCTCCTATAATTTCTAACATATACATGGAACATTTTGAAAAAAAGGCCCTCGAATCCTTTCCATTCATCCCTGAGGAATGGAAAAGAGATGTAGATGATGTCTTCGCAAAATGGATCCACGGTAAATCAAAATTAAATTATTTCTTAACTCACATTAATAACATATCAAATCACATTAAATTTACCCTTGAAATTGAAAAATATAGACAATTACCTTTCCTAGACATCCTTTTAATGAGAAAATATGGAAAACTTAGCACCAAGTTCTATAGAAAGAAGACTCACATTGAAAGATACCTTCACGCAAACTCTCATCACCATCCTAAGAAAAAAATTGGCATCATCAAAACCCTAACAACTAGGGCTTCTAGAATTTTAGACTCTCACCATCTTGAGCATGAGATAAACCACCTTTGCCATGTCTTTCAACATAATGGATATAATAAAGAAGTCATAAATAAAAATATTCACCAAACCCTTAATAATAATAACATAAAAAGATCCTTTGACATCCCTAAAATATCTTTGCCTTACATAAAAGGAACAACTGATAAAATTTCCAGAATCCTAAACAAACATAACATTAAGATTGCCTTCACTCCCCCTAATACCATTAGAAATATGGTAGACTCAGCTAAGGACCCTATAAACCCTAGATTACAAAAAGGAGTTTACATCATACCATGCTCTTGTGGAAAAGAATACATTGGTGAAACTGGTAGATCCCTTAACATTAGACTTAAAGAACATGCTGCCGACATATCTAGAAACAGAACTGAAAAATCACCCTTGGTTGAACATGCTTTCTCATCCTCTCATTACATCTGAATGGAGGGTGCTAAACTTATCTCCAAAGAAGAACATTACCTAAAAAGAAAAATCAAAGAGGCCATAGAAATCAAAAAAAGGAAAAATAACATGAATCCCGATGATGGCCTTAATATCAACAATACTTGGAAACCCTTAATATATCATACCTCTCACAAAATTTTTAAAAAATAATAAATTTTCAAAGATATAATTTTTCTTCTCTTCATTTTATAACCTACCCTATAATTTTACCTCTCTAATTTAATTTGATAACTTTTTTAATACAATAATTCTTAACAATATTATTAAAAATAAAATAAATAAATAAATAAAACAAATAATTAACAAATAAATAAATAAATAATAAAATTAATATATATATATATATAAAATAAATAATTAAAAAAAAAAGAAAAAAAAACATTAAACATTAATAATTTTAATTTACATTACTTTCTTAACTGACCTCCTTAATAAAAATAACAAAAAAAAATCTTTTCATCAATAATTACTATTTATATTAGGATTATTTTGCACTAATCCTCACAAATCTTTCAAATAATATGGGATGTTTACCCCTGAAGATGGACTCACTTAGGAAGTCCAAAACGTTGGGTTAAGAAACTCGAAATAGGTTATTCCTCTATTTCAAAAACAAATTTACCTGTATGGATTCTCTTTTCAAAAATAATATTTTAACTATGCACCAATATCTATACTAACTCAATATTTTGTTATAAATAGAAGGTTTTTTCCATTCTCTCTACCTTTTGTTGCCTAAAGATCACTTTGGATCTATAATTTTGGTTTGACTTTGATCCTCCATCATTGTCATATTTGCTACCATTTTTCTTATGAGCTCCCTTTGAGTTCCATTTTTTGTCTGGGTTTTCTACACCATCAAGAGAGAGAGATCTTAGATCTGAAGTGCTGAGGACATACAAGAACCCATCCCATTGAGGGGGACTAGTAACATATTTCTATGTTCCCTTCCCAGGTGTCAAAAATAAAAAAATTATTTAAAAATATTCTTGTCTTGTTTATTGGATGCATGGAGCAACTCTTGCTTTAATTTATTGCTTAATGTCTTTAACTACATAGATCTGGATTTTGTAGAATTTATATTCATCAACTAACTACAAATCTAAAGAAATTGGCATCCATCTTTGATGTTAGGGCTATTTTTTATGCACAGCTAAAGTGGAATTTTTTCGTACTCTTGCGATTAGAATTCATCCTAACAAT